>OY998267.1:64847374-65197374 GCA_963922045.1 Persicaria maculosa
AGTTTCCTAAACTCTTCTACAAATTATGAATGAATTGTGTAATAACTATTTAAAGATAGCAACTAACAATTGAATGCAATAACGAATCAGAAAAAATCCACCAATAGTAACAAAAAATCAAATGAACGAATCAAATGTGAAACAACTAATTGAATGCAAAAACAAATAGAAAAATTGACACAGTAAAAGAAAATTGATAGATAATTTAAACTACAAACAAACTGTAGATATCGATTGAACTAAAAAAAAAAGAAAAATGACTAAGAATAATATCAACTATCACCCGTGAATAGACCTGTCAAAACACAACTCGATCCGGTCGATCCGACCCGAACGCCCGGAAATTTTAACTCGGAAATTTTTTCTGACCCGAACCCGAAAACCCGGAAATTTTTCGGGTAATCTGGGTTTGGACCCGCTGAACCGATTGACCCCGGTAATTTTTACCTGATTTACCCGACTGACCCGGTGACCCAGTTGATTTATAACTATATATGATTAAATTTTTTATGGAGATTACAATTTATTACATTTTATAATTACAATCACTTGATCTTTCATTTTCAAATCAACTTTTATATTTATTTGTATTGTGTAATACTCCGTCCGATTAATAGTATTTGATTTATTATTTTTCAGCACATTTTTTAAAAAGATAAAAATTCTAAAAAAAATTAAAATATTAAAACAAATCTTTGCTTATTACTAATTGCATGAAATTATTTTTAAAAAATTATTTAAAAATTTTATATTTTATATATTATAAAATTTTATTAAAAATTACGAGAAATAATAAAAATTAAATATTTTCGATCCGATATAATATATAATTACAAGCACTAGAACTTGTGAACCACGTCTTTAATTTTAGAATTTTAAAATTATTGCAAATTTATGAAATCATGATTTTTTTAATTTAAAAAAGAAAAAATTGACAAACCCGAAATCGGCCCGAAATGACCCGAAATCCGATCAAACCCGGGTTCGAGTAAACCGGATATACCCAGAACCCGTTTTACCCGGAACCCAAAGTGACCCGACCCGAATGACCCGATTGACAGGTCTACCCGTGAACCAAAAATAATACGTACTTTAAAAATTACTAATTGGTATACAAACTATAGCCAATTAAACCGATTTTTATATAATGGCTAAAATTCATAAATGAAAAAGTAATTTAAACTAAAAATATAATTAATGACAAGTTTGGGAAATTTTGTAAAATTGGGAGAAAAATGAGCACTTCATCGTCTTCTTCCTACTTTGTCGGGGACCATGGCTGCGGTTGGAGGATAAGTGGCGGAAGCCAGAGCACCGAGCGGTTAATGGGGACGGACTGTAAATTCGTTGGCAATATGTCTACGCTGGTTCAAATCCAGCTCGGCCCAAGAATTCGCTCAAAGACCGTGAGATGCAAATTTTTGTTCTGAATGTTATGATCAAAACAAAAAGGGGGTATCAAAATAAGACATAACTTGGATAATTCTCGTTATAAGAAATCAAAATGTTGGGTCATTCATTAAAGAGAAAAGAGCGAAAGAAGGGAGAAAACGAAACATCGCGAGATAGCATTAATTTACATGAGCTATTTCTCTCTAACCTATCCATTCAAAATATTGAAAAAAATCAATCAATTTCTTTATTTCAAACGCATAAATTTCTTTTTTGCAGACAAAAACACGGCTCTAGACGTTCATTGTTAAATCATTCGGCTGTTCAAGAAGTTAGACTAGCAGCTCTTCCGACCCAAAGTGGATTCTAGGGAAAGAGCAGAGCCTCACCTTGCAGTAAGTAGGAAGGTCTTCGTTGCTGAGACAGGGACTGAAAGGAGGAAAAATGAAATACTCCGAGATTCCTGAGGATTCATCACCGGCTAGGGCTTTCGAGTTGCTGGAGCAGGAGTAGCCGAGGGAGTGGCTGGAGCAAGCGGGATGGGGGGTCGCCGGTGGCGGAGAGTGAGGTGGGGTGGCCAGTGCCGGAGGGGAACGACGGGAGGAGGAGAAGCAGCCGGCGGTGGGTCGATGGGGGAGGAGCGGCGGTCACCGGTGGAAGGAAAGGATGTAGGCGGAAGAGTAGAAGGAGGGGGAGCGTAGGTGGGAGGAGATTAGGTGGTCGGCGACGAGGAGGACGGGGAGCTGGCCGATGACTGGACACGCCGAGGAGGTAAGGCAATAAAGATGAACAATGACTATTTTTCCCGTATTTTACAAAACTTTTTCGAACTTATTTTTAATTATATTTTTAGTGTAAATTGTTTTTTCATGTAAAAATTTTAGCCATGGTATCAAATTCGGTTTAATTGGCTATAGTTTGTATACCAATTAGTAATTTTTAAAGCTCGTATTATTTTTTATTCACGGGTGATAGTTTGTATTATTCTTGGTCATTTTTCCCGAAAACAACTAAATTGACAATAATTACAACTAAATTTACATGGGTATTGATAAAAAAATAATTTTATATAAATTTTCCTCCCCTTTAATTTAGAGATTTTTTTTATCTTTATTTAGATTTCTCTAGATACCTGAGCTATTTGAATAAAAAAAACCTAATAGGAAAAAAGAGGCAGATAAGGATGAATCCCTCTCGTGAAGAACGCACTTCACGCGCCCCTAAAATCTCCCCCGATTCGCTTCCTTGCATCCCCGTTCATCTGACCCAAATTGGCCAAAAGCTTCTCTCCAATCCTCCTTTGAGAGCCCTTTCCGGCGAGTTCAAGGCCTATCGATGCCAGTTTCATCCCAATATCATCGTTTCGATTGGTGGATACACTAATTTCTGGGCGGTGGGTGCAAAACCAAAACACAACCCTACCTCTGTTGTTGCTGTCTTGTTCGATCTCATCTCTGCAAGCCCCAAAATCCAAAAATTCCCAAGGAAAAAAGTCTGGAAGAAGGAGATTATATGAAAGAGGAGACCAATCTGTTCTTCTTCTAGTGTAGTGACGCTTGCTTTGAAGGGAGGCGAGTCCAAAAAAAAATTAAAATTAGATTCGTGGGGGAGAAATCTCAAATCTGGGGGCAAACAAGGCGATGCTTGTGTTCCTAGAGGAGGGATTCATGGTGGTGTTGTCTTGATCCGGTTGGCAGCAATTGGTGGCGGTGGTTGTGGAAAGTATCAATGCAAACTCCCAGGGGCATCTCGCCTCTAACTGTTGAGGATGGGTTCTCGTCTCCCAACTGCGCAAGCGCAGTCATACCAGCCATCTACAGATTCGGTTGCAATATCCCTCTTTTGAGGCTATTTAATTGCCTTAGAACTCACATGAAATCCTTTGATCTTACATTTGATCTAGCTTATCTATTTTGCTTAGCACAAAAGTTCTCCATATATCGTTGGTTGGAAAAAACTGTGTTAGAGGTGATTGCCTCTTCACCCCCTACCCCTCAAAAGGGCCTTGATTAAACTGTGGATTTTGGGGCTTTGATTGCTTCTATCTTCAGTTCTGATGATGTGGTTTTCATAAAATTTGTTAATGAGACATTGAGCCCTTCTTCGACAGTGGCTATCCGGATAATTTCTACTAACCCTCGTAAGGGCACAACCCCTCTTGTAGAGGACACAACCCGGCTTGGAGCCTCTCAGTCCAGCCCTGGTGAACAACTATCAAAAGCAAAGAAATTCATCTCTTCCCTGGCATGTATAGCAGAAGGTTGGTATCCTTTTAGCACTCTTTTCTACTGGGTCTGCTATTCGATGCTCCATTGGAAGCTCTTAATTCCAATAAACAATAGACATTTAGTCCAATACAAATGGTTACAAAAAACTAATAAAAACCAAACTTATAATTGTCCCTTAACCCATTCTTTCTCTACACCTATTTGTGGGTTCACAAACCGTGTTAACAAAAAAGTGGAAAAAACCATGGAAGGGGTCACCCTCTCTTGGTATTTAAATAATTTTGTGGAAGTAATCTTCCCCATTTTACCTCCCACCTCCCAAAAGGGTCATAAAAATATGATGGATAAAATTACTGTCAGAGGACCTTCAGCTCTTAGTGATATTGAAGCTCTATCCAGGGCTTTTATAGTTGAACCTTTAAGGAATTGGTGGGTTATGGCCACCCTCGTAAAACTAAGCTCTACCTGTTATTGGTCTGATGTCCAGAATCTCTATCGGAGTCATTGTTGTGTGATTCTTAAGGATGGTGTATTCATGTCTATTGGTAGGCTTCTACTCCTTGACTCTATGCTAAATGCGTGGTCGTTCAGTGGCTCATTATACTTTGCGATTATCTATGTAAACAATGGGAATGAGATCCATTTGTTATGTATGAATGTAGACTACTTAGTTTGTTTTGTTGAGCAATTCTTATGGTATAAAACCTTCCATATGAATATAAATGTTATGTCTAATTATTTGGGTGCGGAATTTGTTACCATTACGGTGCAAGTATTTCAATACATGTCAAACTTTAGTTGTGTGTCTACGAAGAAATTTCCAAAAATAAACAACATAATAATATAATATTTTAATAGAGAAATGAAGAATTGTAGTCGATCTTTAACATGTTTTTTAATTCAAGTGTTATCTCTATTTATTGGATGATACCATACTTTTTATATATTCTTACATCATCTTAACTATGTGTAGGAGATGGAAAGATATGGAAAAGGCTTAAAAAGAGAGATTAGTGAGAAAGATCAAGGTAAAATAGGTTTTACAATGCATATATGTTATATTTGTACAGTAATGTTGAATGACATTTATAATTATAGGCTGAATGGAATTTGTCGGAAGGAGCTGTTGTTGATAAGGCTATTGTGAACCAATGTATGATACTTTATCGACAATGGCGCTATCGGCTCAAGGAGAAATATTTTGATGGGTTTTCTGTTGCTGATGCATTGAAGAATTGCCCTAATGATGTTAATTCTGAGGATTGGAAATGGGTTGTAGAGAAAGGATGTCTTAATCTGGTGAAGAAACCACACAGCTTGCATCTCAAATGGCTGAACAATTTGATCAACTAGAAAGGTTGTCAAGGGATAGAGAAATTCATTTAAAAGAGCAAATTGAAGTGCTTCAACAGAATAAAGCTGAAATGATGGAAGAGATTGAAAAGATGAAACAAGATGCACTGAGCAGAGAAGAAAGAATGAAAGAGTGAGAACAAAAATTAGAGGCTGAAATGAAAGAGAGAGAACAGAAAATGAAGGCTGATGTTCTTCAGATGATGCAAGAGCAAATGCGTTCACTCACATCAGGGAACTTCAAGCATTAGAAGATTTGAGGTAGTTGCTTTCATAATTTTGTTGTTTTCATTAATGTGTATATCTATGACCAAGTATGCTTGTTTGGTATTCCCGAGTGACTTAGACATGGGTATCATGAATTTATGACGTAATGGGTCTCCTTCATGATGCTTACATCAAATTGAAGATCCAGGTTTGTAGGTTTAGATTATAGGCCATCCATTCTAGCATATGATTCTAGAAACAATAAAATTGAATGTGTGAAAGATCCAATTATTCCATTGATAACGGATGCAGGATACATTACATTTATGAATTTTTTTCTTAGAATACTCTATTTCAACGTTGCTTGTACTTTATTGTTTCATTGTTGATCATGTAGCTTGTCCAAATGTATCTACTTAATAATCCTTCTGTTCTTTTCTTGTTCTTGGGTATATATATATATATATATATATATATATATATATATATATATATATATATATATATATATATATATATATATATCATTGTTTTATTTCTTTTCTTATATTTTCTTCTATTATAGATGCTCTGTTTGAGTTGATTGGGTTGGGAACCAAGATAACGATGGGATGAGAGTGTATGTTTCTATAAATTGCTATTTTGACATTTGCCTTATTTTGCTAATGTAGATCGTGGTGTCAAGAAGATTTTCAAGATGGGGTTTAACGTGTTGGTGCGATGTATTGACTTGTGGATAGATGCACACCGTCTTGCCTTACCATGTGTTCGTGTGCCCCTATTTGAACATAAACTAGGTCAATTTTTTCCAATAAATCAAACTCAAGTTGCTTTATCTTGCTTATGCATTATCATACATTTAATTACAGGTAATAGTTTTAGTTTTAGGTTGTAAACAGATTGTTTTGGATATTAACTTTATAACTACTTTTATTTAGTTATATTTGTCAATGGGGATGCACTTTTTTAGGTTCAAGTATAATGTATGGTTTTCCTTTTATTTTTATTATGTGGGTTTTGATCTAATTACAAACTTTGCATATTTTTCTTTTATTTAATTTATTTTAAAACAGGTGCAAAATGTGTGTGACAAAGTGTCATTTTGTCACAAGTGATATATATGTAAGTTGTTCAATAGACAATTGAGTGAAAAAACCTCTTGTTTCGTCAGAGTAGATTAGGGCTACAAAATTTTTGATTTTTCATTAAATATAGGGGCGATAAATCCTTTAACTTTGTCACCGTAGAGGTTGGCGACAAAGTCAGAGAATTTGTCACCAAAGATTATGGGCAACTAAAAAAGGTTATTAGTCACTAAAGAATTTGGAGGACAAATCAGATTATTTGTCACTGTTGACTTTGGGCTACAAAAATAACTATTCATCGCCAAAAATTATGGGCCACAAAGTAAACTATTTGTCATGGAAGCTTATGTGCAACTAAGATGAAAATTCGTCACAGATGAATTATAGGCCACGAAGTAACCTATTTGTCTTGGAAGCGTAAGTGCGACCAAGATGAAAATTCGTCACGGGTGAATTATGGGCCACGAAGTAACCTATTTGTCATGGAAGTGCATGGGTGACAAAGATGAAAATTCATGACGAAAGAATTATCGGCCACGAAGTAAAATATTTGTCATGGAATCGCACGGGCGACAAAGATGAAAATTTGTCACGGAAGAATTGGGACAACAAATATTTGCTTCGTCACAAATTGAAAGTTAATGCGATGGAAATAAATTTTGTCGCACAAGACTTAGGGCGATGCACCTATGGCGACGAAGTCGTGACAAAGCATACTCCGTCACAGTATCTTTTGGGCGACAAAATAATGAGTTAGGGCGATGAAATATTTTGTCGCCCTAAGGGTTTTTTCTTGTAGTGGTTCTAGCAACTGTAATTTGTTAACTTTTGTTAACCAAGTTATTTTTATTCTGCCGGCTCAAACAATATGCATTAAAAATCAAAACCATAGCTTGGGTTTGCTGCTATCGCCCAGACTCCGGCATTGAAGGTGAACTCTATGCTGTCAAATATCCGAACCAATCCTTATGATGCGAATATGGGCTCGCCATCTCTCAACCAACATGTGTTCTGCTACTATCTTGCTAATGGTGATGTTCCTATGTTACTTTATGTCAGCACAAATACGTATGATAAATCGGTTATGTCTAAGGTTGTCGAAGATCATGATATTTTCGAGAAGTCCTTCAGTAAGTCTCTTCTCTCATCTGATCCTTTAACTCCTTGTTGTAGCTTTGATGCTGCATTCATAGGAAAAATATCATCCCGCATTTTTTCTTCTTACGCATCACCTGTCATGGCTCGTAAGTCAGCGCGACTGTGGGTATGGCTCCCAAGATCATATGAATCAACCATGTGTATAGAAGACACAGGTAGTTTGCTTTTGGCTTTGTCCCACCTAAAGGATTTTTACATCAAACATATACATTATCGCTCGGAATTGTGGACATCGATAGATTTGTTGTTATTCCATAGTTGGAATAGACTTTGGGCGGCAAATGATAACTTTGGCAGCTTGCTCATAATCATCCTGATTTGTTTATGTAAAATGGCATTCCTGATTTACTCTCAAATAAATATATGGTATAAATATCTGGGTCTAGGATATGTTGGGATGATGCTGATTAATCTTTTTTTTGTTATAGCTTCATAGGATATCTTGTGTACTGCTAAGATCCATGTTCATGGTAAAGTAACCCCCTGTTGGATTATAATGGTTTATAATATAAATGAAATATTTTATGTGTATGGGTTGATGTCAATCTATCCATCCCCTGAATGTAAATTGCTAATGGAAAATGGGAAGGACGTATGGTATTAGGTAGGGGGGAATATTATTAATCAACTAGTGTGCAAGGTGGAGTATGATTTCCTACTATGCAAAATTTCCTTGTTTGGATTCTGTCACTTGTGTATGTTATCAAAAACCTTAATTGTGGTCAAAACTCCCCCCCCCCCAAAGGACTCAACCGGGTGCAATGCATCTTTGATAAACTCCTACTCAAACCTATGGTCTTGAACCATGCACATCTCCCTTTCAAGGGTTTACATATGTATCAACCTTTTTGAGTAGCATGTATTGAAATGATCAACGTATTTAACGTTTCCATTAACCAGCTTAATTTTAACACTAAATTTATCAATTTGTTGCTAGATAGCTCATATAAAGAGGAGACTTTTAAAGAAAATAATCAAATAAAATCCAAAAGCAAGATATTACTCTAGATAAACATAACAAAAAAAGAAATGCATAGTTATTGTAAGCAAATACATCTCAACTGGTTGTATATCAACTTAATGGCTCTAGGTGATGCCCAAATCAAAGACTGATCATATTGTGTAGCTCTAATTTCACAAAAATTCCCTTCATGTGGTATGACAAAAACAAATTGCACAAAAAAGTTGAGTTCCCTCTTTAACTCCAAAGAAACAGTTAAGTAAAAGTCGGATTTTGGAATTGTAGGGGCATGGTAAAAAACATTTTGGAATAATAGTAATGCGTGGTGTCTAAATGATCATATTCAAATATTGGCACTAGTAGAAACAAAAACGGATAAAATCCCTGAAGAGAAACTATGCAAGAGTGCGGGCTTTGACAATGTAGTTTGGTCTCCAGCTGTGGGTAGATCAGGTGGAATTGGGGTTTTATGGAAATCCTATCAGATAACACATGAATTAGTTACAGTTGAAATCCACCTCCCAAGGATCATTGCTGTCAAATACACAAATCTAAATGATAACTCCTCGGCCAAGATCTAGTTTGTTTATGCTCCTCCAAACTCGAGTGAAAAAAAAAATCTTTCTGGAATCAAATTACCGCTTTCATTCAAAACTGTCACCAACCTAGCATCATTATGGGAGATCTCAATGAGATTTATTACTTTGAGGATAAATTAGGTGGTGCAACAACCATTCCATCTCGATTTAGACAACTCAATCGTTTTAAAAATGACTGCTCGTTAATTGATATCCCGACGTTTGGAAATCCTTTACTTGGGGTAAAAAGGTGGAGGAACCCAAGAATATTAAAGAAAAGTTGGATAGGGTGCTTGTCCAGCACCAAATATCACAACGATTTCCAGCTCTGAGTGCTTGGAATGGTGCATTTTCGTCTTTTCATCATTGTTCTATTACAATTGATATGTGTAACCAGACTACTCACAAAGCGCCGCCTTTCAAATTTGAAAATATCTGGACAAAACGAAAAGATTTTAGGTATATTATCAAACAAGCTTGGAGAACGTCATGTCCAGGATCAACGATGTTCCAACTAATGTTTAAAACTAAGTTGTTAAAGAAAAAAGCAAAAGAATGGAATAAAAGTACATTTGGCAATATCTTCAAGCAACTTCAAGAGGTTGAAAATCAATTGTTACAAATTCAATCTAGTAATTCAGACCTAAGAATAAACGGTAATGGAAGTACCCATAGAGAATCGAACTTAATAAAAAAAAGGAGGAGCTTCTTCTCTTTCAAAGAAACTACTAGAACAAAAGATATAAAACAAAACATATCAAACTCACAGACACAAATACTTCCTATTTCCAGAAGGTGGCAATTGGCAGAAGAAATCGAAAAATCATTCGCTCCATAACCACATCTGAAGGTACCCAAATAACGGGGGAGGAAAATATCAGACATGAGATTAAGAAAGATTGGGAAAATGATTTCAACGTGAATAAATTACTCCAGCAACACAATTATCGTTATTAGATTTGATAAATCCAATTATTTCTATTGAGGAAAATCTTGATCTTATCCGAATTTCGTCTAACGATGAGATCAAGGCGGCAGTTTTCTCATTAGGAACAAACAAATCGCGTGGTGTTGACGGCATAACAATTGAGTTCTGTAAGGCTTATTGAGACATTGTTGGGGCTAGTGTAACACGAGCAGTAAAAAGCTTTTTCCACTCTGGAAAAATGTTGAGACAAGTTAACCACACGTGCATTGCACTATTACCAAAATGTGAAAATCCATCTACAATCTCACAGTATAGACCGATTAGTCTTTGCACGATAATCTATAAGATCATATCAAAAATTCTGACAGAGAGAATGAAGAAAATCATAGGAAAACTCATCCACTCCTTACAGTGTGCCTTCGTATCAGATAGATCAATCGAAGATAATGTGCTTATTGCACATGAGATTTTTCATTCCTTCAAGGGTAGAAGAGGTTCTGAAGGGTGGGTGCCAATGAAACTTGATATGGAAAAAGCATATGAAAGAGTAGACTGGAATTTCATAAAATTAGTGTTAAACAAGTTCGGGTATCACCAAACATTTATCTCGTGGATATGGAGTGCATATCTACGGTACGTTTTTCGATCCTTGTCAACAATGGCCTTACAGACATCTTCAAACCATCGCAGGTTATCCGTCAGGGAGACCCATTATCACCATTCTTATTTGATGTACATATTTAGTGTCGCTTTTATTTGCATATTTTGACTTCATATTCCATTCGATTCCTAAAGTAAATGTTAAGAATAATGAAAATTTTTATAGAATGAGCTAACGTGCAAGAAATAGAGTATGCACAAGTTTTGGTCTAAATGTACAGGAATTGGAGCGAAATCGGAGTCAAAACGAGAAAGCCAAGTGAAGCAAAGGAGAGGTCGATATCGACCAAACAGGTCGAGATCGACTAAGCAACTCGACATGGACACCCAGAGTCGAGACAGACCACACAGAGCTACACAGAAGCACTCGACATGACCTAGAGATCGAGTGGAGAACTCGACATCGTTATAGCACCATAGCTCAAGTGAAGTGTGACAGACCGAGCCAAAACAGAGACTTCGATATCGAGTGACCAGGTTGATAGCGAGTGGAAGTTGACACTAATTGGACGCGGTTTTGAGACTCGGATTTGAAGATCTATCCACAAGAGCCACATTTTATCTTCTTTATTAGATAGATTATGTCCTGGGGAACTTTCCTTATTACCCTAGGACATTTATTGGATATTTTATATTTACATTAATAATGTTTCATCCTAATTGTTTTGGGATAGAATTTTAAATAGGAGTTGTAGTAGGATTAGGACTTGAATTCTTGGCTAGCAAGGGTTAGGAAGCTATAAATAAAGCCCTAGGGGGTTGGTTTTTATTCATTCAAGCACAGAGACTCATATCTCACAAAATAAAGTAGTTTAGAGAGTAGGAGAAGCTTTAGGGTTTGGCGTTTGTGAAAGCCGACATTGGATTGTAAAGTTTCGGAGGTTTAATTAATGCAAGTTTCCTTATTTCCAATCATTGTGTTTGTTGCAATGAAGTGAGAGAGTTCCCCAAAGCTTCTAGGGTCGAGGTGAGCCCGACGTTAGCCATGCGTATTTGAGGTAAGTACTTGATGTTGATATTGTTGTGTCTATACCATCTACTACGATTCCATATTTAGTCCTTATCGCAAGAAAAGGGATTCATGTTAACAACTTGGGTTATAAACATAAAATTGGTAGAGACAATTAGGTTTATTTGCAAGAGTATTCCTAATCGTTGGTGTACAGCGAAAGCTTGTCTCTCGGGTGAGATAGCGCAATTGTCCATCTTATTTACCTTAAGCATGTTTGGTTAATGTTGTGGTAAAGCCTGTCCTTAGGAGGTTCTTTTTATTATATACTTTTATTCCTAAAAATCTGCCTTTTCTCTTCATCCTTCGTTTCCATCCTATTGTCTTCGGTCTTCTTTTCCGACTCGTTACTAACCACTGTAGGAACCACTCGATATTGACAGCTGAGGTCGATATCGACAAACCTGGTCTACGTCGACGGTCTTCTGTGTCGACACCATAATTTCCTGCATTTGAGCTCGATATTGAGTGAACAAATCAACATCGAGTGCCCCTGAGTCGAATGGCAGTCTTCTGAGCAAGTTCGATGTTTGCTATTGACTATCAATATCGACACCCTAGGTCGATATCGACTACTTGTTTTTGTCTCTGCAGGCCTTCTATTATAGTAGAAATCGACAACTCATGTCGAAGTCGAGTAACCTACAAGAGATCGAGGCTTTTGGTCGATATAAACTTGAGCTTTCAAAGACTATCTAGGATCCTGATGACATGCTTTCTCGTGGATCAATCCTGACTCCCTACCACTACAGCGGGAGGAAGTCTTGTCATTTATTTACGTGGACTAGGATTCGGTGTTATTTTTATTCTATATTTATCGGGCACGACCTCCTCCCTCCTACCAAATTTTAGAGCCGTTGCCGGAGAAGCAATCAATCGCACCCTAGTAGTCTATCTCACGTCTTTTTCTAGTTTTGCTTTACAGGTGTATGCTACGCACTAATTGCACACCTAAATTCAAAGGATAAGAAGACCCTGAATGTTATCTCCATCTAAGGTCCAGAGTACAGAAAGTCATGGCAGACCAAGGGACACAGGCTCAATAAATTGGGCGATTAAAGAAGCAAATCGAGGACTTCACCGCTAGAGAGGAGGCGGCAGAAAAAGAGCGACGTGATAGGGAGGAGAAAGTGAGAAGGTGATATGAAGCCCAAATCAATGTCCACCCTCAGAACGCCAAGCAATACATGCACCTTGTGCTCTCAGTACCTGAATCGGCCATTCTTATCCCTCACTCTAATTTTAAGATTAAACCTGGCTTCTTAACTGAAATTAGGTGACATCAATTTGAGGGAAAACCTAATGATTGCCCTCTAGAGCATATAACTACATTCTTTGATTTGTGTGATACTATTGCTGATGGACAAAGCCTTGAGTATGAAAAAATAAAGGCTTTTCGTTGGTCTCTTGTAGGGAAAGCACTAGCATAGTTGGAGAGCCTAGCCCTAAAATCGCTCCGCACGTGGGATGAAGTCAAGGATGCCTTTCTAAACAAATTCTTTACACCATCCAAGACAACAGTTATACGTCAGAAGATCATGTCTTTCAAGCAAAAGCCTCATGTAACTCTGGCACAAGTGTTGGAGCGATTCAAGAAGTTGTTGAGGTCCTGTCCTACGCATGGGGAACTACCCTACGTTATCCAGGACATCATCTACAATGCCCTGGATGTAGGTACTAAGGAGAGGATCAACACCTACACCTCCTATGGGTATCTTGAGCTCCCACCACAAAAAGCTTGGAATACTATAGAGAGGTTGGTAGAATTTGACAACACATATAGGACTCCTGCGACCTCCGACTCAAGGCCCACCCCATCGATGCCACTCTATGAGCCCTCCAAGGAGATTGATCCTGACGTCAAAGAGCAATTCATGAATGATCAACTCAGGGGGCTTCAAAAACAAGTCAAATTCCTCTCCGCCAACAAACCCTGCACCGAATGTGGCTCCGATAGGCACATCACCACAGCTTGCCCCCACATGAAGTAAATAGATATAGGGGAGACTCATTAGGAGGTGAGGTACATGAGGAATCCCAATCTTCAGGGATACAAAAACTAGGGAAATCCACCACCTGAGTATAACCCTAAGAATCCTCCGCCTTACCGAGTTCCAGGTCACCCGGAGAGAGAGCCAAGAAGAGATGATGTCCAACTCATCCTCGATGAGTTAAGGAGGAACTATGCGGCGAGTCAACAATCAAGCAACACCATCCAAATCCAACTTCAAGGGCTCAACGCCTGCATGGGGGAGATGGATATATGGAAGAAGAGCATAGAGACCCAACTGGGTCAATTGGCGGCTCAAATTCCAAAGCCACCTAGCAAGTTCCCAGGACAACCACAAGAAAATCCTAAGGGGCAAGCCAGGCACATTGCCGCTGTCAATCTAAGGAGTGGATATCAATTGCATGAGCCATGGAGCAAAGGAGAAGTCGCTAAAGACGTAGTCGATATCGACACCCCAGTCGATGTCGAGGGCCCAGTCGACATCGACCGGACTATCAATGTCGATCCCACTACGAAGCCCACAACAGAGCTAGAGAGCCACTCGACATCGAGTGACCCACTCGATATCGACACCCCTATCAATGTCGAGTCCCCAACAAATCATTAACAACTTCAGACTCCCCCGAGGTCGACCAACCATGGCGATATCGACCCCCATGATGTCGATGTCGACCATCCCAGAAAGCAAAAGTCGACCACTTTGACTTCGAAGCCAACTAAAGCACTTCTTTTTCCTTCCAAGGTTCTGTAAGACCCGATGGACACCAAGTTTAGGCGCTTTGTGAAGATCCTACTGTTAAGGAGGGTAAAGTCGAGTACAAATAATAAGATGTAAAGATGTAAATCGACTCCTAGCCTAAGCAAATAATTACAAGACTTCCTCCCGTTGTAGTGGAAGGGTAGTCAGGATCGATCCACGAGGAGGCGTGTCAGCGGGATCCTAGTAGCTTTGGAAATCTCACGTCTGCGTCGACCAGTAGCCTCGATTTCGACCTAGGGCCTCGATGTCGACCTCGGCTGTCGATGTTCTCTGCACAGAAGACCTGCAAAGACAAAAACAAGTGGTCGATATCGACTGGGGGGGGGTCGATATCAATGTCAGTCCACGAAATCGACTGGCTCAGAAGACTGCCAGTCGATACAGAAGGGTCGATTTCGATGCTTTTGGTCGATATCGATGCTTGCAGAAGTTTCCCAGGAGTCTCGAGATCGACTCAGAAAAATGTCGACGAACTAAGTGGTCGATATCGACGTCTGGGGTCGATATCGATGTCTCCCTGCAGTGAGTTAGTTCTTTGTCGGCAAAGAAAGGCCGAAGATTTAAGAATGGGGAGAGAAGCAATGAACATAAATAAAGACAGCTGTTTTGTGTGTATAAACTATATAAAAAAGCAACTCCTAGGATTAGGGTTTACCACAACGTTAACCAATGCATGCGATAAGATAAATAAGACGGACAATTGCGCTATTTCACCCGAGGGACAAGCTTTCGCCGTACACCAACTCTTAGGATTACTCTTGCAAATAAACCTAATTGTCTCTACTAATTTTATGTTTTATAACTCAAGTTGTTAGCATGAATCCCTTTTCTTTTGATTAGGACTAAACATAGAATTGTAGGAGGAGAGATAGACACAATGATATCAACATCAAATACTTACCTCAAACGCGCATAGCTAACATCGGGCTCACCCCGACCCTAAGAGCTTTGGGGAACTACTCGCTTCTCATCATGGAATTCATCATTGAATGAAAGGAAGAAACTTGCATTAAACTAAACTTCGAAGCTTTACAACTCAACATCAACTTTCGCAAATGTCAAACCCTAAAACCTCTTTCTAACTCTAACTCTGTTGATGTCTCTTGGATGATTCGATTGTTCTAGGATTGGATGCTCTAACAAATCAGCCCCTAAGGCTTTATTTATAGGCTACTAATCCTCGCTATCCAAGGATTGTAACTCCTATCTAAACTATGAACTCTATCCGAACAATTAGGATAGGTCTTTTATTTTGATAAAACTTAATGGTAAAAGATAAAAAAGATAAATAATACATCAGCTGCCATCTATCTTGAAAGTATGAGATAATTCCGTGCCTCCTTGAAGATATAGTTCCAATCCGCATTCGAAATCGAGTCTATCTTCTGTCGAGATAAGGGGTCGATATCGACACCAGAGGTCGATATCGAGGTCTCTGTTCCTGCTCGACTTGTTCAGCTCTAGTCGATTTCTATGTTGAGGTCGATATGGGGGTCGATATCTACACCAGAGGTCGATATCTATGTCAGGGGTCGATATCTACCTCTGCTCAGCTTCACTTGGCTTCTCCGTTTTGACTCCGATTTCGTCGAATTCCTGCATGGTTAGCCCAAAACTTGTGCAGACCCTATTTCTTGCATTTTAGCCCATTCTTACACAAGTTTATATTCTTTTGAACCTTTTCTTTGGAAATCGAATGAAATAAGAAGTCAAAAGATGCAATAAAAGAAAGGTACAAATGTGTACATCAAAACACCCCATACTTAGACATGCTTGTCCTCAAGCAATAACCAACACCTACAACACACCCTTCAAGTCTTCGCCTTTGTCAAAAGCAACATCATAAGCGGTAGCAAAGCAAAGCGCGTGAATTTAACGTCCTAGCACATATTTTGGCGATCCATAGGCATATGCAATTTTGATCCAACCTCACAGGGATAATGTGTTTGCACTCAACTCTCATGTGTTTAGGCTATGAAGATCAACTCTCAACTCAATTCCATATACAATCTCATAAACATTGCAATTTATAATAATCCACTTCGCAACCAATTATGAAAATGCAATAAGAATCATCAGGAGGACTTTCGCTCAATGGAAGACTTCATAGAAGACTCCATTCGGCGGGGTTGTAATGGGCTTGGTATGAAATAAAGGGTATGGAATTATTTGGCTATGTGGTGCTTTTTATAATTCGGGAATCAAGACTCCTAAATCTCAACACTTGCAATACCTAAACCATACTCTTCATAATATGCTCTAAAGATGCATTCCATCAACCCTTCTTCTAAGTTCTAATATACCTCTAAAAAATATAACATTTGTATGAATAAAAGACTTAAGGATTTTGGCTCACGCACTATATATTGATATCTTTATTTCTTTTTTTTTTCGAAAGTAATAAGTAAATATGTGCATTTATAGGTTGAGCCATAAACCCTTTTACAAAATATGACAAAATGTAAATATGCGCCATCCTATAATTTCCTTGCTCAAAACTGGACATTATGCTCTTTTCTTTCCACAAAGCATTAGTCCAACCAATCTAAGTCTTAATTCCCAAATGGGGGTCAGGCTCAATTCGGCTAGGGATAATTTTGTGGAGTTTGCAATTTCAGGCTCAGGCTAATGTTCTGGCTTCAAGCAGGGATAATGCAGGGTAGGTAAAGAGAGGATAAAAATGGCTTAAAAGATGCCTCCATCATTTAATTCTCATAAACATAAACATATATATGCATTGGTTTTGAATAACTATCACAACATTTAGAGATGCATAGGAAGAGTAAATTCACTCAAGAAAGCGGAGAGATTTTTGATGTTCTCCCTATAGGTCAAAATTCTCACAAGGACAGCTATTGTTGGATTTGCTTTTTAGCCTAGGATCATATGTGCTCAATTTCATCACAAGTTCACAATCTATATATAAATTTTAAAGACTTAGGCTAAACCATCCAAATATGCCATAGGATTTACATGATCAAGTCAGCTATTGAGTTTTCATCATAGGACATCTAAGTAGGGTAAATAAACAAACTTAAAATAACACATGCATTTTTTTGTATTTTTGACATTTTTCTATTTTTTTTTTTTGATTTTTTATTTTATAAAAGTAAGACTAAGAACAAAAATTTAAACATGAATGCAATGTGAATAAGAAACCAAGTTATGACCATAAGACATGACTTTCCCCCACCCATACTTAAAATATACAGTGTCCTCACTGTATTAAAAAGAAGAACAAGGGTAGAGAGAAACTCACAGCGCAACCTGCGGATTCAGGTCGATTTCAGGTTTGGTCGATGCCAGAAGTCGATATCTAGGTCAGAGGTTGATGTCGACTGCATCTGTCGAATTCGAGGAAGAAAATGAAGACGAGGGCTGCCTGATTGGGGTCGATATCGAGTATTAGGGTCGATATCGACCTCTGCTTTTCGCTCCTGAGTCCTCGATGTCGACTCCAGGAGATGGCTTGACCCTGGGGGGTCGATTTCGACTGGCCTGGTCGATTTCGACTGCCTCTGCAGAAGCTTCTTTCCTTCTTCATCGTTCCTTTTGCTTGATAACCTGAAATCTTTGTTAGTAATATAGATAAAGCACGAATTATCTCAGTTTTAAAAGTTTCAAACAACCAAAAATTAAATCCTAATAACCATATATGCGAAATATTTAAAAGTTTTATGTACATGCTCTAGATTTTTGAGTCGCTAGACCGAGTTCTCCGTCAATTCTTCATGACCCTTTTATGTAGGGACCCTTCGAGCGTGAGCCTTCTCCTGGATCATCTAGGTCCTTTTGGTAGTACCTAAGTTCGGCGACCAAGGCTTCTTCATCGTTAGGTTCTTCTTTGGGCGCTTTTCTTCTCTTTCTTGACCTAACTTTAGCAATATAGGCAAACCATGGAGCTTTGACCCTCTCTTTAGTGGAACTATCAATAATCGGCATAATTGATTTATCAATAATGGACAGAGGAGGGTTAGTAGTCATACCTGGGCTTACCTGTTTGGGCCCGAAACAGAAATCTTCGGGCTGAGGGGTAGTCGATTTCAACCAAGAAGGGTCGATTTCGAGTGCTGAGGTTGATATCGACATGTGGGGGTCGATATCGACCTCTGTGACCCCATACTTAAGCTCCTGGCAGCGATCTGGCATACTCGATTTCGACCAAGGGGGTCGATTTCGATGCTTCTAGTCGATGTCGACCCTGCTTGCTATTTCTGTTCTCGCCACCAAAAATTTTCTAAGCTTTTCTTTGGCCGGTGAGAGGACTACTTGCTCCAGGTGCTTTGTTTCGCTCATGGTTGGGTTGAAAGAGAATTCTATCACTTCGTTCCCTATAGTAAAGGTTAGTAACCCTCGACGTACATTGATATTGGCATCTGCAGTAGCTAAGAAAGGCCTACCAAGTATAATAGGCACTACAGGATCTTCAGGCATCTCCAATACAATGAAATCAGTAGGCACAAAGAACTTACCTACCTTTACTGGAACGTCATCAACTATACCTGTGGGTCTGACGAATGAGTTGTCAGCCATATAGAGTTTCATGTCCACAGGTTCAAGGGCGCCAATGTTCACCTTTTGCCAAATAGAGAGAGGCATGAGACTTACACTTGCCCCTAGGTCACATAGGGCTTTATAGCGATGTTGGCCAAGTCCTACGGTGATTGCAAACTTCCCTGGATCACTCTTCTTCTCAAGGGAGTCCATCTTTGAGCACTCCTCTGTGATCTCTGCCATGGACCTCTTCTTGCTCAGGATGTCTTTGAGGAATCGTACATAGGCGGGCATCTCGCTTAGGGCTTCTGTTAGAGGGATAGTGATGTTGAGTCCTTGAAGTATCTTTATCAAGCACCTAAACTTACCTTTGGTGGGATCCTCCAATGCTTTGGAAGGGAATGGCAACGTCTTCTTTGGAGTAGGGGCCAAAACGGAGGTCGGAGGGACCTGCTGAACATCGATGTCGACTGGGATGGGGTCGATATCGACTGGGATGGTCGATTTTGACCTCTGTTGAGGCTTTGATGGCTCTGCAGTGTCATCGACATCGATCAGGGGGTCGACATGGTGGTCGATATCGACCTCTGGGTCGACTTCGAGTGGTCTGTCGATGTCGACTGGGTCTGTTGCTTTCTCCTCCGTTTCCGTCCGTGGCTTTTGTACTTTGTTGCCACTCCTTAATTGTATGGCTGCGACATGGCCCGTCCCGGATTGCCCCTTAGGATTTGTAGTGGGTTGCCCAGGGAGTGTTCCGAACGGCCTAGGGATTTGTGCCGCCAATTGACCCAGTTGGGTCTCTACGTTCTTCTTCCAAATATCCATCTCCCCAATCCTTGTGGTAAGGTGATTGAGTTGAGAATGGATGGCATTGTTGGATTGATCATTCCTAGCTTGATTTCTCCTTATCTCATCTAGTACTAGTTGAAGATCATCCTTCTTTTGGTCTCTCTCCGGGTGCCCAGGAGCTCTATAAGGCGGAGGGTCCCTAGGGTTAACCGGGTTCCTTTGTGGTTGATGGAACCTTTGGTCTCCCCAATATTGGTGATTCGGACCCCTCATGTAGCGCGCCTCTTGGTGAGTCTCCGCTAGGTGTACTTGTTCGGCATGTGGGCACTCGATGGTGGTGTGCCGCTGCGATCCACATTAAATGCAATCTTGGTTCGCTGACAGGAACCTTACTTGCTTTTGGAGCTTTCGAAGTTGATCCCTATGAAATTGCTCCTTTACATCTGGATCGATTACATTGGAGGGTTCATATAAGGGCATAGATGGGGCAGGCCTCGATGATGATGATGTGTCGGAAGCCTCAGGAGTCCCATATGTGTTGTCGAATTCCACCAACCTCTCTATGGTCTCCCAAGCCTCTTGTGGAGTGAGTTCAAGGTAGCCATAGGCGGTGTAGGTGTTGATCCTCTCCTTTGTTGCAGCGTCAAGAGCATTGTATATGATCTCCTGAATTGCGTACGGTGGTTGGCCATGCGTCGGGCATGATCGTAGAAGGTCATTGAACCTTTCCCAAACAGTCGCCAGAGCCTCACCAGGCTTTTGTTTGAAAGCCGTGATTTTCTGTCGGATCAACGCCGTCATAGAAGGAGGGAAGAACTTGTTGAGGAACGCGTCCTTGACTTCATTCCAGGTGCGGAGCGATCTTGGGGCTAAGCTCTCCAACCACTGCAATGCTTTCCCTGTAAGAGACCATCGAAATGCTTTTAGTTGGACATACTCAAGACTTCGTCCATCAGCAATAGTATCACAAAGGTCTAAGAAGGTAGAAATATGTGCCATAGGGCACTCGTTAGGTTTTCCTTCATATTGGTGCCTTCTGATCTCAGTAAGGAAGTTAGGTTTTATTTCAAAATTAGAGGCAGGGATAAGAATTGCCGATTCAGGCACTGTGAGGGCGGGGTGCATATATTGCTTGGCATTCCTAGGGAGGGCATTGATTTGGGCTTCTATTTGCCTCAGGCCTTCCTCCTCCCTATCCGCACGCTCCTTAAGTGCCGCCTCTCTAGTCGTTAGATC
Organism: Persicaria maculosa; assembly: GCA_963922045.1. NCBI lineage: Eukaryota > Viridiplantae > Streptophyta > Magnoliopsida > Caryophyllales > Polygonaceae > Persicaria > Persicaria maculosa. Next base: position 64,868,224 of record OY998267.1, read on the forward strand.
CTCAACCAGCCTCCTTAGTTGTTCAATAAGTTCTGCTTGGTTCGCGTTTTCCGCCATGATTCTTTGAGCTTGGGCCCTTAGATGGAAATAACGCTCAGGGTCGTCTACTCCTTCAAATTCAGGTGGGCAATCAGCGCGTCGCATACACCTGCAAAACCACACTAGGTAGAGACGTGAGATAGACTACTAGGGCGCGATAGATTGCTTCCCCGGCAACGGCGCCAATTTGTTAAGGAGGGTAAAGTCGAGTACAAATAATAAGATGTAATGATGTAAATCGACTCCTAGCCTAAGCAAATAATTACAAGACTTCCTCCCGTTGTAGTGGAAGGGTAGTCAGGATCGATCCACGAGGAGGCGTGTCAGCGGGATCCTGGTAGCTTTGGAAATCTCACGTCTGCGTCGACCAGTAGCCTCGATTTCGACCTAGGGCCTCGATGTCGACCTCGGCTGTCGATGTTCTCTGCACAGAAGACCTGCAAAGACAAAAACAAGTGGTCGATATCGACTGGTGGGGGTCGATATCGATGTCAGTCCACGAAATCGACTGGCTCAGAAGACTGCCAGTCGATACAAAAGGGTCGATTTCGATGCTTTTGGTCGATATCGATGCTTGCAGAAGTTTCCCAGGAGTCTCGAGATCGACTCAGAAAAATGTCGACGAACTAAGTGGTCGATATCGACGTCTAGGGTCGATATCGATGTCTCCCTGCAGTGAGTTAGTTCTTTGTCGGCAAAGAAAGGCCGAAGATTTAAGAATGGGGAGAGAAGCATTGAACAGAAATAAAGACAGTTGTTTTGTGTGTATAAACTATATAAAAAAGCAACTCCTAGGATTAGGGTTTACCACAACGTTAACCAATGCATGCGATAAGATAAATAAGACGGACAATTGCGCTATTTCACCCGAGGGACAAGCTTTCGCCGTACACCAACTCTTAGGATTACTCTTGCAAATAAAGCTAATTGTCTCTACTAATTTTATGTTTTATAACTCAAGTTGTTAGCATGAATCCCTTTTCTTTTGATTAGGACTAAACATAGAATTGTAGGAGGAGAGATAGACACAACGATATCAACATCAAATACTTACCTCAAACGCGCATGGCTAACATCGGGCTCACCCCGACCCTAAGAGCTTTGGGGAACTACTCGCTTCTCATCATGGAATTCATCATTGAATGAAAGGAAGAAACTTGCATTAAACTAAACTTCGAAGCTTTACAACTCAACGTCAACTTTCGCAAACGTCAAACCCTAAAACCTCTTTCTAACTCTAACTCTATTGATGTCTCTTGGATGATTCGATTGTTCTAGGATTGGATGCTCTAACAAATCAGCCCCTAAGGCTTTATTTATAGGCTACTAATCCTCGCTATCCAAGGATTGTAACTCCTATCTAAACTATGAACTCTATCCGAACAATTAGGATAGGTCTTTTATTTTGATAAAACTTAATGGTAAAAGATAAAAAAGGTAAATAAAACATCAGCTGCCATCTATCTTGAAAGTATGAGATAATTCCGTGCCTCCTTGAAGATATAGTTCCAATCCGCATTCGAAATCGAGTCTATCTTCTGTCGAGATAAGGGGTCAATATCGACACCAGAGGTCGATATCGAGGTCTCTATTCCTGCTCGACTTGTTCAGCTCTGGTCGATTTCTATGTTGAGGTCGATATAGGGGTCGATATCTACACCAGAGGTCGATATCTATGTCAGGGGTCGATATCTACCTCTGCTCAGCTTCACTTGGCTTCTCCGTTTTGACTCCGATTTCGTCGAATTCCTGCATGGTTAGCCAAAAACTTGTGCAGACCCTATTTCTTGCATTTTAGCCCATTCTTACACAAGTTTATATTCTTTTGAACCTTTTCTTTGGAAATCAAATGAAATAAGAAGTCAAAAGATGCAATAAAAGAAAGGTACAAATGTGTACATCACCTACAAGGATGCAACCTCACCATCCTAGTCACGGAAGCGCTTAACGAGATCCCGGCCTTCATGAGGTTCTTGAAGGACATCTTATATAAGAAGAGGTCCATCTTAGAGATCACCGGCGAATGCTATTCCATTGAGTTCCCTGAAAAGCGCGGCGATCGAGGCAAGTTTGAGGTAACGGTAGGGGTAGGTAAGCATCAATTCAAAGCCCTTTGTGACCTTGGGGATAATGTTAGTTTAATGCCCCTATCAATATGGCAACAAGTGGGCGTAGGAGCACTAGAGCCCATCGATATGAAGCTATACGTGGCGGATAACTTTTTCATGAGACCAACAGGGGTTGTGGATGATGTCCCTATCAAGGTGGGAAAGTTCTTCATACCCGCGGACTTCATCGTGTTGGATATGCTAAAAGATCCCGTTGTGCCTATCATCCTTGGTAGGCCATTCTTAGCAATAACGGATGCCAACATCAATGTGAGGAATGAAACCCTTACATTCACAATCGACAATGAGGTCGTCGAATTTCGCTTCAACCTGACGATGAGTGAGATGAAGCAACTAGAAGACGTTGGGCTCTCACCTACGAAGGAGAAGCTTAGTAAATTTTTTTTGACAAAGATCGAAGTTGCGAAGATAATCAAGATCGACTTCACCCAATCGAAATCGGCCAAAGTACTCGATGTCGACCCCTCTAACTCAATGTCGAGTGCTTCTGATGATCAACCTAGTTGCCAGGATCTTAAGTATGGGGTCCCCACCCTGTCAAGATCGAGTGACCCTGAGCCCGAATATCACTGTTTCAGGCCAGAAAAGGTAAGCTCAGGTATGGTCCCTAACCCTCCTCTGTCCATTATTGAGAATTCAACTAATGGGAGGGTCAAAGGTCCATGGTTTTCGTATATTTCCAAAGTTAAGTCAAGGAAGAGAAGGAAAGCGTCCAATAAAGAGCCTAACGAAGAAGAAGCCTTGGTTGCTGAGCTTAGCTACTATCAAAAGGACTTAGATGATCCAGGAGAAGGAACAAGCTTGCAGGGACCCTACCTTAAAGGGTCGGAAAGCATTGACGAAGAAGTCGGCCTAGCGACTCAAAAATCTAGAGCGTGTACATACAACTTTTAAATATATCTTTCCACTTAGATGGTTTTAGGATTTTGAATTTTTGGATTTTGGTTTTTAAACTTTGATATATCGTGGGTATATCTTTTATGATCTCACAAAGAATTTGAGGTTACATAGCAAAAAGAACGATAAAGAAGAAAAGAAGTCCCTTTAGAGGCACTCGAGATCGACTAGGCCAGTCAAAATCGACTGCCTATGGTCAAGCCATCTCCTGTGATCAACATCGATCACTCAAGAGCCAAACAGATCACTCGATATCGAGTAGGCCCCTCGATATCGACACCCACAGGCGACCCTTGACTTCGAATTATTCATCGATATAGACAGATGCAGTCGACATCGACACCCTGACTCGACATCGACTACAAGCATTGAACTAACCTGAAATCGACCTCTATCCGTAGGTTGCTTTGTGAGTTTCTCTCTTCACCCTGGTTTTCCTTTTAATACCATGAGGACACTATATGTTTTAAGTATGGGGTGGGGATGAAACAAGTCTTACTTGGCTTACTTTTGTTTTTCACATTGCACTCATGTTTAAGTTTATGTTCTTAGTACTTTAGTTCATAAAAAATGCAAAAATCCAAAAAAAAATTAGAAACTGTCAAAAACAACAAAAAATGCATATTTACCTTATTTAGTTTTTAAAACCCTAATTAGATGTCCAATGATGAAAACTCAATAGCTGACTTGATCATGTAAATCCTATGGCATATTTGGATGGTTTAGCCTAAGTCCTTAAAATTTTTTTTATGTAAATTGTGACCTTGTGATGAAATTGAGCACATATGATCCTAGGCTAAAAAGCAAAATCCAACAAAATTTTCCTTATGAGAATTTTGGCCTATAGGGAGAACATTAAAAATTTATATGCTTTCTTGAGTGTATTTACTCTTCCTATTCATCTCTAAATGTTTTGATAGTTATTCAAAGCCAATGCATATATATGTTTATGTTTAGCAAAGACAATTTATGGGTTGGTATATATTTTGAATCTTGTAACATATTATAAAAGGATTTTTGGCTCACATTATAAATACACATATTTTATTAATTTTCTTTCGGAAAAAAAAAGAAAAAAATCCGAAAAAAAAGGAAAAAAAGAGCTATATATATATTTAGTGCACGAGCCAATTATTCCTTAGTTCTTTTATTTTTTAGAAGATTTATATTTTTGAGAGCATATATAGGTTTGAAAGAAGGTTGATTGGCATCATGAAAAAGCAAGTTTGGAAAGTGCATCTTTTTGGGAGATATGGTTTGGATAAGTTGTGTTGAAGTTTAGGAGTCTTGATTCCCAAATTTTATAAAGCACCACATAGCCAAATAATTCCATACCCTTTATTACTTACCAAGCCCCATTATAACCCCCGCTGATAGAGCATGATTAGATATGCATATTAGGATTCATTTAGCATAGTTTGGTTGTAAATAGTGCATATTTTAGTTACAATTACATGTTTACCAGTTGTATTGGAAGAGTCGGAATCTATGCAATTTTATGTTTAATTTCAGGTAGATGTGGATCCGACGAGGAATGAGGAGCTCTTGGATGAAGGAGGATTCAAGTTGAGGAAGAAAAGTTAAGAGCACGGGAGTGGAGTCGAATTTCGAGAGCCCAAGTGATAAACAAGTCAGTAGAAGTTGTCGTCAGACAAGCTGAACTTGTTTTGCACTTTCTGGAGGCCTCGGTGGTCGGAATTACTATTATAAGCATGCGTTGGAAAGCTCTTTCCGAGATCTACAACTTTCATGTTGACATCGAGACCAAATTCGAAGAGGAAAAATCGCTGTGAACAGAATGGCCGCCCCGCGGCCGAGCTAGCCGCCCCGCGGCCCGAAGACTTGCCGAAGGATTTCGCTGATCGCCTGGCCGCCCCGTCGCCTGAGGTAGCCGCCCCGCGGCCTCAGCAGAACCGCCGATTCATTAATTAGGGTTTCTTTAGAATTGTTTTTGCCGACTTTCTTAGGTTTATTTTAAGGACTATTAGGGTTATTTTCTTAGGCACCTAACTAATAACCTTATGCACTTTTGAGAATTGTTGAGAGCACGTTGAGCATGAGCAACTAAACTCTCGATTGGATCTTGATTGTTGAATTGTGAGTTTCTTAATCTAGTTCTTATTCCTATTTGAATGTTTTGACTTCTTTGCGCTTAATTCCTTGAATGTGTTTTATTCTCTCTGGCCTGATCAACTAGTTAGAGTAGATTCATTCAATTGCTAGGGTTTTGTAGATTCCTCATAGCGAACCTTAACCCAAGTGGCAATCATATCCCTTTAGGACTCGTAGGACTAATTGGATGTGTAGGAAGTTGAATATATGTTAAATATCGACTCGTAGCTTGATATTGCATATACCTTGGTTAATTCATAGTCTTAATGCTATCTCTAGGTTAAATCTTAACTGTGTTAGGGTTATTTAGAGATAAGGATTGCTAGGACTCGTAGGACTAGTAATTTACCTAAGATCTGGACAAGGACATTGATAGGAAAAGAAAAGAACTAGAGGCTGAAACAAGGATCAAATTCATCAATTAAAGTGACAAATTGTAGGTGAACCTATTTCTATCTATTGCATTCTACCACATCCTTTACCTTGTTTGCTTCTTTCCGCTTTGACAAAAGGCGGATCTTTTTCTCACAAAAACTCTCTTTTTGGTTACTTGCGATTAGATTAGCACTTGAACTTACTAGATTTCCCTGTGGATCGACCTCTTTCTTACCAACTATACTAGTTGTAGGTTTGAGTAATTCTTTGGCAGGAACAACTACAGGTTTTCCTCTTGTCACCCTCCGAATGGAGTCTTCTTTGAAGTCTTCCACTGAGAGAAAGTCCTCCTGATGGTTCTTGTTGCATTTACATAATTAATTGCGAAGTGGATTATTTTAAATTGCAATTTTTATGAGTTTGTATATGGAATCGAGTTGAGAGTTGATCTTCATAGCCTAAACACATTGAGTGTTGAGTGAGACACATTATCCCTGTGAGGTTGGATTTCAAATTGCATATGCCTATCGATCGCTCATATATGTGTGATGACGTTAAATTCACTTACTTTGCTTTGCTACCACTTATGAAGGTTCTTTTGACAAGGGCGAAGAATGGAAGGATGTGTTGTAGGTGTTGCATATTGCTTGGTTATTGTTTGAGGACAAGCAAGTATAAGTATGGGGTGTTTTTATGTACATATTTACTGTCGCTTTTATTTGCATATTTTGACTTCATATTCCATTCGATTTCTAAAGTAAAGGTTAAGAATAATGCAAATTTATGTAGAATGAGGTAACGTGCAAGAAATAGAGTCTGCACAAGTTTTGGTCTAAATGTATAGGAATTGGAGTGGAATCGAAGTCAAAACGAGAAAGCCAAGTGAAGCAAAGAAGAGGTCAATATCAACAAGACAGGTCGAGATCGACTAAGCAACTCGACGTGGACACCCAGAGTCCAGACAGACCACATAGAGCTACACAGAAGCACTCGACATGACCTAGAGATCGAGTGGAGAACTCAACATCGACATAGCACCAGAGCGTGAGTGAAGTGTGACAGACCAAGGCAAAACACAGAACTCGATATCGAGTGACCAGGTCGATATCGAGTGGAAGTTGACACTAATTGGACGCGGTTTTGAGACGCGGATTTGAAGATCTATTCACAAGAGCCACGGTTTATCTTCTTTATTAGATAGATTATGTCCTAGGGAACTTTCCTTTTTACCCTAGGATATTCATTGGATATTTTATATTTATATTAATAATGTTTCATCCTAATTGTTTTGGGATAGAATTTTATAAAGGAGTTTTAGTAGGATTAGGACTCCAATCCTTGGCTAGCAAGGGTTAGGAGGCTATAAATAAAGCCCTATGATGAGTTTCCCCTTGAGGATCCTTAATTCTCAGTAAAAAGTAAGTCGGAACAAGCCTCGAACCAACCGGTGGAAAATGGATGATGGAGATAGATTTCGGTGGAATATTTTTTTTTTTGTATTTTTGTGATAATGATAAAACTTAGATTTGGGGGAAAACAAACTAAATTTTATAGAGGATAGGTGAAAAAAAAACAAGTGGATATGACTCACCACAAGTTCTTGAACATAGATCAAGTACAAATGGATATTATGCACCGAAAATACAAGATCGGACCTTCGATATTACTCACGAAGGAGATGAAGTTTTCAAGCTTCAAACTAAGGATATAAACCTGGTTTTTGATCAATAATGGCGCGCCCTCTAATGGCTACAAGGGCTGCATAATATAGAGGAAGTTTGTGGATAGCTTGTGCAAAAAGGTGGCTTGCATTAAATGCAATCTTGGAAGTTGTTCTCTTCACAAATGCACCAACTGCATGGGGGATGTATTCCATGATGTCTTCTCTTCCCAATGTGCATTTAAATGCATGAGAAATTTGAATTTGGATTTGATTTTCCTCCATAATAATCAGCTAGATCCGAGGCATTTTTCGGGCTTCTTGGGCTGCGTGTTGTGATCTTCAATTTGTTGTAGACTTGTGAAAGCTTTAACTTGAACTTGATGGTTCATGGGAATGGTTAAGAGTCCTTGAAGAAGGTCAGCTTGAAGTCGCCTTGCCCGAGCTCTAGTGATGGAACCGAGAGGTAACTCGTTTGATGAGTCATTTGGAGCTTCGTCAAGTTTTGCTTCTTGATTGATCATAGGTGTGATCACATCATCCTCCCTTCCTTGAAAAGGATTCGACCTCGAATTAGACCCGTCATCTTGTTCATCATCTCCTACAAGAAAAGAAGATAAGTCAGCAACATTAAACACATCATGAACACCATACTCACCAGGAAGCTCAATTATGTAGGCATTATTGTTGATCCTTTCAAGCACTTGAAATGGGTCATCTCTTCTTGACATCAACATGGAATTTCTAAATGTAGGAAATCGATACTTTCTAAGATGAATCCATACAAGATCGCCCGGTTCAAAGATGACTTCCTTTCTTCTTTTGTTAGCTTGTTTCACGTATTGGGCATTTCTCTTTTCAAGTTGCAAATGAGTGGACTCGTGCAATCTTTTGATGTGCTCAGCTTGGTTTGCATCTTCAACACTTTGTTGCTCTTTTATGGAATGAGAAACCAAGTCAAGAGGAGTAATGGGATTCTTGCCATACACAACTTCAAATGGTGTCTTCTTGGTCGTCGAGTGGACTGACCTATTGTAGGCAAATTCAAAAAAAGCAAGGCATTCTTCCCACCTACGAAGGTTAGTTTTCAACAAAGATCGAAGCAAAGCACCAAGAGTTCTATTCACAACTTCAGTTTGTCCATTCGTTTGAGGATGACAAGATGTAGAGAAAAGCAACTTAGTTCCTAATTTAGACCAAAGTGTTTTCCAAAAATAACTAAGAAACTTAGCATCACTATCAGAGATAATGGTCTTAGGAATTTCATGCAATATAACAACTTCTTTAAAGAATAAATCAGCCACATGAGAAGCATTGTCAATTTTATTACATGCAATGAAATGAGCCAATTTGGAAAACCGATCAACCACAACAAAAATAGAATCTCTCCCCCTTTTGGAACGAGGAAGTCCCAATGCAAAGTCCATAGAAATCTCTTCCCAAGGAGCACGAGAAATAGGTATGGGAGTATACAATCCATGAGGGTTCATTTTCTACTTAGCACTCAAACAAGTAGTACATGCAGCACAAAACTTCTCTACATCCCTATGCATGTGAGGCCAAAAGAAGTGCTCCTTTAGAGTATTCAAGGTTTGGGTAACACCAAAATGTCCCATTAAACCACCTCCATGAGCCTCATGAACAAGTAATCTACGAATAGAACTACTAGAGATAACCATCATGCATGTAAAATTGATCACAACTATCCTTATCCATGCCAATGTGATAGATTTCACCAAAATCAACATCATTAGCATATAATTCACGCATGAAAGCAAAGCCCAACATTTTAGCATCTAGGGTAGAGATAAGAGAATACCTCCTTGAGAGTAGATCGACCACTACATTGTCTTTTCCCTTATTGTATTTGATTACATATGGGAAGGCTTCTATGAATTCCAGCAATAAAGTAGAAACACTTAGAGAAGTTAGATAATTCAAATCTTGGGAAACAAACATACTATCTTTAAAAAGCACAAGAAAACATGTTTTACTCCCATTAATTGCATACTCCACTTCTTTTTCCTTAGCTAGGAGATTCTGTTGAGAACTAGACATGTTTGAACCAATGGCTAGCCTTTTCTTTTCCTTTCTTCTCTCCAAGTTAGCTACATGGTCAGCCACAATCTCATGAGGGGTCATAGGATGAAGTGTAATTTTCTTACCTTCTATTTGGAATGTGTGCTCATTGGCGACTCCATTGTGGATCATACCTCGATCATATTGCCATGGTCTCCCTAAAAGGAGGTGACACGCTGTCATGGGGAGAACATCACAAAGGATCTCATCTTTATATCCTCCAATTGCAAATGCAATCATGGCTTGCTTGTCAATTCTTAAAGGTGCCTTGGAATTTATCCAATTCAAGGTGAATGGCTACAGATGTGGGTTGCATTTGAGGTTGAACCTATCTATAACCTGTCGATCAATAAGATTGCAGCAAGATCCTTCATCAACTATCACACTACATAGCTTTTCTTTGATGAGGCGTCGAGTATGGAAGAGGGTCTCTCTTTGAGTGGGCAAAGAAGGAGCATAATTGGAGATCAATGCTCTCTTCATCACAAAACATTCTCCAACAGCCGCATTAGCATGAATTTCCTCTTCCTCATCTTCTAAGGTTAGCTCTTCTTAGATCTCCTCCTCGTATTGATACTCTCCTTAATCATTGAGTAGCACTTGCCTTCGAGTACGAAATTCTCTAGAAAAATGATCCTTACCCTAGTAGTTATCAAGCTTTTCATCTAGGACTCTCAACAGGTCAGCTCTAGTTTTCTCATACTCTTGTTGTCTCGCAGCTGCATGTTCTTCCCTAGATTGTCGAAGAACGACTTGCAAATCAGCTAGAGTGATAGCCCTTCCTTCATTCCCTATATTAGATATATTTTCCTACCACAAATGCATAAACAAAAGGGAAAATAAAGAAGAACTGAGAAAATCACAAGAACATGCAAACACGTTAGGGTTAGAAATAAAAAGATCTCTCTCTCTCTCTCTCACCTCCCTCATATTCTTTTCACTCATGAATTTTTCTTTTGGGGGTGAAACTCTCCCTTTCTTTGAATGTGATCTCACTTCACTCACAACTCAGATTGTAAGCAAACAAGTATGCAAACAACACTCCTTCAACAAACAAGTAATGTGAGGGTGCATCTTCCACACTTAGAACTATCTCCGCAGTGGCAAACCAACTTAGTGATGTTGTCTTGGAAACTCACAAAAAGTATCAAAAGCACAAGCCAAGGCAAAGAACAAGGCTTGGCGTAGCTAATGATATAATGAGAATGTCTTGTTTTCGAGCAAAAACAACAACAACACAACTTGCACTTTAAATGCTCACAAATTGCACATAGAACAGCTTTTGGAGCTTTTCTAACTTCTTCTATTTTTCTGTTTTTATTTTCCAAAAACTTTAAGCACAAACACAATACTACAAATATGAATTTACTTCAATCTTCAAGCACTTATCAAACAAATTCCATCAATAGATCATCACCATATACTATGCAAAGCATTAGGAGAATAATGGTGCAACACATTTAAGGGTGAACTTCAGATTTTTGGGTAGGAAGAATAAAGGTTCATGAAAAACACTCAAGAACACTAAGTAGAAGCATAGAAAACCGAAAGAACAATTGATAGATCTGAATTTCGCTTCTTTTTTCTTTTTTTTGGTAGATCTTAAACACTCATATAAAGTAGAAAGGATGAACAAAATGATGGGAAAAGGCTGGAGAAAAATCAGGAACAAGGGTGGATAGAAATGGCTGAAAATCAAGCAAAACAAACCGAAAATATAGAGGTAATTCGTACCTCTTTTGCTTGAGAAACTTACCTTGAAGATAGCTCTGATACCACTTGATGAGTTTCTCCTTGAGGATCCTTAAATTTTAGTACAAAGTAAGTCGCGACAAGCCACAAACCAACCGGTAGAAGATGGATGATGGAGATAGATTTCGGTGGAATAGTTTTTTTGGTATTTTTGTGATAATGATAAAACTCAGATTTAGGGGAAAACAAACTGAATTTTATAGAGGATCGGTGAAAAAAACAAGAGGATATGACTCACCACAAGTTCTTGAACATAGATCAAGTACAAACGAATATTACGCACCAAAAATACAAGATCGGACCTTCGATATGACTCACGAAGGAGATAAAGTTTTCAAGCTTCAAACTAAGGATATAAACCTGGTTTTTGATCAATAATGGCGTGCCCTCTATTGGCTACAAGGGATGCATAATATAGAGGAAGTTTGTGGACAACTTGTGCAAAAAGGTGGCTTGCATTAAATGCAATCTTGGAAGTTGTTCTCTTCACAAATGCACCAGCTGCATGGGGGATGCATTCCATGATATCTTCACTTCCCAATGTGCATTTAAATGCATGAGAAGTTTGAATTTGGATCTGATTTGCCTCCATAATAATCAGCTAGATCCGAGGCATTTCCGGGCTTCTTCGGCTGCGTGTTGCGATCTTCAATTTGTTGTAGACTTTTGAAAGCTTGAACTTGAACTTGATGGTTCATGGGAATGGTTAAGAGTCCTTGAAAAAGGTCAGCTTGAAGTCGCCTTGCCCGAGCTCTAGTTACGGAATCGAGAGGCAACTCGTTTGATGAGTCATTTGGAGCTTCTTCAAGTTTTGCTTCTTGATTGATCATAGGTGTGATCACATCACCCTAGGGGGCAGGTTTTTATTCATTCAAGCACAGAGACTCATATCTCACAATACAAAGTAGTTTAGAGAGTAGGAGAAGCTTTAGGGTTTGGTGTTTGCGAAAGTCGGCGTTGGATTGTAAAGTTTCGGGGGTTCAATTAATGCAAGTTTCCTTATTTCTAATCATGGTATTTGTTACAACTAAGTACGAGTAGTTCCACAAAGCTTCTAGGGTCGGGGTGAGCTCTACGTTAGCCATGCGTGTTTGAGGTAGGTACTTGATGTTGATATCGTTGTGTCTATATCATTGATGTGCGCGCAAATTGCCATAGTTTCTATGCACATAAAAGTCCATTTTATCATTCTTTTGCATGCATATTAGTGGAAAAAAACATGGGATTAGTGTAGGTTACGCTTAAATGTCAAATATATGGGTCTGCACGAGTTTCTATGTGATTTCGCATAAAACAGGATAAAAATGGACAGATTTGGAAGAGCGTAAAAAGAACTCGAAGTCTTCTGAAGAGGTCAAAATCGACTGGAGACCTCGACATCGAGTACAGCAGCAGAGACATAGGAATCGAGCAGAAAAGAGAACAGAGCATGTCAACACCAAAGAGGTCGATATCGATGTCCAAGGTCGATATCGAGTGACCAAATCGAGATAAAAGATAGAAGTCGAGTGCTAATCTGAATAGGAGAAGAAGAGCTCGAGATAGAGTTTCACAGAGGTCGATATCGACGTCTGAAGGTCGATATCGATGTTGCCCAGAAGATGAATCCGACTCAGATTTTGATAGAATTCTATCCAAAGCTTGCACGTCTATCCAAAAGTCAAGATTTCTTATCTTCAACGTCAGAGCTATCATATGAGCTGATTTACCATAGGACTTTTAGTTTTTACTTTATTTAATTTTTATCTTAGAGAATAAAGATAAAGTTTCGAGTCTTTGGATAGCAAAGTTCGATATCTATATCTAGAGGCCATTAGGGCTGAGTTTAGGCATCCAATTTCAGTTATTCAAACACATATACACGCAGAGAATTTGTAGAGAGAGAGAGAGGAGGCCGAATTGAGTTGGTGGAAGCGAGAGCGGAGATTTGGCTTGTTCGGTTGTAATTTCTTTCCTCGTTTAATTCAAAGTAGTTTTCTTTCAATAATGATGATGAGTTGCATGATGAGAAGCGAGTAGTCAACCCACTTCTAGGGTCGGGGTGAGCCCGACGATAACGATGTAGGGTAAGTGCATCAAAGGTTTGACTTTTATGCGATTCCGTCTTCTATCATATGCATGATTCCTTTGCGAAATTTAGGGAGATTCATTATTTGCATTATTGAAGCGAAAACCACTCATATTGTGAACTTGGATTACTCATGAATTGGATTGTAACTCTTAGGAACTATGCGAGAGCTTGTAGGTCTAACCAAAAGTCCTGATTTCTTATCTTCAACGTCAGATATATCATTTGAGCTGATTTACCATAGAACTTTTAGTTTTTACTTTATTTAAGTTTTATCTTAGAGAATAAAGATAAAGTTTTGAGTCTTTGGATAGCAAAGTTCAATATCTATATCTAGAGGCCATTAGGGCTGAGTTTAGGCATCCAATTTCAGTTATTCAAATACCTATACACGCAGAGAATTTGTAGAGAGAGAGAGAGAGGAGGTCGAGTTGAGTTGGTGGAAGCGAGAGCGGAGATTTGGCTTGTTCGGTTGTAATTTCTTTCCTCGTTTAATTCAAAGTAGTTTTCTTTCAATGATGATGATGAGTTTCATGATGAGTAGCGAGTAGTCAACCCACTTCTAGGGTCGGGGTGAGCCCGACGATAACGATGTAGGGTAAGTGCATCAAAGGTATGACTTTTATGTGATTCCGTCTTCTATCCTATGCATGATTCCTTTGCGAAAGTTAGGGAGATTCATTATTTGCATTATTGAAGTGAAAGCCACTCATATTGTGAACTTGGATTACTCATGAATTGGATAGTAACTCTTAGGAACTATGCAAGAGCCTCTAATCACCAAAGTGTTGGTAACGAAAGTTATTTGATGGAAAGGCATTAAAATTCAGAACTTTAGCATCAAACTTGCATTGTTATCGTTGTGGCATGAAACCCCGACTTTGGAAGCTTTTAAATTAATTGAATTCATATAAAAGTTGTAGTTTTGTTTCTGATCATCCTTCTTTACCATTCTACATTCTTCGGACTCTTTTCCGACAATTGGTTTCGAATTACAGTTTATGTGACAAACATCGAAATCGACTATAAAGGTCGATATCGAAGTCTGACATCGATATCAAGGTATGTCTCGACATCGACTTTGCTGTTTTTGTCTTCTATAGGAACATTACTGGAAATCGACCTGAACTGAGGTCGATATCGACCAGACACATCGATATCGAGTGTCTTCTGAGGTCGAAAGCTTGATCGTGATTGCAACAAGGGAAGCGCTGACATAACTCCTCGTGGATTCGATCCTGAATTACCCTACTAATACATTGGGAGGGATTCTTATATCATTTGTTTGGGATAGGGAGTTAGCACAGTTGTGAATTATATTTAAATATTTGAATCTACCCTCCTTATAGCGAACAATCATCTCCTACGATTCTATGTTTAGTCCTTATCGCACGAAAAGGGATTTATGTTAACAACTTGGGTTATAAACATAAAATTGGTAGAGACAATTAAGTTGATTTGCAAGAGTATTCCTAATCGTTGGTGTACAACGAAAGCTTGTCCCTTGGGTGAGATAGCACAGTTTTCCGTCTTATTTACCTTATGCATGTTTGTTTAACGTTGTGGTAAACCCTAGCCTTAGGAGTTGCTTTTTATTATATAGTTTTATTCATAAAAATATGTCTTTTCTGTTCATCCTTCATTTCCATCCTATTGTCTTCGGCCTTCCTTGCCCTCTCACCATTGTAGGAACCACTCGATATCGACAACTGAGGTCGATATTGCACAACAGGTCTATGTCAATGGTCTTCTGTGTCAACGCCATAATTGCCTGCATCTGAGCTCGATATCGAGTGAACAAATCGACATCGAGTGCCCCTTAGTCGATTGGCAGTCTTTTGTTGCAGTAGAAATCGACAGCTCGGGTTGACGTCGAGTAACCTACTCGAGATCGAGGATTCTGGTCGATACAGACGTGAGCTTTCATAGACTATCTAGGATCCCACTGAAACGCTTCCTCGTGGATCGATCCTGACTCTCTACCAATACAGCGGGAGGAAGTCTTGTAATTTATTTGCGTGGACTAGGAATCGGTTTGATTTATATTCTCGATTTATCAGGCACGACCTCCTCCCTCCTCATAAATTTTGGAGCCGTTGCCGGGGAAGCAATCGATCGCGCCCTAGTAGTCTATCTCACATCTTTTTCTAGTTTTTCTTTACAAGTGTATGTGATGCGCTGATCTCACGCCTGAATTTGAAGGAGAAGAAGACCCTGAATGTTATCTCCATCTAACGTCCAAAGTACAGAGAATCATGGCAGACTAAGAGACCTAGGCTCAACAAATTGAGCGATTAAAGAAGCTAATCGAGAACTTCACCGCTAGAGAGGCGGCACAAAGAGAGCGAGGTGACAGGGAGGAGGAAGCGAGAAGGCGATATGAAGCCCAAATCAATGCCCTCCCTCAGAATGCCAAGAAATACATGCACCCTGTGCTCTCAGTGCCTGAATCGTCCATTCTTATCCCTCACTCTAATTTTGAGATTAAACCTAGCTTCTTAACTGAAATTAGGCAACATCAATTTGAGGGAAAACCTAATGATTGCCCTCTAGAGCATATTACTACATTCCCGTTTTGTGTGATACTATTGCTGATGGACAAAGCCTTGAGTATGTAAAACTAAAGGATTTTCGTTGGTCTTTTGCAGGGAAAGCACTAGCATCGTTAGAGTGCCTAGCCCCAAGATCGCTTCGCACTTGGGATGAAGTCAAGGAGGCCTTTCTAAAAAAATTCTTTCCACCATCCAAGACATTGGTTATACGTTGTGAAGGTTCGATAATATAAAACAAGGTAATATAGAAATACTCTAGAAGGGGGGTTGAATAGAGTATGCCATTTTTTCGCAGAAAGTCTCAAGACTTTTGGAGCTCGTATAAAACCCTTTGAGATTAAACCTGAATCACAAAGTTAGACAATCGAACCAAGTGCGGAAATAAGGTAAAGCAATAGATAAAGGACACGAGTAATTGTTTACGAGGTTCGGCACGAACTTGGCCTACGTCCCCGCCTAGGGTTCTTCCACAACCCTAGGATTCAAAAGGCTTTATTGATTCGCAAAGCTTAGGATCCTAATAGCTCACTGAGAAGCCTCTCTCCTATACAATTACAATCTAGTCAACTCACGTTCCCTTGGAGTCCTAGACCAATCTAGAAGAGCCCCACCTCTCTCAGCTGTCTAGTACAATCCTCTTACTCTCACAAATCAATAGCCTAGTGCTTACTTCCCGAGTTACAAACTCTCGAGTAACACTATAAATGAATATATCCTATAAGCTCACAGTGTAACTCTCAAAGGCTTTGAAATGAAATAACAAACTCTTGAGCGCTAGTAGAGAGTACACTTGGAAGACAGATCTCGCTTGAATAAATGAAAGCTTGTGTTCAACCCGTATCTCTTGTCTTCTTCTTCCTTTCCTTTATATAGAAGCAACGTGGAGCCTAAGGATCTTCAACAATGGCTAGTTCGGATCATGGCGCGCCCAAGGATCTTCTATTTTTGGACACTTCGAAGACATGATCTCTCCAATTTGGATCTCCTCAATATGCACCATAAGGAAAGAAGTAATTCGAATAATACTTCCTGAAAGGTTAGTTAGGCATATAATATAATGGAAGTATATAATATTAAATAATATTCGGACATAATAATATATAGAACAGGTTTTGTATTTCATCAATACTGTTAAAGCTCCAAGACCTTTGACACAGACAAACTGTCAAGGCCTTTGAAACTTTATTCCGATTTTCATCAAGGGAGGGAGTTATCAATCTCCCCCTTGATGAAAGACAAAACATGTGCATCCCTGCAACTTAGTCAAGCATAAATAATATAAGTGAAATCGGACTAAGTACCTGCATGGGTTAGACAAATGTTGGATCAAATTTTTAAAGCATGAAAAAGCCATCCAACCGAAAACCAAAAATCAAAAACCAAGGTCTTCCAAGACCTTCAAGCAGAAAGGTTTTCAAGTCTAAACAACCACAGATCATCTCCCCCTTTTTGTCTTTCAACAAAGGGAGGAGGTACCAGTCACCAAAATTTTTGAAAATGTTTCCAAAAACCAGCAATGTATCAGATTTCAGGGATGGGATAGGGTAGGGTAGGGTTTAAGCTTCGTCGTCCGGAGCATCATCAGTGAGCCTCGTCCACAGACCTTGCAGCATCTTGGTTATCCCGCTCATCTCCGTCATAACCTCCTTGTGCATCTCCTTGATATCCAGGCGAACTTCCTCCAAGCCCAACTCTAGGTTGTCCATGCGTTCATCAACGGCTGAAGCAGTGGGAAGAGCTTTTGAAGGAGTGGCAAGACTCAAGGTCCCTTGGGGAGACCGAGTGATGCCAATCTTGTCAAGGCTCTTGGAGTCGAACTTACCCATATGACGCTGATGTTCTTCATTTTTGAAATCAATTCCAGAAGCTTTGAAGAGTGGGGTCAAAAGGGTAGCAAAGGGGAGGGGGGTTCCTTTCCTGGCTATTCTTGTGTGAGCCATGGATCCTAAAATAGTGTTGGCCAGATCAAGATCAAGGCCATTGAGGATACGGTAAAGGAGGACCATGGCATTGTCAGTAAGGAGCGAGCCAGAGTTAAGACGGGGTAAGAGGCATCGAACAATGATGTTAAATATGATTTTTGCCTCAAGGGTAAGGGATGAGTGGGTGAGTTGCTTTGAGGTGTTGTTAGATGCTTCGGGTAGGAGGTACTTGGCTCGGGCAAGGATGATGCAGTTTTCTTTTGAGGGGTGTATATCAGAGGGTGGACATGAGCTAGGTAGGCCAAGGAAATCTGCAAAGTCATTGGAGTTGAAAGAGATTCTAACCCCTTTGACAACAGAATCCATAGACCAACCATTGGCGTCGTGTTTGGCTTTTAGGTTTATGTAGAACAGGCGGGTAAGCTGGGGATAGTAAACGGTTTCAAGATTGAGAAGGGTCCAGGCTGGGGATTTTTTTAGAAGATCAATGCAGGGTAGCTTCAAAGCTTCGAAGAACTCAATATCCAAAAAATCAGAACAGCAAATCCTACGAGTTCGAAACTCATCTACCCACTTACCAACAGTCTCAACATTTTCAAACCAAGAGGAGGGCAAGGATTGGTTTACCTGGATGTAGGCAGGTGGATCGGCGTTCTTCCTGCGAGCAAACGTTGGAGCGGCTTTCTTGACAGACGCTTCAAGGCTTCTGAGAGTGCCCTTCCTGGTGCGCTTTGGGGATGGAGGCTTGACTGCAATTGGGGCTTTCCGCTTCTTAGGAGATGGGGGAGGAGGAGAAGGAGAGGGAGATTCTTCCTCCTCTTCCTCAGACCCCGAGTCCTCACCGGACCCCGCTTCATCTCCTTCAGCTTCCTCGTCTTCTCCAGATCCGTCTTGCTCTTCGTCTTCTTCCTCAGGCTCCTCTTCAGATGGAACCTCCTCGGCTTCGGCTTCCTTCCGAATCCTCTCAGCTTCTTCCTCGGCAAGTTTCCTTGCAAGCTCGGCTTCCTCCTCGGCCTTTTTCTTCTTCAAGGCTTCCTCTTCGACTTCCTTGGCAGCATCTCTTTCCAGAATAGCGTCGAGATCATCTTCCTCCTCTTCCTCGTCCACCTCCTCAACTAATATCTTCTTTTTCCCTTTCTGTTTCGCACTAAGGGGCTTCTTAGCAGAGCGTTTTTGAGAGCCCTTGGTAACAATGGCCGTGCTCTCAGCGATGGTGCTCTGGACAACAGTTGGGATAATGGCTTGAGGAGTGGGTTCAGGTGTAGGAGAGCTGGTAGTGACCTGACGTCCCTTGGGGTGGCGCCAAGTCTTTTGGGTGTGGAAGCTTTCTTTGATTTGGGAGCCATGGAGGAAATCGGTTAGGGTTTTCTTAGAACAGGTTGAGAGATTGAAGAAGAAGAAGGTGAAAGAGTTTGGAGAGGTTCAGAGTTTGTGAGGAAATCGGGTACAGAATTGGGTTTAAGTAGAGAGAGAAGATGATGGAGTGATGGGACGGGATTAGAGTTCCAAGGGAGGGTAATGATATCATTGCCAAATTTGAAAAATTTCCAATTCAAAATTCAAACTATTCCATTAAAATAGGACTGAATAACCGAAATATTTAGTTCTAAAATTAAGATATCTCAACGGAAAGAAAATATAACATAAATAGGCAATTTTGAAATCCGATAAAAATATAATTGATTAAATATCTAGAAAGATATTAACCAAAAATATGTGATCCGATGTATGTAATCTACCATTTAGTTCACAAACCTTGACATAATTCTCAAAGGTCTTGACACTAAGTAGATATTATCTTTCGTAAAGGGAAAGCTCCCCCTACGAAACTGCATCCTTGTTAAGCATCCCAATCTCTCGTCTTATGAAGGTGAACCTGTCCTCTGCCAAAGGCTTAGTAAAAATGTCAGCCCATTGATAATCAGTTGAAATAAACGAAATGGACACATCACCTTTTTCAACATGGTCTCTAATGAAATTATGCCTTACATCAATATGTTTGGTCCTTGAATGCTGAACAGGATTCTTAGTGATGGAGATGGCACTTGTATTGTCACATTTAATAGGAATGCCTTTGAGGTTGATGCCAAGATCTCGCATTTGTTGAGCTATACAAAGGATTTGGGAGCAACAGGCTCCAGCTGCAATGTATTCGGCTTCTGCAGTGGATAGAGCGACTGAGTTTTGTTTCTTTGAGTGCCAACTGATCAAGGATGCTCCTAAGAATTGGCAACATCCTGATGTGCTCTTCCTATCCACCTTATACCCTGCAAAATCTGCATCGGAATATCCAATTAATGTGAAATCCTTTTGCTTTGTGTACCATAGTCCAAGCTCCTTAGTGCCATTGAGATATCGAAAGATCCTCTTTACAGCCACGAGGTGAGATTCTTTAGGATCAGCTTGAAACCTAGCACACATGCAAACACTAAACATGATGTCAGGTCTACTAGCCGTGAGATATAATAAAGATCCAATCATTCCTCGATACTCCTTTTGATTGACACTTTTCCCAGTCTTGTCTTGATCTAGAGATAATGTTGAGCTCATGAGAGTCTTGGCTGCTTTGGATTGATCCATCTTGAACTTCTTCAAGAGATCCTTAGTGTACTTGCTTTGGTTGACAAAGATCCCTTTCTTGGATTGGTGAACTTGTAATCCCAAAAAGAAGTTGAGTTCACCCATCAAGCTCATCTCGAATTCACTGCACATGATGTCAGAAAATTCCTTGCACAAAGATGTGTTAGTAGCACCAAATAATATATCATCAACATAAATTTGAATGACCAAAATGTCCTTTCCTTTGGTCTTGATAAAAAGAGTCTTGTCGATCAACCCCCTTTTAAAATCATTTTCTAAAAGATATTTTGACAAGCGCTCATACCAAGCTCTTGGGGCTTGTTTCAAACCATAAAGCGCTTTGTCAAGTTTATAAACATGATTGGGAAATTCCAAACTTTCAAATCCTGGGGGTTGAGCCACATATACTTCTTCCTCTAAGAAACCATTAAGAAAAGCACACTTGACATCCATTTGATATAACTTTATGCTCATAAAAGATGCAAATGCTAATAAAATGCGAATGGCTTCAAGCCTGGCTACGGGAGCAAAGGTCTCCTCGTAGTCAATACCTTCCTCTTGATTGTAGCCTTGAGCAACAAGCCTTGCCTTGTTCCTCACGATCTTACCATTCTCATCTAGCTTGTTTCGAAATACCCATCGTGTGCCAATGACTGATTGATTCTTTGGCCTTGCCTTCAAGGTCCAGACTTTGTTTCTTTCAAATTCGTTAAGCTCGCTTTGCATAGCAATGATCCAGTCTGGCTCTTGAAGTGCCTCATCTACCTTCTTTGGTTCAATAAGAGAAACAAACGCGTGAAAAGCACAAAGATCTTTAAGTTTAGAACGAGTTTGAACACTAGAAGTAGGGTCAGAAATGATATCCTTTAATGAGTGTGATGAGGAGTATTTGAATTTCCTTTTGCTAGTCTCAGCTCCTTGATTCGTCACACCAGTAGGATTGACTTGTGGTACATCTAACTCCGTGGTCCTGTTAGGTTCAGTTACAGCAGTTTCTGACGTCTCAACACTGTTGGATTGGACACCAAGGGCTTTGGACGAATCTTCAACACCTTGGGCCAATTCTTCAGTGTTAAGAATTTGTTCCTGCATGTTCCTCTTCTCTGTGTTCTTGGTAGCAGCATCATCACCTTCCTCGTTCTCTGCATGGATGTTAAGATCTATATCTGCAACACTTTCACTCAAAGAACCGTCATTGCATTCATCAAATATAACATGTATACTTTCTTCAACTAACTGGGTCCTTTTATTGAAGATTCTATAAGCTTTGCTACTTGTGGAGTAGCCAAGAAATATACCTTCATCACTACGCGCATCAAATTTCCCAAGGTTATCTTTTCCATTGTTATGAACAAAACAAGTACAGCCAAAGGGTTTAAAATAAGATATAAGTGGTTTGCGGCCTTTGAAAAGTTCATAAGGAGTTTTCTTTAAGATGGAACGAATAAGACAACGATTCAAAATGTAGTTAGCTATGTTAACAGCTTCAGCCCAATAGGTTTTAGGTAATGCATTTTCTAAAAGCATAGTCCTGGCCATATCCTCTAAGGTGCGGTTCTTGCGTTCCACAACCCCGTTTTGTTGAGGTGTCCTAGGAGCAGAAAAGTTATGGGAGATGCCATATTTAGCACAAAACAAATCAAACTGAAGTTGATCAAACTCCCTACCATGATCACTCCGAATTGACACTATGGGCTCGTTTCTTAAAGTTTGCAACTCCTTACAAAGTTTTGAAAACTCAAATAAGGTCTCTGATTTTTCTTTTAAAAATGCAACCCAAGTATATCTAGAGAAATCATCAACAACAACTAGCATGTACTTTTTACCATTGGGAGATTTGACTCGCATAGGACCACATAAATCCATATGTAAAAGTTCAAGGGGTCTAGAAGAACTTACAACCTTTTTGGGTTTGAAAGAGCTACGTGTTTGTTTACCTCGTGTGCATGCATTGCACATATCAATACCTTTGAAGTCCATCTCAGGTAGCCCTCTTACAAGCCCTTTAGACACAAGCTTCTGTAGTGTATGTGGACTCACATGACCGAGTCTCCTGTGCCAGAGCTTTGGATCGTCCGTCAAAGCCTTTAGACAGGTTAAGCTTCCTTGTGCCACTTGATCAGCATTTACAGCGTATATATTGTTGTAACGATATGCAGTCAATATAACTTCACCTGTATCTTCTCTGCACACTAGACATCTTTTCTTGTTAAATCTGACGTAGTTGCCACTATCACATAGTTGAGAGACACTAAGCAAATTATACTTTAAACCATTAACAAGATAGACATTTTTAATACTATGGCTGGAATCACTTCTAACACTACCAATACCGACAATGTCACATTTTCCTTTGTCACCAAGAGTGATTGTTCCCGTGGATTGCTCTTTTAGATCATGAAAGAGAGAACTCTTTCCACTCATATGCCTCAAGCACCCACTATCAATGATCCATTTATGTTCCTTCACCTTGGTGTTCTCCTGCAAGACAAACATCAACCCTTGTGGCTAGACCAATAAGCAAATTTGGATCCATTGTTGGGGTAAACCATGTTTGGTAAAATAGTGCCTTTTGGAACCCAAACTTGTGTTATCCGTTCTTTTCTCAAATGAACAGGAAATGTATTGCGAATAATATATGGATCATTTCTTCTATAAGGGCAGGTCTCTTTTACATGTCCCTTTCTAGCACAGTGGTGACATATAGGAGAGGTTCTGCTTCCTTTTGCCTTTACAAAGGTGGTAATGTGCTGCTTCTTTAAAAACCTTGGATTGTAACCAATACCACTTTTGTTTAGAGAACTTTGTTGCTCACCCAACATCCTATCAAGAGTGCCTTTGGATTTGGTAAAACTTATGAGGGTTGTCTGTTGGTCTTGAATCTTATTATTCAGGGAGATCTTCTCGTTCTCTAAGTCATGATGCTCATTTCTTAGAGAGGAGAGATCTTGCTTGAGTTCAGATTTCTCTGAGTCAAGCGTCTTGACTTTAATGTCAAGACCTGAATAAGAAGCTTCGAGACTTTTAACCCTCATAGACAGATCCTCAATAGTTCTTTCCTGATCCACAGTTCTCTTAATAAGAATGTTAGTTTGGGCAATAAGTTTCTCTTCATTGGCAATCATATTGGAAAGGAATTCCGATAATACCTCTTTTGGACTTGCCATAACTTCTCTTACAGTAGCTTCAAGCTTTTCATCGTGGGATTCATCTTCTGAGGCCATAAGACAAATATTGGCCTTCTCATCATCGGAGTCAGAGTCAGAATCGCTCCAAGTTGCCACCATGGCTTTCTTCTTCCATTTGTCACCCTTCTTGGACTGGCTCTTTGTCTTTTGAGGGCAGTCCTTCACGAGATGATCTGTTTCACCACATTCAAAACAAGACAACGGTTTAGTCTTCTTTTCATACTTGTTGTATTGAGGCTTACCTCGAAATTTTGAAGACTCTGATCCATCCTTGTTGTTGAATTGCTTCTTCATTTTGAGAATTCGAGCAAGGCCTCTTGTGATAAGAGCAAAAGGATCATCCTCATCGTCATCCTCATCTTCGGAATCAGATCCATCTTTAGGCTCATCCTTCTTAGACTTGAGTGCCAAGTTCTTAGTGCTAGCTGGAAGTTCTCCATCGTCTTCATTAAGGATCATCTCATGCGTGATCAGCTTCCCAAGAAGGTCATCAAGTGGTAGAGTGGTGAGGCACCTCAGTATCTTCCTCACTTTCTCAACGTTGGTAAAGCTCTTGCCAAGAGAGTCAAGGTTGTTGGTGATTTCTGTGAATCGTGTGAACATGGCCTTGATTGACTCATCAGACTTCATTTTGAAGAGCTCATATTTTCGAAGGAAGATGCTGATCTTGGTGTCTTTCACTTGGCTCGTTCCTTCATAGGTGACGACCAGTTTGTCCCAAATCTCTTTAGCTGACCTACAAGATGAAATACGGTTAAACTCATCAGTGCTAAGACCACAATAAAGTAAGTTAATAGCCCTGTAGTTTTTGGAGACGAGTTCAAGATCCGCTTGGATGTATTCAGACTCCTTCTTTGCGACTTTGGTTCCATTTGGTCGTGTCCACAACCCTAGGATTCAAAAGGCTTTATTGATTCGCAAAGCTTAGGATCCTAATAGCTCACCGAGAAGCCTCTCTCCTATACAATTGCAATCTAGTCAACTCACGTTCCCTTGGAGTCCTAGACCAATCTAGAAGAGCCCCACCTCTCTCAGCTATCTAGTACAATCCTCTTACTCTCACAAATCAATAGCCTAGTGCTTACTTCCCGAGTTACAAACTCTCGAGTAACACTATAAATGAATATATCCTATAAGCTCACAGTGTAACTCTCAAAGGCTTTTAAATGAAATAACAAACTCTTGAGCGCTAGTAGAGAGTACACTTGGAAGACAGATCTCGCTTGAATAAATGAAAGCTTGTGTTCAACCCGTATCTCTTGTCTTCTTCTTCCTTTCCTTTATATAGAAGCAACATGGCGCCTAAGGATCTTCAACAACGGCTAGTTCGGATCATGGCGCGCCCAAGGATCTTCTATTTTTGGACACTTCGAAGACATGATCTCTCCAATTTGGATCTCCTCAATATGCACCATAAGGAAAGAAGTAATTCGAATAATACTTCCTGAAAGGTTAGTTAGGCATATAATATAATGGAAGTATATAATATTAAATAATATTCGGACATAATAATATATAGAATAGGTTTTGTATTTCATCAATACTGTTAAAGCTCCAAGACCTTTGACACAGACAAACTGTAAAGGCCTTTGAAACTTTATTCCGATTTTCATCAAGGGAGGGAGTTATCACGTTGGAAGATCATGGCTTTCAAGCAAAAGCCTCATGAAACCCTAGCGCAAGTGTGGGAGCGATTCAAGGAGCTGCTGAGGTCCTGCCCTACGCATGGGCAACCACCCTACGTTATCCAGAAGATTATCTACAATGCCTTGGACGTAGCTACTGAGGAGAGGATCAACACCTACACTTCTTATGGGTATCTTGAGCTCTTACAACAACAAGCTTGGGATACTATAGAGAGTTTAATAGAATTTGACAACACATATGGGACTCTTGTGGAATCCGACTCAAGGCCCACCCCATCGATGCCAGTCTTTGAGCCCTCCAAGGAGATTGATCCTAATATCAAAGAGCAATTCATGAAAGATCACTCAGGTGGCTTCAAAAACAAGTCAAATTCCTCTCCGCCAACTAACCCTGCGTCGAATGCAGCTCTGAGAGGCACATCACCACAGCTTGACCTCACACAGAGCAAGTAGATCTAGCGTAGACTTATCAGAAGGTGAGGTGCATGAGGAATCCTAATCGCCAGGGATACCAAAACTGGGAAAATCAACCACCCCAGTACAACCCTAGGGATCCTCTACCTTACCGAGCTCCAGCTCACCTAGAGAGAGAGAGCCAAGAAGAGATGATGTCCAACTCATCCTCGATGAGTTATGGAGAAACCAACCGGCGAGTCAACAATCAAGCAACATCATCCAGATCAACTTCAAGGGTTCATGCCTGCATGGGGGAGATGGATATATGGAAGAAGAGCATAGAGACCCAACTAAGTGAATTGGCGGCTCAAATTCCAAAGCCACATGGCAACTTCCTCGGACAACGACTAGAAAATCCTAAAGGGAAATCCGGGTAAATTGCCGCTGTCAATCTAAGGAGTGGATGTCAATTGCATGAGCCACGGAGAAAAGGAGAAGTCATTGAAGATGCAGTCGATGTCGACACCCTAATTGATATCGAGGGCCCTATCGATGTTGACCACATTGTCGATGTCGAGCCCAGTTCGAAGCCCACAACAGAGCTTGAAGGGACCCTACCTTAAAGGGTCGTAATGCTTGAAGGGACCCTACCTTAAAGGGTCATAAAGCATTGACAAAGAAGTCGGCCTAGCCACTCGAAAATCTAGAGCGTGTACATACAACTTTTAAATCTTTTCGCTTAGATGGTTTTAGGATTTGGAATTTTTGTATTTTGGTTTTGAAACATTGATATATCGTGGCTATATCTTTTATTATCTAACAAAGAATTTCAGGTTATATAGCAAAAAGAACAACGAAGAAGAAAAGAAGTCCATGTAGAGGCACTCGAGATTGCCTAGGCTAGTCGAAATCGACTGCCTAGGGCCGACCATCTTCTGTGATCAACATCGATCTCCATTTGTAGGTTGCTCTGTGAGTTTCTCTCTTCACCTTGGTTTTCCTTTTAATACAGTGAGGAGATTGTATATTTTAAGTAAGGGGTGGGGATGAAACAGGTCTTACATGGCTTACTTTTAATTTTTGCATTGCACTCATGTTTAAGTTTATGTTCTTAGTTTAAAATGCAAAAATCCAAAAAAAAATTTAGAAAATATCAAATAGAACAAAAAATGCTTATTTACGTTATTTAGTTTTTAAAACCCTACTTAGATGTCCAATGATGAAAACTCAATAGCTGACTTGATCATGTAAATCCTATGGCATATTTGGAGGGTTTAGCCTAAGTCCTTAAAATAGTTTTTATGTACATTGTGAAGTTGTGTTGAAATTGAGCATATATGATCCTAGGCTAAAAAGCAAAATCCAACAAAATTGTCCTAGTGAGAATTTTGACCTATAGGGAGAACATTAAAAATCCCTCTGCTTTCTTGAGTGTATTTACTCTAAATGGGAGATATGGTTTGGATAAGTTGTGTTGAAGTTTAGGAGTCTTGATTCCCAAATTTTGTAAAGCACCACATAGCCAAATAATTTCATACCCTTTATTACTTACCAAGCCCCATCACAACCCCGCCGAATGGAGTCTTCTTAAAGTCTTCCATTGAGGGAAAGTCCTCCTGATGGTTCTTGTTGCATTTACATAATTGGTTGTGAAGTGGATTATTATAAATTGCAATGTTTATGAGTTTGTATACGGAATCAAGTGGAGAGTTGATCTTCATAGCCTAAACACATTGAGAGTTGAGTGAAACACATTATCCCTGTGAGGTTGGATTTTAAATTGCATATGCCTATGGATCGCTCATATATGTGTGATGACGTTAAATTCACTTGCTTTGCTTTGCTACCACTTATGATGTTGCTTTTGACAAGGGCAAAGACTTGAAGGATGTGTTGTATGTGTTGGTTATTGCTTGGTTATTGCTTGAGGACAAGCAAGTCTAAGTATGGGGTGTTCTTATGTACATATTTAGTGTCACTTTTATTTGCATATTTTGACTTCATATTGCATTCGATTCCTAAAGTAAAGGTTAAGAATAATGCAAATTTGTGTAGAATGAGATAACGTGTAAGAAATAGAGTCTGCACAAGTTTTGGTTTAAATGTATAGGAAATAGAGCTGAATCGAAGTCAAAACGAGAAAGCCAAGTGAAGCAAAGAAGAGGACGATATCGACCAGACAGGTCGAGGTCGACTAAGCAACTGAACGTGGACACCCATAGTCGAGACAGACCACACACAACTACACAGAAGTACTCGACATGACCTAGAGATCGAGTGGAGAACTCAAAATCGACATAGCACCAATGCTCGAGTGAAGTGCGACAAAACGAGCTGAAACAGAGTCCTCGATATCGAGTGACCAGGTCGATATCGAGTGGAAGTTGACACTGATTGAACGCGGTTTTGAGACGCGGATTGGAAGATCTATCCACAAGAGCCACGATTTATCTTCTTTATTAGATAGATTATGTCCTAGGGAACTTTCCTTTTTACCCTAGGATATTTATTGGATATTTTATATATACATTAATAATTTTTCATCTTAATTGTTTTGGGATAGAATTTTAAATAGGAGTTTTAGTAGGATTAGGACTCCAATCCTTGGCTAGAAAAGGTTAGGAGGCTATAAATAAATCCCTATGGGGCTAGTTTTTATTCATTCAAACACATAAACTCATATCTCACAATACAAATTAGTTTAGAGAGTAGGAGAAGCTTTAGGATTTGGCGTTTGCGAAAGCTGGTGTTGGATTATAAAGTTTCGAAGGTTTAATTAATGCAAGTTTCCTTATTTCCAATCATGGTGTTTGTTGCAATGAAGTTCGAGTAGTTCCCCAAAGCTTCTAGGGTCGGGGTGAGCCCGACGTTAGCCATGCGTGTTTGAGGTAAGTACTTGATGTTGATATCTTTGTGTTTATATCATCTCCTACGATTCTATGTTTAGTCCTTATCGCAAGAAAAGGGATTCATGTTAGCAACTTGGGTTATAAACATAAAATTGGTAGAGACAATTAGGTTTATTTGCAAGAGTATTCCTAGTCGTTGGTGTACAGCGAAAGCTTGTCCCTCGGGTGAGATAGCGCAATTATCCGCCTTATTTACCTTATGCATGTTTGGTTAACGTTGTGGTAAACCCAAGCCTTAGGAGTTGCTTTTTATTATATACTTTTATTCATAAAAATCTGTCTTTTCTATTTATCCTTCGTTGCCATCCTATTGTCTTCGGCCTTCTTTGCCGACTCGTTACTAACCATTGTAGGAACCACTTGATATCGACATTTGAGGTCGATATCGACACACCTGGTCTACGTCGATGGTCTTCTATGTCGATTCCACAATTGCCTGCATCTGAGCTCAATATCGAGTGAACAAATTGACATCGAGTGCCCCTGAGTCGACTGGCAGCCTTCTGAGCCAGGTCCACATTTGCTACTGACTATCAATATCGACACCCTAGGTCGATATCGACTGCTTGTTTTTTTCTCTACAGGTCTTCTGTTGCAGTAGAAATCGACAGCTCAGGTCGGCATCGAGTAACCTACTCAAGATCGAGGCTTCTGGTCGAAAAAGACGTGAGCTTTCAAAGACTATCTAGGTGATGAAGGGAAAAGCAGTGGTGCTTATCAACAAATTTATATAGTTATTTTAGTGTTTTAGTAGGCCTATAAATAGGGTTTTAGTAGTTAATTTGAGTTCGTTTTTGTTTTTGGGAAATCAGATTTTTAGAGAGAGTGTTCTCTTAATAGAAAACCGAGTTCCCCAGCGTAGAATAGGTTTCGATGGATCGTTCATAGCTTGGTTTGTCTTGTGTGTGTTGATCCTCGCCATAGGATTGGTGCTATCAAGCATTCACGAGCCTCCTTCTCATGCTTCAAGGCTGCGTCCTTGATGTGTGGGATTGTAAAGGTTGGTCTTTCGATCATTCAGTTTGGTTCTCTATTGAAAAAGCATCGAGGGTCTTGTCATTGTTTCGTTTGGTTATCCTTCTTATTATCTATCTATCTATCTACATCTTTGGTTCGTTTCTTTTCGCTGCATTGTGTCTTTATCATCTTTTCCTCTTGTTGTGCTTGTTGGTGTCATTGATGTCGAAGATCGGGCCACCCTACGGCTAATCCCCGTATCAAATTGGTACCAGAGCTACGTTCACGACTTCGACGTTGTTAGAGTCTCAAAAAACCCATAAAAAAATAGCCCTCCATTGAAGTGCAAGATTTGTTCATTTCTACTTTGTTTGATTTTCTTTACTACTTGTTTTTGGTTAATTGTTGGTTTGCCCTAGCCGAAACCAATACCCACAAAACAAAGCTTCACTCCGACCACCCTACCACCTCCGTTCCACCACCACCACTTCCGTCGGCCACCACTTCCACTTCTAAAAGAAAAATTCCTGCATTTTGGCCATTTTCTTTCAATTTTCAGATTTCCAAAAAGAAAAAAAACAAAAAAAAATCAGAAAAGAATTGGTCAAGCCAAATCCCTATATTTTAGCACATTCTTGCCCACCTCTTCAACAGCTCCAACGTTCACTTCCCCACCATTGGTTTGTTTATTTTTCTGAAAAAAAAAAGAAAATTTGGAAATAAAAAAAAATAATATTTTCCAGATTTCCGAAATGTTAAAAAAAAATATTCTGGAAAAAAAATCAGAATTGAGTTGAGTTTGTTCTTGAGTTCTTGAGTTGGAAGTTGAAGTGTTCAACAAAGAGCCATAGACTCGTCCATTTCAACCCTTCCTTTGCCTACCACCAACAACCATACTTGTAGTTTAGAGGTTAAACAAGTTGATTTGATAAAGTTTTGGGCTTAGTTTTTCTTTCGATTCAACTTTTCTTGCTCTTCTAGTTCTTGTTCTTCTTAATCTTTATTTCTTGTTTCTTTTCATTTCTGAAATTTAGTTGTGCAGCCCATACCTTTGATTGATTATCTTATCTCCATTGCTTAGAGGATTCTTGATTGCTAACTATCTAGCTTGAGTGCAAACACACGAGCGTAAACACAATGTGAGGTTGTTTAATCTGACCATACAAGGTTCTTGTAGTTGTGTTTATCTTATGCAGCACGAGCTTAATCAAGCAATCACAGGGAAGAAAGATGCTTTCAAGATGGATCTCCCGGAGTTCAAAAGGAATTTTTTCCCATTCCGGATCCAAGGACGAATCCTTTTCAAGAAGGAGAGAATGATGAAGAGAAAAGGAGTGGTGCTTTTCAACAAGTTTGAATAGTTCAACAAATCTGACAGCTTTGCGACGTCTCAGTAAAATGGGTTGTTTTGAGTCCATATTGATCTAATTGGGTCGTGTCATACCTTGTTAGAACGAGGATGAAGAGATATACAACTTTGTTGTAGAAGGTTTTTCCATAATCGACCGAAAACATGGCCGAAAATCAGCATCTTTGTAGGGGAACTCAGTCTCTGTCTCTCAAGAGAATACAAATCTGATTTTACAAATGAAAAAATGTCTAACTCAAATTAATTCCTAAAACCCTATTTATAGGCCTACTAAAACACTAAAATAACTATATAAAAATACTAATAGTAAATAAATAAAATAACTAACTAATATTTTCGTCCAAACAGTGAACAACTGCAAAGATGCTGATTTCTTCGTCTTCGTTCCAACAAGGTATGGCACGACCCAATCAGATTAATATGGACTCCGAACGACCCATTTTACTGAGACGTCACAAATCTGTCAAATGTGTTGAACGATTCAAACTTGTTGATAAGCACCACTCCTTTTCCCTTCATCACAAGGATCCCGTTGACATGCTTCTTCGTGGATCGATCCTGACTCCCTACCACTACATCGGGAGGAAGTCTTGTAATTTATTTGCGTGGACTAGAGGTTATTCTTCTAAAATATATGGTTGATGACATTATCTCAATTCCACTTCCAACAAATTATTTCGAGGACAGACTCTACTGGTGGCCAGACAAGAATAGTTGGTTCACCACGTCGAGTGCCTATAATTTAATCTCGCAAAATAGGATGGTAGGAGAAGAAGTAACTGACTAGATCTGGAAATTAGATACTCAACCGAAGGTTAAAATTTTCATGTGGAAAATCTGTCAACTTGGCCTTCCTACAAAAGCTAGATTGGCGCTTCGGGGTGTGCCGGTTCCAAATACATGTGTGTTTTATAATGATGCAACCGAAGACGAAACTCACTTGTTCTTAGAATGTCAAGCAGATACCCTTCAAGGAGTACTCACACAGACTGATCAACAAGACATCCAACCCCTAATCCACCAATCTAGAGATATCAGCCCAATAATTAAGTTTATTGGCAACAGATTAAATAATGAAAATAAAAGCCTCTTAGCGACAATAGGGTGGACTACCTAGATTATTAGAATCAAGATCACTTTCTCTAACGCAACAATCCCAACCAATTCAGATTTCAAAAAGATGGTTCAATCATTTGTCAAAAATTGGTCTCGAGCATGTAAATTCAACGACGACATGGATTCCAGCTTCCAAAACCGTTGCTCGATAAGAGCACTAAATAGAAAACATAATAACAAAATGACAAGAAAATGGAAGAAACGACCTATTGGCACTGTCAAATTAAACTTTGATGGGTCCACGATATCTAACCAAGACAGTTCCTGTGGCTACATCATTAGAGATTGGGTTGGGCACCCAATAGTTATGGGTTGCCAGAATGTGGGAAAACAGAATCCTATCAAGGCAGAAGCTCTTGCGTTATTGCTAGGGGTGCGGAAAGTCAAACAACTTCATATTTCAAACCTTCATATTGAAGGTGACTCTCTCATAATAATCAAACACATGCGACATAATTCTCGTTGCCCGTGGAAAATCGAACTTCTTATGTCAGATATTAAACTGCTCCTTCAAGGAGTCGAAAACATATCTTTCTCTTATGTGCCCCGTGATGGCAAAAAAGTGGCTGATAAGGTTGCACACCTTAGCCGCTTTGCCAAGGGGCGAGAATTTTTCAATGATCCAGGTCTGCAAGACCTCATCCGAAAGGATGCTATCGGGTAGGCTCGGTCTACCTGAAATTTTACCTAATAAAAAAACATATTTTTCTTTAAAATTTCCTATTAACAAGGCAAACATACATTACATATAGATGAATTGGGCACAACTAATTGCACTGCTTACCAAGAAAAATGCTCCCTCCTCTCTCTCTAGAATTCTAGAGAAAGGGAGAGATGCAACCCCGGCTCCGCTGACCTCAATCCGGCTCCGGTTGTCCTCAATCCGGCTTCGGCTGTCCTCATCCCGACTCCGGCCACCTCTTGCTTCGGTTTCAATCTGGCCCCAATAATCCGTTTCTGATTTCTATCGAAATCCAAAATTTATTTGGGACTTTCGTAGATCTAAGTCTACTCCCCCCATTTTTGCAACCGATAGGTCCGATTCGTGCAACCCCATTCTTCTTTCTCCCATTGGAGACAGCTGGTTCG
This sequence comes from Persicaria maculosa, assembly GCA_963922045.1. Taxonomy (NCBI): domain Eukaryota; kingdom Viridiplantae; phylum Streptophyta; class Magnoliopsida; order Caryophyllales; family Polygonaceae; genus Persicaria; species Persicaria maculosa. The sequence goes on from OY998267.1 coordinate 64,901,059, forward strand.
GATGGCTTTCCAATCGACCCCTCTTGGCTCCCCTTCGTTTGTTGCCAGGTGGTGGGTTGCAACACTCGGGGCTTGATCCTTTTGGTTCTCCGGCGTCTCAGCGTGGCTGAGTCTCTCCCTCTCCTTGATCTATTTCTGGGCTATCAAGTTTGCATTCTCCTCCTGTTTTCCCTGCCCTTGTTGTTCGACGCCGGTGGGATTCTTTCTCTGCGGGTGGTGGAAAATCATTTGTCCCGGTGTCGTCGTCCTTGATCTACCTCGTTGTGTCGGGGGTTGCGCAGCTGGTCGTTGTGGGATTCCTCTCTGCCGGCTTATGGGTGCTCTGGAGTCTTCCTCTACCCTCAGCAATGGTGTTCCTCTTTTCGGGTTGTCCTTAGGGCTCAAGGTTATGCCTTGGGCCCCTGGCAGCCCGAAACTATGCCCCACATTATTTTAAAAAAGATAGAAAATTAAAAGAAAGAAAAAATTATAAAAAGTAAAAAATAAAATGTGAGGCCTACCTTACTTGGTTTCGCTTGAATTAAATCATGTACGAGTTTCATATTATGTTCGAAAGTGCTTGATTTAAATCCCGATAGGGCCCGACCGGTCTGATCGACCGGTCCTTCACGATGCGATTTGTTCGGGCGACGTGCGGTTTTTCTTCGGTGCGACTAGGCTTTCTTCTTCTTTATTGGAGTTCTGACAGTCGGAGTCGGGACTGGCTGAGATCGAGGTAGTGTATATGGGGCGACTCCGTGATCGGGTAGGAGTTTCCTGGAGGTTCGTCTTCACTACCCACAAGGTTTCTCGGTATCGCCGGCCAACGGTGTTGTTCCTAGATAGTGATTGGCTTTGCCCGTGTTGGAGAAATGTTCATGTGGGGGTTTTTCCAAAGTGTCTTTTGAACTTCTTTGAGTCCCACATTGATTGTAAAAGGAGTTGAGGGTTGTTTTTAAGGAGGAGTTTTGAAGGGGCTATTAAGAGTGGGGATAGGAGTCCCACACGCGCGCACCACCACCACCGCCGCCGGTCCGGTCCGTGTTCGTAACACGTGCGCGGTGTGGTGCTGGTCACCTTTTACATCGGGTTTTAATTTTTATCAATTAATTGGCCTCGGATAGCTCCACTAGTGGTTATGTGTTCACTTTATGTGGTGGTGCTATATCATGGAAATCATCAAAACAAACTTGCATTGCTAGATCAACTATGGAATCTGAGTTCATAGCACTAGATTTAGCTGGTCAAGAGGCTGAGTGGTTGAGAAGCTTACTGGCTGACTTACCTTTGTGGGGGCATAAGACCCCAACTATTTCTCTACACTGTGACTCACAATCTGCTATCTGTGTAGCTAACAGCAATACTTACAATGGTAAGAAGAGAAACATACGGATTAGACATGAAGCTGTGAGACAGCTGATTGCTACCGGTGTCATTTGCTTGGAGTATGTGAAGTCCGAGAGGAATCTAGCAGATCCGTTGACGAAGGGGCTGAATAGAAGGATGGTCCTTGAATCGTCTAAGGGAATGGGGCTCAAACCCACGTGAGCTGAGATACACCATACCCATTCCCAGGACAGGTGTATGAGAAAGGATGAGTCGCGAACTCTTAATGAGTCCATAGCCCAGAGTTGGGTGGTCCTATTGAGAAGGACTTGATGGATTCACCAAAAATTGTAGAGGTTGAGCTTTATGCTCTTAATGATGCCATAGCCCTATAAGGGTGGTCCTATTGAGAAGGACTTGATGGAATCACCTACGAGAGTGTGAAGGGTTAGTCGCCTTCTGTGGAAGACTAGGGTTGTCTTTTTAGAGAACTCTTTAGCACCCAAGGTATGAGATGACCATTACAGTTGACAGTTAAATCGCGGAACCACCAGGGCAGTGGTGAAGGTATGTGCTGTTGAGGTCAACTCGCGAGTCTGGAAGTTCAAGATTCGTTCACTACCATGACAAGCGAGGCACTCAGCTTCACTATGTGTTGGTTTAAGATTCGTTCACCAGCATTTAAGTACTTTCTCCACGAAACCAGCTCAGAACGATGTTTTTGTTTTAAAAACCCCAGTTCCTCACATTTGGGGGATTCCAAAGTGTCTTTTGAACTTCTTTGAGTCCCACATTGATTGTAAAAGGAGTTGAGGGGTTGTTTTTCAGGAGGAGTTTTGAAGGGGCTATTAAGAGTTGGGATAGGAGTCCCACACGCGCGCACCACCACCAACGCCGCCGGTCCGTGTTCGTGACACGTGCGCGGTGTGGTGCTGGTCACCTTTTACATCGGGTTTTAATTTTTATCAATTAATTGGCCTCAGATAGGGTTGAATTAGGGTTTTGACTAATTCAATTCTGTCACACGTTTTGAAAAACGGTTTCAGATTCTTTCCGAGATTTTAGCTAGGTGGAGCGTCTCTTTTCGTTTTAAAAACTGACGTTCTCTTCAGTTTTCACACATTCAATCGTTCTCCTTCTCCTCTCTTCTTCTGTAATCCGTTCTGAGTCCTGGGTGGTTCCATTGCTTCGACGGCGAGTGCACGCCTGAGAAGTCCGCTGTGTATCCTTGGGGGGCGACGCCTGTAGCCGACCTGCACCACGGTGTCGGGGCAATTTCGCTTCTAAGGCAGTGGTTCCCTTTATACCACGCCACAACCTTCAAACACGTTTTTCACAGATTTTTCCAAGCGGTTTTCCACTAAATTGAGGCCTACATTCGTCATCGCACCAACAGCCCGTAGTCTACGTCTCCAACGTATTTGATCTAGTTTCGCCTAGTTTTCATCTTGTAGGACGCGCCTCCGCTTGTTGTATTGCGCTGCTTTTGTTTTCGTTTGTCTGTTGTGACGGTTTTTCATCTGCCGACTTGTCGGCAATCGAGTTTCAGGTATATATGAGCTCGAATTCTTACTTAAAAAAAATAGATGAATTGGGACTAGTAAAGAAAGATTCTCCAAATTTGCTTCGTTGTTAACACAGATCTACTCCTGTTTCCTATCTTATTATAATTTATTAATCTTCTTACTCTGTCATCTATTCTCAATTTGCAACACTAAAATTTGTGTTTTTAAATTAGTTTTATGGGAAAAGGGGAAAACCTTGGAAAAGGTAGTTTGGTGCAGAGTGCAATGGGTTGCTTAAAAAAATGGGCATGGCCATCGGCATTGCCCATACGTGCAACCCGCACTCTCAGAGTCTCATCAAGATTCAGAGTGAAAAATGCAGCGGCAGCTGAGAGTGACAATAGGGGAGTGCACACCAATTGTTTGATGAAATGCCTGAACTAAATCAAACACCCATGTTCTGCTGCCACTGCTACAGCTTCTTCTTCTTCAGATACATCTGAAACAGAGACTACCCCTGAAACGACATCCTCTTTTTTCCTCTACTTCATTGCTATAAAAAGTCTGTCTGTATACAGGGTACCCTATAATCTGCACCAGGAAATTGCTGTCCATGTGACTGTACAGGTGAAGTAGGTTCTTGCCTTCCATCTTTTTTTTTTCTGCGTTTTTCATTTGATATTATATCTTTGGTGTTTTTTTTTAACTTTTCATTTTTGAATTGTTCTTTGATGGACTCATCAAGCATAGGTCAGCTGTTCTACAATATAGAGCCTTTCCATTGTAATACAAATTAGTCAATGTGATTGATTCAAGAATCCACTATTAATTCGGTCAAATGGGTTTGATATGTTTGCAGAGTTGCTTCTTTACTTTTTTTTTTTTTCTGTTTTAGGGTGTGGCTTAGTTGCTTGTTGGTAAATTAGCTCCTTACATTATTAATGAGATTCTTGCATTTGTACTGTTTTCCCTTTTTGGAGGATTCTTTACTCACTAATGATTAATTTGATTAGAGGGTACTAATTGCAAGTTTTGTAATCATCATGAATCATCTTGGTACTTAAAATTTGTATGTTTGATCCCCACCATGAGTTTGCAATTAAATTCCTATGCATTTGACCTCTTTGGAGCTGAAACTGAGGTTAGGAATAATTCAAAAGGGACACTTTGAGAGTTGAGACCGCTGTCATCCACCCACCTTGTTTATTTGTACATCAACTGAGATAAAGGAAAAAACAAATTGAGAACCAAAAGATGTGAATGGGAACTGAATGTTAGCGTTGCTTGGGTTAGATTTTTTCTTAAATGTCATTTTCAAAAAAGAATAGATGCATATTCTTTGGTCGATTGTTTTCATCCAAAATGAATAAGAATCTGCATCACCTTTGAGCTGTGACTATCCAGGTAGAGGTAAAAGAGACAAAACAACAATAATTTACATCATTGGAAGCAAGGTCTAGGTTTTTCTTTTAATTTCCTGTGTTTCCTGTCTCAACTGAGAATCGGGAAACCAATACATCCTTTTTCTTGGGGGGTGGGGGGGGGGGGGGTGGGGTGGGGTTTATATAAGATTCACAGTTACAAAACAAATTGACTTAAAAGATTCAAATAATGAATTTTAATTAATGGTCATTGAAACCTTCTCAAGATAGTGATACATGATCTGCTGATCATGTATCAATATAAGTTTTACTTCATAAAACCTTATAATATGAGATTTATACTACAAAAAAAAAAAACTCTGATACAGTTTAACTTTTACCAATTACGTTGTTGCTACTATGCATCTAGGATTATTCTCTACATCAAAGGCTGACCTTTCCTCTTTTTTATTTCCCTTATTGAAGATGCTTAAGAAACTACCTTCTAATGGTGCATGCATACATTAATTCTACTCAGGATTTTACTTGATAAGCTAACAAAGATACTTTTTGGACTTAAGATTTATATATAATTGTTGGATTGTTTCGTTTTACCTTAGAGCAGTTCTGCTTGAAGTAGCAAACCATCTTTCACAATCAAAGAGAACTAACAATTGTGTAATGAGCATAAAATAATCAGCTGTAGATGAAAAATATTTTACCCCCAACCCTTAAACCCGTGTACCAATTACCATGGAAAAGAACTTTTATGTTTCAAAGAGACCTATATCTTATACACCAGAAAGTAAAAGGAAAGAACAAGAACAACAAGTGAGGTTTGACAATGCTTGTAAAATGATAAACATTTTGGGAAACTTCAGCAGATCTGGGAGAGTTTTGTGTTTGAAAAGGAAGCTGGCAAAACAGAAGGAGATGGGTGGGGTGGGGATTGTTAGAAAGCTGAATTAGTTGTCAGACACGGAGGGTTGATGGCCATTTGCAGAGGGTACCATGCACGGCAACTGCAAAACTGGAAACAAATAATGAATTTGGGGTTTTTACTGATAGGTAAAATGAAAAAAATAGTCCTTTTCGACTTACCCACCCTTCCCATTTATCATGGTTTCTCTTCCTGTGAAAACCTCACTTAAAGAAAGTACCCCCATTCTGGTGAATTCACTGCTGCATATGCACTCTTTATCCCTTTACTTCCATACCATTGTCTTTGTTTCAAGGATTGTGTGGTTGTATCATGTTTGTTGTGCTGTAGTTATGTGGGAGAGAACTTCTCTTATTGATATCTCTATTTGTAAGGTATAATAATCGGTCATTATATATTAACTAGTTCATCTAGTTATTTGTAAACATGGATATTGATCTATATCCTTGAAATTCATTTAGACAATAGATGAATCCAACCCTGCCTTAATTGGCACAAAAGTTGGTATTGCTGAGCGATGGGAAATATGAATCCATAATACTAAGGTCTAAGGTTATCATTCTTGCTAGATGGCATGTTAGCCCTACTTGCATTATTTGTATCTCATGTTTAGCATTGAGTTTATCTCTTTGATATGAATGGATATATAGGGGACCTTATGGCACTAAAGGGCTCTGAGTTTCTTGCTTATTGATTGGTTGGCAGCGCTCGTTCTCCTTTTCCCACATAGTCAATATCTTTGGAGTGTTGTAACCTATGGAAATTCACCAACCTTGGTGAAGAACTTTATTTCCTAGCATTTCTAGCAGGAAACTCCAAAGTCCAAAGTCCAAAACCTTCCTTGTTTCTATCTCCAGTTCAGTTTATGATACTAACTAGGGTCGCGAAATTCTTTTTTCACAGTTTCCTGTGTAGCTTGTGAACTGATATGTCCTATCAATTCTGTTGCATTCTTAGCAGCTTCTTCAATCTTCTGACCCACCATACCACAGCTAAAGTCCCACTTGAAAACTCCAACCTTGAAGATAATGGAGGAGAACCCAGCTCGTTCTCGACACAAGAAGATGACCCACAAGACCCATCCGCCGAGATCCTTATGTTTTACTTCACAATCATCTTCGTCGTCATCATTATCATCAACACAATCATCATCAAGAAATCAAGGCAGGTTCTCGAGAAGTGCAGGAACTGATGAGGAGGAAGGAACAGGTGGATGCTCCATCAACGGCATCAAGTGCACGGGGCAGAGCTGTCGGGCATGCTCAGCCGCCCTTGTGGCAGATTGCGTAGCGCTCTGCTGCTGCCCGCTTGCAGCGATCAGCCTTCTAGGACTCGCCTTCATCAAAGTGCCCTATGCCATGGGAAAGAGGTGTTTGGGGAGGAGGAAAAGGAGGGAGAAAGGGAAGAAAGACGGCGCTGTGGAGAGATCAAAGGACATTGTGTTTAAGTTTGGGGAAGATGGGGTGGTGGAGCAGAGGAGGAAGAGTTTGTGTACAGGATTTATTGAGTTGGACAATGTGCTGCTAGAGTTGTACCAAGTGGGTCATCTGGGATTTGGCAGGGTGTCTTTCACTGGGATACAACCCAATGCCAAGAGCAACTGATGGCAAATTTGAAATCGGAATACTCAATATCTCGTACGTGTTTTCTATGTGAAGATCGATCTACCTGTGTAACGGAGATATCATATTTGTCAACTGAACTAACAAGTGTGGGCCGTTTTATTTGTTTCCGATGTGTATGGTTGAGTTGCTTTGCATGGAAGGGATGTGAGAGATGAGTTGACAATAATTTGTGCCATATAGTATCTTCACTGGTTTTTGAAATTGACAATACCGAGTTATATGTATTTCCCTTTTTGCAAAAATATTGTAGGAATGTGATTGTCAATTGTGACATTTACTATTTGCTTCATTCTCATATTCACTCAATGGGAGTGGGAGTGGGAGCTTTAGATTATGACAGGAAAGATGACCCACCACCACCACCACAAGTATGTATGAGATTATCAAAGGAGGCGATGACGACCCACCACCACCACCACAAGTATGTATGAGATTATCAAAGGAGGCGATGACGAGAACATCATCAAATAGACTAACACCAACATCAGTTGAGATTTGAGAACATGTGTGAAAAAATGAAGCACAGAAACCCAAATGGACAAGAACAACGTAGAGCCTGTTTTAAGCCATGAAGGTTTTTTTTGTGGAGACAACATACATAATCAGATCAGGGAATTGTGGGTGTGATGTGCGCACAAATTGCCATATTTTCTATGCCCATTTATGTCCATTTTGACGATATTTGCATGCATATTGGTTGGGAAATCATAAGATTAGTATAGTTTATGTTTATTTGTCAAATATAGAGGTCTACATGAGTTTTTATGTTATTTTGCAGAAATCGAGACGAAAATGGACGAATTTGGACAAGAGAAGAAGAGCGGAAAAAGAACTCGAAGTCTACTGAGGAGTTGAAATCGACCTAAAGACTCGACGTCGAGTGAAACAGAGCAAGCAGAAATCGAGCAGAGCAAAGAACAGAGCATGTCGACATAACAAGGTCGATATCGATGTTGCATGGTCGATATCGAGTGGCCGAGATCGAGGTTATTGATAGAAGTCGAGTGCCAATCTGAGGTCGAGTAGGACTGCTCGAGATAGAGAAGAGATAAGGTCGATATCGATGTTCGAGGTCGATATCGACTGCTGCTGCAGAAGAGATCCGACGCTGCTTTGATAGAATTTTATCCGAAGCGTTCACGTCTATCCTAAAGTCGAGATCTTCTATCAAATCATCACCAAACTTATCAGTTTTTGATATTTACCTAAGTAATTTAGTAGTTTTACTTTATTTACGTTTTATCTTAGGAATAAAGATAGAGTTTCGAATCCATGTATAGCGAGGTTTGAAATCTATAATTAGAGGCCGTTAAGGCTGAGTTAGGAACAAGCACATTAAGTTTTACATTGAATTACAGCAGTAGCGAGTAGAGAGAGAGAGAGCCGAGTGAGGTTGAGTGGAAGCGAGAGCGGAGAGTTGGTTTTGTTCGGTGTAATCTTTCTTTCGAATTTTAATCAAAGTAGTTTCTTTTACATGATGATGATTAGTTCAATGATGAAGCGCGAGTAGTCAACCCACTTCTAGGGTCGGGGTGAGCCCGACGATAGCAATGTAAGTTAGTGCATCAAAGGTATGATTTTTATGCGATTTCGTCTTCTATCCCATGCATGATCCTTTGCGAGAGTTGAGGAGATTCATTATTTGCATTATTGAAGCAAAAGCCAATCATATTGTAAATTTGGATTTGTCATGAATTGGATGTAACTCTTATGTTTTATGCGAGAGCCTCTAATCAACTAAAAGTTGGTAACGGAAGCTATTTGACGGAAAGACATTAAATTTCATAACTTTAGCATTATACTTGCATGAATATCGTTGTGACATGAATCCCCGACCTTGGAAGCTTTTAGTTTATTGATTCATAAAAAGTTGTGTTTTTATTTCTGTCCATCCTTCCATCACCATTTTACGTTCTTTGGACGCCTTTTCCGACAAATTATGTTCGTTTACAGTTTCTGTTTGAAGACTCGAAATCGACTGTAGAGGTCGATATCGAGGGCTAACATCGATATCGAGTACCCAACTCGACATCGACTTGTTGCTTCTGTCTTCTGCAGGCACTTAGCTGGAAATCGACGAGAACTGAGGTCGATATCGACCAGAAACCTTGATATCGAGTTGTCTTTTGAAGTCGAAAATTGATCGGGATTGTAATCTTAGGAAGCGCTGACATACCTCCTCGTAGATTCGATCCTGAATTACCCTACCACTACATCGGGAGGGATTCTTGTATTTTATTCGCTTGGATAAGGGAGTTAGCTCAGTTTGATTTTGAATATTTTATTTAAGCGGATACCCATCCCCTTTACGAACAAATTAGCGTCGTTGCCGGGGAGGCAATCAGTCGCACTTTAAGCTTTTCTCACAATCTTCTTTTAGTGCTTAGTTTACAGGTTTATACGACGCTCTGATCGCGAACGTATCCTGGAAAGTATTGACGGGCCTGAACGTTTCTTCCATCTTTGCAACAAAGCTATCAGAATCATGGCGGATAACGAGATACATGCTCAGACCATTGAGCGGTTGAGGAAAGAGATAGAGCATCATAACGCTACAATCGCTGCTGAAAGGGTCGCCGCTGCTGCAGAGCGAGCCCGCGCTGATAGAGAGAAGGATGTGCGCAGACAAGCCCAGGAGCAGCTCAATCATTATCCACAGACGGCGATGCAATACACGCATCCGCTGCTACATGTTCCTGAATCCGCTATTTTAATTCCTCCTTCTAATTATGAAATAAAGATTAACTTCCTATCTGAGATTAAAAGAAATACTTTTGAAGGAAGACGTAATGAATGCCCCTTGCAACATATCTCTACTTTCATGGATTTATGTGAAAGTATTGCTGATGGTGTGAATTTAGAGTATGTGAGACTAAAGTCTTTCCGATGGTCTCTTGCAGAGAAGGCATTACAATGGCTAGAGAGTTTGGATCCACGCTCGCTGAGGACATGAGCAGAGGTAAATGATGCGTTCCTAACCAAGTTCTTTCCTCCATCTAAAACAGCGATGTTGTGGAAAAGGATCACGGCTTTCAAACAAAAGCCTGGTGAGACGTTGGCACAGGTGTGGGAGCGCTTTAAGGACTTGTTGAGATCATGCCCTATGCATGGGCAACTACCATATGTCATCCAGGAGATCTTCTACAACTCCCTCGATGGGCCGAATAAGGAGAGAATCAATTCATACACCTCCTATCAGTACATTGAGCTCACACCAATGGAGGCCTGGGAGACAATTGAGAGGCTGGTTAACTTTGACAATACTTATGGGATTGCTGCGGCCTATGATGCAAGGTATGCCCCATCTATGCCACTTTATGAGCCTCCAAAGGAGATTGATCCTGATGTGTGGCAATAATTCCACAACGATCAAACACGCCGCCTTCAAAAGCAAGTTAGGTTCCTCAGCAACAATCAAGCTTGTCAGGAATGTGGCTCAACAAGGCATTACACTAGTGCTTGCCCACATCTTGAGCAAGTATCTATGGCGGAGCAACATGAGGAAGCCAAGTGGATGAGAGGCCCCTATGGAGGGGGCAATCAGCAATATTGGGGAGATCAAAGGTTCTATCAACAATGGGATCCCCCACCATATAGAGCACCAGAGCACCCTGAGCGCGAACGAAGGAAGGATGACCTGTAGATCATTCTTGATGAGATGCGGAGGAACCACGCTGAGTTCAAACAAGCCAACAACTTCGTTCATACTCAGCTGTAAGGCATCAATTCTAGGCTCAGGGAGATCGACGTTTGGAAGCGGAACATGGAGACCCAAATGGGTCAATTTGCTGAACAAATACCCAAACCGTCAGGATCGTTGCCTGGATCTACTGTGCCCAACCAAAAGGGAAAAACTATTGGACACGTAGCGGCAATGAATCTAAGGAGTGGGAGTCAATTGCAAACGCCCGAGCAAAAAGCGGAGGAGAAAGCACCAGAAGGGAAATCGATATCGACACCCCCAGTCGATATCGACCAGGGTGATACCGATTGAGGTTGAGTGGAAGTGAGAGCTGAGAGTTGGCTTTGTTCGGTGTAATCTTTCTTTCGAATTTTAATGAAAGTAGTTTCTTTTACATGATGATGATGAGTTCAATGATGAGGTGCGAGTAGCCAACCCACTTCTAGGGCCGGGGTGAGCCCGATGATAGCAATGTAAGTTAGTGCATCAAAGGTATAATTTTTATGTGATTCTGTCTTCTATCCTATGCATGATCCTTTGCGAGAGTTGAGGAGATTCATTATTTGCATTATTGAAGCGAAATCCATTCACATTGTGAATTTGGATTTGTCATGAATTGGATAGTAACTCTTAGGTGTTTTGCGAGAGCCTCTAATCACCTAAAAGATGGTAACGAAAGTTATTTGACGCAAAGACATTAAATTTCATAACTTTAGCATTATACTTGCATGAATATCGTTGTGGCATGAATCGTCGACCTTGAAAGCTTTTAGTTTATTGATTCATAAAAAGTTGTGTTTTTATTTCTGTCCATCCTTCCATCATCATTCTACGTTCTTCGGACGTCTTTTCCGACAAATTAGGTTTATTTACAGTTTCTATTTAAAGACTCGAAATCGACTACATAGGTCGATATCGAGTGCTAACATCGATATCGAGTACCCAACTCGACGTCGACTTGTTTCTTCTGTCTTTTGTAGGCACTTAGTTGGAAATCGACGAGAACTGAGGTCGATATCGACCAGACACCTCAACATCGAGTTGTCTTCTAGAGTCGAAACTTGATCATAATTATAAGCTTAGGAAGCGTTGACATACCTCCTCGTGGATTCGATCCTGAATTACTCTACCACTACATCGGGAGGGATTCTTGTCTTTTATTTACTTGGATAAGGGAGTTAGCTTAGTTTGATTCTGAATATTTTATTTAAGCGGATACCCCTCCCCTTTATGAACAGGGTGTAAAAACCCAGGAGGTTGCTGAAAGAGCTCAAGCTTCGGACTTGATCATGGGGAGATTAGAAATCAAGAACGAGAGAAAACCAAAAGAAGAGGAAAGAGATGAAGAAACTGTGTTGTGTTATTTCTTGAACTGAATGAATGAGTTTATTAAGCCTAGTTCTGCTATTTATACACACATAAATATGTAACAACCCTCCTCAAGCAAAAGACCAAACATTCGGCTAAAGCTTGGATGAATCTGACCCAACATCCCTCCTCAACCCGGAGAGGGAGGTATCAACTGAAGTTGAGATAGCAATTGATGATGACGAGGACCATAGAGAGATTTCATGAAAATATCAGCAAGCTGGAATGCAGTAGGGACATATGACAAACTGATCAGTCCCTCCGAAAGCTTGTGTCAAACAATGTGCCAGTCCAAATCTATATGCTTTCATGAAAGACAGGATTCCATGCGATGTGAATTGCATCCTGATTATCACACTTTACGAGGATCGAATTCACATCTAGAACCTCAAATTCGTGTAGGAGCCGAGATAGCCAAGCTATGTGGTGATTCGTCGAAGAGAGCGATATTTAGCCTCCGTTGAAGACAATGATACAACACTCTCTTTTTGACTTCCAAGCAATTAGGCATCCTCTAAATGTGATGAAGTAGCCACAAACGGAGTGACGGGTGCATGTGTGTGTGTGCAAGCAGCTCGGTCTACATCACAAAACCCCAATATCTTTGTGTCCTTTGACGAATTGAGGAGAATGCCTAGGCCAGGATGCCCATTGAGGTACCTTAACATGTGCATAACGGCCTTCATGTGATCTTCAATGGGCTGCTACATGAACTGGCTAAAAATTTGGACAGTGAAAGCTAGATCTGGCCTGGTGTTGACAAGGAAATTCAGTTTGCCAACTAACTTGCGATACAAAGTAACATCAGTAAGCACGGGTGCTAAAGACTCATGAAGCTTCAATCCAACTTCAAGTGGTGTTCTAATTGGAGATAACTGAGCACATTTGTATTCTTTTAACAGCTCAGGGAGAAACTTCTTCTGACTAAGAACTAAACCATTTTAGACCGTGAAAAATTCAATGCCAAGGAAATAATGGATTGATCCCAAATCTTTGATTCAAAATTGATCATCCAGCACCTTCTTCAACCTAGACATTTCATCAGTGTCACTTCTAGTATGTAAAATGTCGTCTACGTATACTGCTAGGAACACCACAAGATCTCCATTTTTCTTTGATTATAGAGAGTGATTGTTCTTAAAATGAGCATAGCCTTGTGAGTGCAAACACTGGGATAATTTCGCATACCATTGGCGGGAAGCTTGCTTCAACCTATATAGCGATTTGTTGAGCTTGCACACTAACGAAGAATATAAAAGAAACAAGTTTGGAGGAGGTTGCGATGTGCGCGCAAATTGCCATATTTTCTATGCACATTTATGTCCATTTTGATATTATTTGCAAGCATATTGGTTGGGAAATCATAAGATTAGTATAGTTTATGCATAATTGTCAAATATAGAGGTCTACACGAGTTTTTATGTGATTTCACAGAAATGAAGACGAAAATGGACGAAATTTGGACAAGTGTAGAAGAGCGGGGAAAAGAACTCGAAGTCTACTGAGAGGTCGAAATCGATGATGAACCTCGACATTGAGTGAAACAGAGCAACCAGGAATCGAGCAAAGGAAGAACAGAGGATGTCGACATAGAAGAGGTCGATATCGATGTCTGAAGGTCGATATCAAGTGCCCTGAATCGAGATAAAAGATAGAAGTCGAGTGCCAATCCGAGGTCGAGAAGGACTGCTCAAGATAGAGATAAAGAAGGTCGATATCGAGGTCTAGAGGTCGATATCGATGTTGCTGCAGAAAAGATTCGACTCAGTTATTCATAGAATTCTATCCGAAGCGTTCGAGATAATCCTAAAGTCGAGATCTTCTATCTTCTACATCAGACTTATATGTTTTAGATATTTACTAAGTAATTTAGTTGTTTTACCTTATTAAAGTTTTATATTAGAGAATAAAGATAGGTTTTCGAATCCTTGGATAGCGAGGTTTGACATCTATAATTAGAGGCCATTAAGACTGAGTTATTCATCAAGTTTTCAATTCAAGCACACATAATTCAGTTTTTACATAGAATAGCGAGTAGGAGAGAGAGAGAGAGGCCGAGTAGGGTGGTGAAGCGAGAGTGAAGTGGCTTCGTTCGGTTGTACTTTCTCTTTTGCAATTTCAATACAAAGTAGTTTCTTTTACATGATGATGATGAGTTCAATGATGAAGCGCGAGTAGTCAACCCACTTCTAGGGTCGAGGTGAGCCCGACGATAGCAATGTAGGGTAAGTGCATCAAAGGAATGATTTTATGCGATTCCATCTTCTATCCTATGCATGATCCTTTACGAAAGTTGAGGAGATTCATTATTTGCATTATTGAAGCGAAAGCCAATCATAATGTGAACTTGGATTACTCATGAATTGGATAGTAACTCTTAGGAATTATGCGAGAGCCTCTAATAACCTAAAAGTGGTAACGAAAGTTATTTGACGGAAAGACATTAAATTTCATAACGTTAGCATCATACTTGCATGATTATCGTTGTGGCATGAATCCCCAACCTCGGAAGCCTTTAGTTTATTGAATTTACATAAAAAGTTTGAGTTTTTTTTATTTCTGTCCACAATTCCCTCATCATTCAACTTTCTTCGGACTTCTTTTTCGACAAATAGGTTACGTTTATAGTTACTGTTGTTGACATCGAAATCGAATCACAAGGTCGATATTGAGCACTAATATCGATATCGAGGTCCAATCTTGACGTCGACTGCTTCACTTTTGTCTTCCGCAGAAAAGTACTGGAAATCGACCAGAACTATGGTCGATATCGACCAGACAGCTCGATATCGAGTGTCTCATGGAGTCGGTACTTGATCGTGTTTGCAACTACGAAGCGTTGACATACCTCCTCATGGATTCGATCCTGAATTACCCTACCACTACATCGGGAGGGATTCTTGTATTTTATTTGCTTGGATAAGGGAGTTAGCTTAGTTTAAATTTGAATATTTTATATCTGAGCGAATCACCTTCTTCTACGAATAGGTTGCATATATACTTCCTCATGTAAATCCCCGTGTAAGAAGGCAGTGTTGACGTCAAGTTGCTTGATGGACCATTGTTGTTTTAGAGCTACTGAGACAGGGGCTTGGGTTTTTATCATCTTAACTATGGGGGAGAAGGTTTTAGTGTAATCTATCTCTGCTTTTTCAGGAAAACCTCTTATGACAAGTCGTGCTTTATGGCGATCGATGGTACCATCAGCTCTTAATTTCAACTTGAATACCCACTTACAACTGATGGGCTTCTTTCCTGGAGATAATAGAACCAAGTCCCAAGTCCTATTAAGATCAAAGGAAACAAATTCTTTAGTCATGGCTTCTTGCCAAGCTGGATATTTTGCTGCATCAGAATACAAAGTAGGTTCTTGGGCAACAATGAGATTAGCAAAGAATTGATGATCAATCATAGACATAGAGGTGGCACATATAGGTGTAGGTGAAGGCAAAACCGAGGTAAGAGTATGAGGACAAAAATCATCACAGGAAGATGCACCACACACATAATCATTGAGATATGGAGGTGTGACTCGATCTCTAGCAGGCTTTCAAGGTTGGACAAGTTGAGGCTCGGGAATGGATATGTTAGAAGCTGGGATCTCAAGAGGTGACAAACAAAATGGGGTAACAACCAACTCTTCTATGATAGGAAAAGGTAAGGTTGATTTCGGAGGTGAATCAAGTAAGGGAAAGATGTGTTCATAAAAAACAACATCTCTGGAAACAAAAATGTGGTCGATCTGTATATTTAGAAGCTTGTAAGCTTTTTTTTCCAAAAGGAAAACCCAGGAAAATGTAGGCTTGAGCTCGAGGTTGGAATTTGTCCCTCCCTCTTTATAAAGTGGATGCATAGCATAAACATCCAAAAGGCTTAATATTATCATATGTCGGAGTTTTATGAAATAAAGTCTCAAAGGGAGTGGAGCCTTGCAGAGCTCTTGAAGATGATTTGTTGACAAGGTAAGTAGCAATTAACACACATTCTCCCCAATATTTCAAAGGCAAGTTTGATAGGAATAACAAAGCTTTGAATGTCTCTAAAAGGTGTTTGTGTTTTCTCTCAACCACCCTATTTTGTTGTGGTGTGTAAGGATAGCTGGTTTGGTGAAAGATCCCTTATGAGGAAAGAAATTATGAAGCTTTATGACCAGATCCCAACTCAAGAGCATTTTCGGTTCTAAAATTTTTAGTAGTACATGAAAACTGGGTGTGGATCCTCTTAATGTAAGCCTTCATAACAGGAAAGACAATCCTTTTCACACTCAAGAGATGTGTCCAAGTACAACTAGTGAAATATTCAACAATGGTCATTAAGTATTTATAACCATCATGGGTAGAAGTATGTATTGGTCCTCATAGATCAATGTGAACACGATCAGATGGAGATTTTGTAGAAATATGACTAGAAGGAAATGGTAACTTGTGTTGTCTAGCCTTTTGGAAAATGTCACAAAGACTAGTGGTCCTTTTATAACTTGAAATTGAAAGATCAATAGCAGAAACAAGTTTGTTGTGTTTATCAATAAAATATGGCCAAGTCTAATATGCCAAAGAGTAAAAGGATCAAACAAGTAAAAGTTTTACTGAAAGTAGGTGCTGTAGTGAAATTCTTAGATTTGAAAGTTTGCATAGGTATAGTGTCCGAATCTTCTTTCTTGCAATGCAATAGGTACAAGCCTCCTTGTTTTTTTTACCAAGAGTCAGTTGCCTCTTTAGAGAAGGGCCTTGCAATAGGCAAATTTCAGGTGAGAATTATGACTGCTCGAGTTATAAAACCCGAGTTATGTTTCAAAGGAATGGACACCTTCGTTCGGATCCTACAATTCATGTACGGGTTGTTTCTAAAACACCGAGTTATAAAACACCGAATCCATTGGGGACTGATGTAGGGAGAATTGAATCGAAATATATAATCTATATAATATACTAAAACAGAGGCCTAAAACGGCCTCTGGTGCGATTCGCTTACGTGGAATTTTCTGGATTAAAACGAGATTATTTTTGCTTACGTGTCATTTTCTGAAATAAAATTGTATTATATTTTAGGCCCACATCAATTAATATATATTATACACATAATACATTTATTGTTGAAAATATATCCAATTGAACTAATCAAATATAATAATATATATTAGACCAAAAAATCTAACGAATGAAATATAATAATATTTTTGCATATATAAAACGACAATTAATTCAATTTAACAAATCTACAAAGTATCCATTTTACACCGTTAAATTTTGGTTAGAACAAATTAAATCTTTTTTCTATACACTTTTGATATACCAAAAATACATTTTAACTATTAAATTCAATTTATAAAATTATTATTTAATGGATGTGAAAAACGTTTATAGATTTTACAATGGATATACCCACAATTTAAGAAATTACTAATGATCAATTTTATCTTTTTTAGCCATATCAATTAATAAACCAATATAATTTTGTCATCCCAATTAACGTTCTAATTTATTCTTATAAATATTCAACATTATATCTTAATTAATTAGAAAACTTATCCTTTTAGATCAAATAATCTATCCAATATTATATCAATTGATAAGTTATTATCATATCTTACTTAGTTATATTTTGATAATATTTTGTTATAAATATTATCAATATTTATATTTATTTTTTATAAATAAAAAAATGGATTGAATTTACATATGGAATTTATGGTATGTTCCTTTCTTTTGATTTAATACGTATGTTTTTTTACCATTTAATATATATTTTTTTATTAAAAAGTATTAAATCTGGACTCAAGATAAAAATATATTTTAACCATTTTTTAATAAGAGAACAAACATGATTAATCTAGACTCAAACATGTGTTTATATTCTAAAAAAATAACACAGTTAAAGATTATATATTTACTTTATATGGAGTAGCAATTTATATCAATTTAAAGATGGTTTATATAATCAATTTATTAACAAATTGCGCAACGGGCGAGTAATAAGACTAGTAGAATATAAACCAATGCAACCCTTATCTTGTTCAAAGATATTCAAGACTCCCCGCTGTAGTAGTAGGGAATCAGGATCAATCCACAAGGAAGCGTGTCAGCGGGAGACAGAGGGATTTTAGTCGCCTCAATCCCTATCAAAAATTTGAACCTACTAACTAATGTAGTGTGGTAAGCACGAGTCGATCCCACAGAGAATCAAGTTATTCCTAAGTTAAGTTAATTTACCAATTATGAGAAAATAGGGGGTTTTATGTGATGAGAATAAGAAAGAAAATAAATTAAACTATAAACAAATTAATGGAGATAACAATTAAGAAAATAGTTTCATCTACAAACATCCACTTTAGTTTGGTTAGTTGATCCTCGATTCTTCTTCAAGTTCTCTTTTCATCCTATTATTGCTCCTGTCCTGATCGATCTTGTGTAAATTACTAGTCCTACGAGTCCTAGTAACCCTTACTAATTAGATAACCCTAACACAGTCAAGATTTAACCTAATAGTAGCATTAAGATTAAGGATTAACCAGGATACATGCAATACCAAGCTACGAGTCAGCATTTAACATATAATTGATTCTCTACACACCAGTTTAGTCATACGAGTCCTAAAAAGGCATGATTGCTACTATAGATTAAGGTTCGCTACGAGGAATCTACAAAATCCTAGCAATAATCTCAACTAGTTGTACGGAGTAGAAGAAATCAACAATATTCGCAAAAGAATCAATACGAATCAATAAGAATAGAACAAGAATATAAATCTCACAACTTTATCAAACCAAAGCTTCAATCCATAGACGAAACGAAAGAGTTTAGATCTCCATAAAAATAAAACAAAATATAATTAGGGGTCAGGGTTGAAAAGTCAGTCGGTCTGTCTCTCCCTTTGCCGTATGAATGTATGAATGTATATATATTGCAAAACGTGGAATCATATCTAATCTATCCTAAATAATATATAATATAAACATCTATGATCTAATCTAAAATCAATCTAATCTATCTAATGAAGTAACGGAAAGTAATAATAATTAGCACTTTGCATCTTCCGAACTCCAATTGCACAATGTGACACAACAGGCCCGTGAATCGATATGAGCCGGCCCATCTTGCCTTCCAATTTGCAAAATAATCCCATAAGTTACAAGCAACTTCCAAATTTATACGATCCACACTAAAAATACCTGAAATATATAAAAACACTCGTGTAGACTCCGAAAATCAAATAATACAAAATAACTATAAAATAGATAAAATATGCATGAAAATGTTCTAATATAATATACAAATATACGACTAAAATAGACCCTATCAAACTACCCCATACTTAGACTTTTGTTTGTCCCCAAACAAACTAATCACGAAACAAAGACAAACTCAAAGAAAGGCAAAAGACTCAAAGAAATTTGTACGAATGATCACTCATCAATATGATTCTCATGGCTACCAGACTATTTATTATGTTAAGCTCAAAATAGTTATGACACTATGAGACCCACATCAACCTTTCATACTCATTGCTTAAAACAGATTAGGTTAAGGGGATACTTGCATTCAGAATGTATTGAGCAATTAAATTCATTAAGCCCACTTAAAAAATTGTCATAAACACCCATATATTACTAGGTCTTTTCTACTTCGGAGTTTCAATAAATCTCTTATTTTTCTTCCTTTTTTCAAGTATCTTCTAATTATTTTTCTTCCTCATTGTGTGAATTTTATCCTTGAAAAACAGGATTGGTTACTAACGGTATTTTTTTTAAAATTCTTATGAGTGTCGAGTGAATTTTATCCTCCTTGATCATTGGTTAATTGATGATTATTTTCACTCGTGTGAATTTTTTCCTCCTCAAGCGGTGTAAGTGAATTTTATCCTCCTTACACTCATCAACCCAACATATATATCAAAACACATCAAACATCACATCAAACAGATAACCGAATTTACTAGTGCTTTTCATCAGGGGTTTAGACATAAACATTAGAAATCATATAAATATTAAAGATTGCTCTAAACTGAACATGCAACCAATAATCAAGTTATATAACTAAAGCTCATAATCCAGATTATCTATTGAAATCCCACAAGTGTCATTATTCAATTAAAATTCAAGTTTATTAACTCTTAAGCCATGAAAAACCATATATCATCATCAAGGTCATACCAATCATAGAAACATCTTTCCTATAAAAACAACTAAAAAAAGAAAACTAAAAAATCAACAACAAAGACTCAATGACTTATAATTATCAAATATCTATAATGCAAACTAGAATGCGATGTAACAGATAACAAAAATTGAAAAAAAAACGAAAAAACTAACATATATATAAAATACGAAGCTACACTTGAATCCCCCACCCCATGCTTAGAATCTTACTTTGTCCTCAAAGTAAAGAAAAAGAAAGAAAGAGGTAGAGGAAACTCACAATTAATCAGGCATATTGAACATAAACCTTCAATTAAAATCCGGAGGAAGGAAGAAACAAGTGATATCCTCAGGGAAATTCAGCAGCAAAATTCCACCAGAAAAATGCAGTAGTAACTCGTAGGAATGAGGCTGGCAGCTCACAGCAGCCAAAACAAGCAAAACTAGAATAGTAATCAGCAGCAGATTCAATTCAATAACAAAGGAATATCAAAAGCATAAAAATTGATGTGCGCGCAAATTGCCATATTTTCTATGCACATTCAAGTCCAGTTTATCATCATTCACATGCATATTAATGGGAAATCATAACATTAGTGTAGTTTATGCATTATTGTCAAATATAGAGGTCTGCACGTGTCTATGAGATTTCGCAGAAAACGAGACGAAAATGGACAGATTTGGACAAGTAAAGAAGAGCGGAAAAAGAACTCGAAGTCTACTAAAGAGGTTGAAATCGATGATTAACCTCGACATCGAGTGAAACAGAGCACCAGGAATCGAGCAGAGAAGAACAGAGCATGTCGACACAGAAGAGGTCGATATCGATGTCCCAAGGTCGATATCGAGTGGCCTGAATCGAGCATATTGATAGAAGTCGAGTGCCAATCCGAGGAAGAGAAGGACTGCTCAAGATACAGATAGAGAAGGTCAATATCAAGGTTGTTCGCTGGTGGGCGGGGGGTGTATGTAAAGTAGGAGAATAAAATAAAGCACAACTAGACTGTCTCCCTGTCCCAAACAAATAATACAAGAATCCCCTCCCTTGTAGTAGTAGGGTAATTCAGGATCGAATCCACGAGGAGGTATGTCAGCGCTTCCTTTGTTGTACTCACGATCAAGGCTTTCGACCTCAGCATACACTCGATATCGAGAATACAGGTCGATATCGACCTCAGTTCTGGTCGATTTCCTAGCGCAGTTCCTGCAGAAGATAAAACAGCAAGTCGACGTGGAGCAGAGACCTCGATATCGATGTTACACCTCGATATCGACCCTTAAGGTCGATTTCGATGCTTGTCACAGAAACTGTTTTTGTAACCAATTTGTCGGAAAAGGATCCGAAGAAAATAGAATGGAGAAGGAAGATGAACAGAAACAAAACTAAGACTTTTATGAAGAATTTAATTAATTAAAAGGCTTCCAAAGTCGGGTTTCATGCCATAACGATAACAATGCAAGTTTCATGCTAAAGATATTAACTTTAATGTCTTTCCGTCAAATAACTTTCGTTATCAACACTTAGGTGATTAGAGGCTCTCGCATAATTCCTAAGAGTTACTATCCAATTCATGAGCAATTCAAGTTCGCAATATGAGTGGCTTTCGCTTCAATAATACAAATAATGAATCTCCCTAACTTTCGCAAAGGATCATGCATGGGGTAGAAGACGGAATCGCATAAAAGTCATACCTTTGATGCACTTACCTCATATTGCTATCGTCAGGCTCACCCCGACCCTAGAAGTGGGTTGACTACTCGCTCCTCATCATGCACATCATCATCATTGTTATTGAAAGAAAGCTACTTTGAATTAAAACTCCGAAAGAAAGTACAACCGAACAAGCCACTCCGCTCTCGCTTTACAACTCCACTTGGCCTCCTCTCTCTCTCTCTCTATTCTCTATTGCAACTGAATTGTGTGTAAAACGGAATACAAAATTGAATCCCTAAACTCAGCCCTATTGGCCTCTATTTATAGATGTCGATAAGGACTCGAAACCTTATCTTTATTCTCTAAGATAAATTAAAACAAAGTAAAAGCTAAAAGTTCATGGTGAAATCAGCCTCCTCATGATAGATCTGGTGTTGATGATAGGAAATCTCGACCTTTGGATAGATATTGCAAGCATTGGATATAATTCTATCAAAATCGGAGTCGAATTCCTCTGCTGGCATGGTCGATATCGACCCTTGGACCTCGATATCGACCCCTCCAAAATCTTATCTCGAGCTTCTCCTTCTCCTACTCGAACTGGCACTCGACTTCTATCAACTTGGTCGATCTGGCAGCCTCGATATCGACCCCCAGACGTCGATATCGACCTCTTCTGTGTCGATATGCTCTGTTTCCTTTTCTGCTCGATTCCTATGTCTCTGATGTACTCGATGTCGAGGTCTTCAGTCGATTTCGACCTCTTCAGAAGACTTCGAGTTCTTTTTCCGCTCTTCCGAATTCATCCATTTTCATCCTGTTTTCTGCGAAATCACATGGAAACTCGTGCAAACCCATATATTTGACATTTAAGCATAAACTACACCATTCCCATGTTTTCCCATTAATGTGCATGCAAAAGACAATAAAATGGATTCATATGTGCATAGACAATATGGCAATTTGC
Source organism: Persicaria maculosa (assembly GCA_963922045.1). Lineage (NCBI taxonomy): Eukaryota > Viridiplantae > Streptophyta > Magnoliopsida > Caryophyllales > Polygonaceae > Persicaria > Persicaria maculosa. The sequence continues at coordinate 64,923,600 of OY998267.1, forward strand.
GCGCACATCAAACACCCCATACTTAAGCTTGCTTGTCCCCAAGTAATAATCTTAATGGTCATTCAGGGGAAGAAAGTAAACCCTCAACATCATAGATTCATTTTTCATATGTCCCTACAATCAATTGCCATCCTCGAGAAGGTACTTATGTCAACCAAGTCCATGCCTGTGCATAAAAGCAATTTCATACTCATAAAGGAGGTAATATGCAAAAAACAATTTTAGCGACACTGCATTAATAATCAATAGGACTTTTTTTTAAGCTTGTGAGAAGTGGATTGGTAAAAGGCTAAAGGTGGGCTAATATTTGGCCATGTGGTGTTAAATCCGGGGAAACATATTTTCTTTCCAAAATATTCCACATTCCTTCTTCATAATGTCTCACCTTTCACTCATCGTTCAATGCTTTTTTTCAATATAATGCTTTTACCTCTCTAACCTTAGCACTGCCTTCTCGCGAGTCGCAAACATGGGTGTCATGAATGGCCCCGGATACTTAGTACTTCGGACTCCTCACCTTTGTATCCCATCTCGCCAAACTATTATCTCAGCGAGCAGGGTCGACCCACCTTTATCTCCTGAGGTGATCGGATTTTTTCTCGCTCATTTAATTTTCCATATTGTATCATTCCTGCCAACAACTTTATAAATGCACAACTCCATATAACTCCAAAGATGTCATCCATTCAAAAAAACTTTGTCCCCGGATATGGTATAAGGTAAAAAATGGGCAATATGTGTATATGTGGAGCAATAATGATCATGATAAGTCTCATATATGGCTTTGTGAATATGCGTAGGTAAGGCTAGGATATGAACTTTGTTTGTTTGGAATTTTTATAAAAAATCCTCCATCATCTTATCATGCATATGTCAAAAGCAACTTCAAATTTTCATCTCCTTTATGGTTTTCTCTAAAAATTTGCACTTCATTGGGACTTCCCTTAATTAGGCAATCTCATGTTATATCTCTAATGAATCTAATTTTGCATCATAGAGCTCTTTTTTATACTTCCATGACTCTTTCTTTTCCAAATTTTTTTTGATGGGGGTCATTTTTCTCTTTTTTTTTATTATGCATTAAAATAAATATGCAACCCTAAACTAAGTATGAATATGCAAGTAAGCCTTTCCCCCACCCCATACTTCAAATTTACAGTGTCCTCACTGTATTAGAACTAGGGTTAAGAAGATAACTTACTAAACCGTCACAAATTTCAGGAGTCGAAGAAGACAACAGGGAAGGTCGATATCGACCCTTTACATCGATATCGATGTCTCTCTTGATTTCTGCTCAGGCTTCAGGGTGATTCGGCCTCGATCACAAACCCTATCCATGTCGACGTTAAGGTCGATTGTCTGACATAGATTTCGATGTCTGACATCGATTTCGATGCCTTTCTGTGTGCTTTTCTCTCTCCTGCAATTTGAAAACTAAACACAAAATATGCAAAACAATAAAGTGTCTAAAACCAAAAGAAAAGCTGTCTTAAAACCAAAACTAAGTCTTTGTTACAAGCTCTAGTTTTTTAAGTCGCTAGGTCGACTTTTTCATTTGCGCTTCTCAAGGTGGCATTTGCAGAGCCCATGTGGCTTGGGCCTCAAATATCACTCCTTTCTTGTCCCGCAGCTGCATTCCGCCGGGATTGATTTGATTCACCGTGAATGGACCTAAGTTCTTATCCTTGAATCTTATAGGGAACCAATGGTCCTTAGACTTGGCAACATAGACCTTGTCTCCTATCTCATATTGGCTTGAATCATCATCGGATACCCTACATAAGCGCACATGCCAAGGCACACCTCTTCCAAATAATGATAAGTCCTTAATTGTAATTGAACAAGAGGAATCCGTACCTTGACTTACCTTCTTCTCAGTCTGTGGCTCAGGTCGATGTTGATGTTCGGAGGTCGATATCGACCCCTGTTGTACACCTGGAGGATCAGTCGATTTGAGGAGTTTTGACTCGATATGATCAGGTCGATTTCGACCCTCAGAGGTCGATATCGAGGTCTCCTTGCCTCTCTTCACAGCGCTGATGGTGGTCGATTTCGATAGGGTGTGGTCGATATCGACCCTTGACCCCGATTTCGATGCTTCCTCTTTTCCTCGGTCGACCCCATACTTATGACCTGTCACAGAATCTTGAACATTAGTGGTCGATATCGACTTACCTGGGTCGATTTCGATGTTCTGTTGAGCTCCTTCGTTCAAGATTGCTTCAACTTCCTCTACTTGGGCTTCATTGATGGCTTTTATCTCCATTGGCCCTTGACATTGCACTGTCTTGTTGAAGGAATACTCTATTACTTCATCACTAATTGTGAGTGAGAGCAATCCTTTCTTCACGCTAATGTTGGCATCGACGGTTGCTAGTAATGGCCTACCTAAAATAATTGGACAAGCAGGGTCCTCCGCTATGTCAACAACTAGGAAATCAGCAGGGACAAAGAATTTACCTACTTGTACTGGCATATCCGTCACTATCCCAGTTGGAATCACTACCGCATTGTTAGCCATGTACAATCTTGCATCTACGGGCTCCAGAGGACCTATTTTTACCTTATGCCAAATGGTTAGTGGTATCATGCTAACGCTAGCGCCCAAGTCAACTAAAGCATTAAATTTGAATTGACCTAGACCTATAGCGATAGAAAACTTACCTGGGTCCGCCCGCTTTTGTGGTAGCTCCAACCTGTTGCATTCCTCTGCGATCTCAGAGAGCGATCGCTTCTTACCCAAGATGTCCTTAAGGAACCTTACATAAGATGGCATCTCGTGAAGTGCCTCTGTGAATGGTATAGAGACATTAAGCCCTTGGAGCATCTTCACGAACCGTTGGAACTTCTTTTCCGCTGGGTCCTTAGTCACCTTTCTAGTTGGGAATGGCAACACCCTCTTCCTTCCTGCGGCTGCAGTGAGGTCGATATCGGCATCAGTGGGGTCGATATCGACTGGAGGAGTCGATTTCTGTGGTGACGCAGAATTAGGGTTGACATCGACAGGAGGGTCGACATCGATGTCACCTTGGTCGATATCGACAGGGGGGTCGATATCGACGTCTGTTCTGGCTCCTTCTCCTCCGCTTTTTGCTAGGGCGTTTGTAATTGACGCCCACTCATTAGGTTTACTGCCGCAATATGACCTATGGTTTTGCCCTTTTGGTTGGGCACAGTGGATGGGAGTGATCCGGACGCTTTGGGCATTGCTTCCGCCAATTGACTCATTTGAGTCTCCATGTTGCGCTTCCAAACGTCGATCTCCCCAAGTCTAGAATTGATGCCCTGCAGCTGAGTATGGACGGAGTTATTGGCTTGTTTGAACTCAGCGTGGTTCCTCCGCATCTCATCAAGGATGATTTGCAGGTCATCTTTCTTAATCTCCCGCTCAGGGTGCCCTGATGCCCTATATGTTGGGGGATCCCTTTGATTGAACCTTTGATCACCCCAATTTTGTTGATTGCCTCCTCCATAGGGGCCTCTCGTCCATTTGACCACCTCATGTTGTTCCGCCATGGATACTTGCTCAGTATGTGGACAGGCACTGGTGTTATGCCTTATTGAACCACACTCCTGACAAGGTTGATTGTTGCTCAGGAACCTTACTTGCTTTTGAAGGCGGCGTGTTTGATCATTATGGAATTGTTGCCGTACTTCAAGATCTATCTCCCTTGGAGGCTCATATAGTGGCATACATGGGGCAGGCCTTGCATCATATGCCGCAGCAGCCCCATAGGTGTTGTCAAAGTTCACAAGCCTCTCAATGGTCTCCCATGCCTCCGTTGGTGTAAGCTCAATGTACCGATAGGAGGTATATGAATTGATCATCTCCTTATTCGGCGCATCAAGGGCGTTATAAAAGATCTCTTGGATGACATATGGAAGTTGCCCATGCGTCGGGCATGATCTCAGCAAGTCTTTAAAGCGCTCGCACGCCTGTGCTAGGGTTTCACCTGGCTTTTGTTTGAAAGCCGTGATCCTTTGTCGTAGCATCACCGTTTTAGAAGGTGGGAAGAATTTGTTCAAGAATGCATCTTTCACCTCCGCCCATGTCCTTAGCGATCGTGGAGCCAAACTTTTAAGCCATTGTAATGCCTTTCCTGCCAAAGACCATCGAAAAGATTTTAGTCGCACATACTCTAAGTTTACTCCATCAGCAACTGTTTCACATAAGTCCATAAAAGTAGAGATGTGTTGCAGGGGGCATTCATTATGTCTTCCTTCAAAAGTATTTCTTTTAATCTCAGATAGGAAGTTAATTTTCAATTCATAATTGGAGTGAGGAATTATAATGGCAGATTCAGGAACATGAAGCGGCGGATGCATGTATTGCATCGCCGTCTGTGGATACTGATTTAGCCGCTCTTGGGCTTATCTGCGCGCATCCTCCTCCCTATTAGCACGGGCTCGCTCAGCAGCAGCAACGGCCCTTTCAGCAGCGATTGTAGCATTGTGGTCCTCGATCTCCTTTCTCAACCGCTCTATGATCTCAGCCTGCATCTCGTTATCAGCCATGATGCGAATTGCTTTGTTGCGAAGATGGTAGAAACGTTCAGGCTCGTCAATTGGTTCCAGGATAGGTCCGCGATCAGAACGTCGCATAAACCTGCAGAATAAGCTTAGAAAAAGATCGTGATTAACTTAGGTGGCGATTGATTGCCTCCCCGGCAACGGCGCCAATTTGTTCGCTGGTGGGCGGGGGGTGTATGTAAAGTAGGAGAATAAAATAAAGCACAACTAGACTGTCTCCCTGTCCCAAACAAATAATACAAGAATCCCCTCCCTTGTAGTAGTAGGGTAATTCAGGATCGAATCCACGAGGAGGTATGTCAGCGCTTCCTTTGTTGTACTCACGATCAAGGCTTTCAACCTCAGCAGACACTCGATATCGAGTATACAGGTCGATATCGATCTCAGTTCTGGTCGATTTCCTAGCGCAGTTCCTGCAGAAGACAAAACAACAAGTCGACGTCGATTAGAGACCTCGATATCGATGTTACACCTCGATATCGACCCTTAAGGTCGATTTCGATGCTTGTCACAGAAACTGTTTTTGTAACCAGTTTGTCGGAAAAGGATCCGAAGAAAATAGAATGGAGAAGGAAGATGAACAGAAACAAAACTAAGACTTTTATGAAGAATTTAATTAATTAAAAGGCTTCCAAAGTCGGGGTTTCATGCCATAACGATAACAATGCAAGTTTCATGCTAAAGATATTAACTTTAATGTCTTTCCGTCAGATAACTTTCGTTATCAACACTTAGGTGATTAGAGGCTCTCGCATAATTCCTAAGAGTTACTATCCAATTCATGAGCAATTCAAGTTCGCAATATGAGTGGCTTTCGCTTCAATAATACAAATAATGAATCTCCCTAACTTTCGCAAAGGATCATGCATGGGGTAGAAGACGGAATCGCATAAAAGTCATACCTTTGATGCACTTACCTCACATTGCTATCGTCGGGCTCACCCCGACCCTAGAATTGGGTTGACTACTTGCTCCTCATCATGCACATCATCATCATTGTTATTGAAAGAAAGCTACTTTGAATTAATACTCCGAAAGAAAGTACAACCGAACAAGCCACTTCGCTCTCGCTTTACAACTCCACTCGGCCTCCTCTCTCTCTCTCTATTCTCTATTGCAACTGAATTGTGTGTAAAACGGAATACAAAATTGAATCCCTAAACTCAGCCCTATTGGCCTCTATTTATAGATGTCGATAAGGACTCGAAACCTTATCTTTATTCTCTAAGATAAATTAAAACAAAGTAAAAGCTAAAACTTCATGGTGAAATCAGCCTCCTCATGATAGATCAGGTGTTGATGATAGGAAATCTCGACCTTTAGATAGATATTGCAAGCATTGGATATAATTCTATCAAAATCGGAGTCGAATTCCTTTGCTGGCATGGTCGATATCGACCCTTGGACCTCGATATCGACCCCTCCAAAATCTTATCTCGAGCTTCTCCTTCTCCTACTCGAATTGGCACTCGACTTCTATCAACTTGGTCGATCTGGCAGCCTCGATATCGACCCCCAGACGTCGATATCGACCTCTTCTGTGTCGATATGCTTTGTTTCCTTTTCTGCTCGATTTCTATGTCTCTGATGTACTCGATGTCGAGGTCTTCAGTCGATTTCGACCTCTTCAGAAGACTTCGAGTTCTTTTTCCGCTCTTCCGAATTCATCCATTTTCATCCTGTTTTCTGCGAAATCACATGGAAACTCGTGCAAACCCATATATTTGACATATAAGCATAAACTACACCATTCCCATGTTTTACCATTAATGTGCATGCAAAAGGCAATAAAATGGATTCATATGTGCATAGAAAATATGGCAATTTGCGCGCACATCAGAGGTTCCAAGGTTGATATCGATGTTGCCAGCAGAAAGATTCGACTCAGTTTTTGATAGAATTCTATCCGAAGCTTGCACGTCTATCCTAAAGTCGAGATCTTGTGACAGGACAAAATCGTTGGTTTTCCTATCAAAAGAATATCCAAACTAACCAACTAGTATTGCTATTAAGTCCGGAGTCGATCCACAGGGAACTATCGTGACTCTATGTGTTCTAATCACTAACAAGAGTAACCAAGGGGGTTTGTATTAAAACAAAATAGAAATGAAATTCACAATGTAATTAATGGTAGGATTTTTTGACAATGATGGTTGAAATGTTTCACCTATGATACTCAACTTTGGTTCATCTCCTTGGTCCTAGTTCTTCATTCTAGTTGTATCTTTCCTACCATCTATTCTTATCTTGATTTAAGTAGGTTATTAATTCTATGAGTTCTAATAACCCCTTATTCCTAGGCAATCTTAACACGGATTACGGTTTAATCCTAGGAATAGAACTAAGTCTCAAGATATATGAAGCTTATAAGCAATATTAATTCCCTAAAGAACTAACATTTAACCTATAGTCAATCTCTCATACAATCAAGCTTTTCTACGAGATCTACTCAATTGTACTAGCTACTTTGGATTAAGCTTCACAAACATATGAATCAAAACCCTAGCTATGATGCAATTCTAACGAGGTCGCGAATCAAGATAGAATCAACATCCACAAACAATGAAAGCACAAAGAGATTGAAATAGATGATGGAATTAAACTAGAAATTCAAACTCACAATTCGACAAAACAAAGTCTTGATCGTAAGCGAAACACAATGAGTTTAGTTTCTCATTCTCCTAAACCTCATTCTTCAATTCTTCAAAAGTCAAAAGATAACATAACATAACCTAATTTCAGTCTTTAAAACCTAGGATTACCGTCGAAGAAACTTAGAAAACCGTCATCCAAAAGACAGGGCCCAAATAGGTGAAGAAGAAAAATAGAACTGGACCGGCCCAGTAAAGCCGCGGGCAGGCCGCGGGCGCTGCCTACACAGTAGGTTTCTTCTTGTTGGCAGCAGGCGCTGCTTCCTTGGCCGCGGGCGCGGCTTGTCTGCTTCCCTTGTTCTTCTTAGGCCGCGGGTGCCGCCTCTTTGCTTGAACGCCTCTTACTTCTTCCTTTGGCATACCACCTTGGCTTTTCCAGCTTGTTTTTACTTCCATTTGGTCCCTCCAACTCTCATCAATGATCCCTTACATCCTTTGAGTCTAGAATCTGCAATCACACAATAATCTTGTGTAGATTCCGCTCTTAAGCACCAACTGAGCAAACAAGTAAACTAACTCATTAACATGCAATATCTACATCAAAATGACCCTAAAACTACTCTATAATGCCTATCTAAATATGCATTATCATCTTTTATCTTTTGCACCAGACTACATCCTTTATGAGTTTTACCCAAGGAATTTTTAGTTTTACCTTTATTAAGTTTTATCTTAGAGAATAAAGATAGGTTTTCGAATTCTTGGATAGCAAGATTGGAGATCTATAATTAGAGGCCATTAGGGCTGAGTTTAATCATCCAAGCACACAGAATTTCAGTTTTACATAGGGAATAGGGAGTTAGAGAGAGAGAGAGAGAAGAGGCCGAGTGGAGTTGTGTAAGCGAGAGCGGAGTGGCTTTGTTCGGTGTAATCTTTCTTTTGAAGTTAATACAAAGTAGTTTCTTTTCCATGATGATGATGAGTTCAGCGATGAAGCACGAGTAGTCAACCCACTTCTAGGGTCGGGGTGAGCCAGACGATAGCAATGTAGGGTAAGTGCATCAAAGGTATGATTTTTATGCGATTCCATCTTCTATCCTATGCATGATTCTTTGCGAAAATTGAGGAGATGCATTATTTGCATTATTGAAGCGAAAGCCAATCATATTGTGAACTTGGATTACTCATGAATTGGATAGTAACTCTTAGGAATTATACGAGAGCCTCTAATCACCTAAGTGTTGGCAACGAAAGTTATTTGATGGAAAAACATTAAATTTCATAACTTTAGCATCATACTTGCTTATTTATCATTGTGGCATGAACCCCCGACCTTGGAAGCCTTTATAGTTAATTGAATTTGATAAAAAGTTTGAGTTTTTATTTCTGTCCAACTTTCCATAACTATTCTAAGCTCTTCGGACTTCTTTTTCGACAAATAGGTTACAAATACAGTTTCTGTTGCAGACATCGAAATCGACTGGCAAGGTTGATATCAAGCACTAACATCGATATCGAGGTTCAACTCGACGTCGACTGCTTTGCTTTTGTCTTCTGCAGGAAACTCACTAGAAATCGACCAGAACTGAGGTCGATATCGACCAGACACATCGATATCGAGTGTCTTCTGGAGTCGAAAGCTTGATCGTGATTGCAACTAAGGAAGCGCTGACCTACCTCATCGTGGATTCGATCCTGAATTACCCTACCACTATATCGGGAGGGATTCTTGTATTTTATTTGCTTGAATAGGGAGTTGGCTTAGTTGTGATATTAATTTGATAATTTTTTATGCGGAATCATACCTCCCCCTACGAAAAAATTGGCGCCGTTGCCGGGGAGGAAATCAATCGCCACCTAAGTTTTCTCACGATCTACTTTTAGTGCTTATCTTGCATGTTTATGCGATGCTCTGATCTTGGACCTATCCTGGAAAGCATAGACGAGCCTGAACGTTTCTTCCATTTTCGTAAAAAAGCTATTCAAATCATAGCAGATAACGAGACGCAGACTGAGACCATAGAGCGGTTGAGGAAGGAAATTGAGGATTATAATGCTACAATCGCTGCTGAGAGGGCAGAGGAGGATGCGCGCAGACAAGCCCAAGAGTGGCTCAATCAGTATCCACAGATGGCGATACAATACATGCATCCGCCACTACATGTTCTTGAATCCGCTATTTTAATTCCTCCTTCTAATTATGAAATAAAAATAAACTTCCTATCTGAGATTAAAAGAAACACTTCTGAAGGAAGACCTAATGAATGCCTTTTGCAACATATCTCTACTTTCATGGATTTATGTGAAACTATTGCTGATGGTGTGAATTTAGAGTATGTGAGAATAAAATCTTTTCGATGGTCTTTCGCAGGGAAGGCATTAAAATGGCTAGAGAGTTTGGCTCCATGCTCGCTGAGGACTTGGGCAGAGGTGAAGGATGCGTTCCTAAACAAGTTCTTTCCTCCATCAAAAACGGCGATGCTGTGGCAAAGAATCACAGCTTTCAAATAAAAGTAGGTGAAACATTGGCACAAGCGTGGGAGCGATTTAAGGACTTTTTGAGATCATGCCCGACGCATGGGAAACTTTCATATGTTATCCAGGAGATCTTCTACAACTCCCTTGATACGCCAAATAAGGAGAGAATCAATTCATATACCTCCTATCGGTACATTGAGCTCACAACAAAAGAGGCCAGGGAGACAAATGATAGGCTCGTGAGGAAGCGGCCAAGTGGATGAGAGGCCCCTATGGAGGGGGCAATCAACAGTTCTGGGGAGATCAAAGATTCTATCAACAAAGGGATCCCCCACCATATAGAGCACCAGGGCACCCTGAGCGCGAAACAAGGAAGGATGACATGCAGATCATTCTTGATGAGATGCAGAGGAACCATGATGAGTTCAAACAAGCCAATAACTCCGTCCATACTCAACTATAGGGCATCAACTCTAGGTTTGGGGAGATAGACGTTTGGAAACACAACATGGAGACCCAAATGGGTCAATTGGCTGAGCCCCAAACCGTCAGGAGCATTTCCAGGATCAACTGTGCCGAACCAAAAAGGCAAAACCACTAGAAACATAGCGGCCAAAAAGCCGCGCCCGCGGAAAATCAACTCACAAGGGTAAATTTTTGTTGGATTTCAGACATGCCTAGGAACTTAGATCATACATGCTCAATTATGTTCACCTAGCTATGTTTCACATAAAAAACAAATGTGATAAGGCTAATACTATTCAAACATGTCATGGGACTTATATGATCATTCATTTGAGCTTACTTATAGGACTAATTAGGCTAGATGGTTGTTTGACAAATGACATATTATATGCAAATGCAATGCATGCTATATTTGTTCTTTTTCATTCTTTTTTTTTTTTTGTTTTTTCTAGTTTTTTTCGGAAATATAAAATATCTACTACTAACATGAAAATTCATAAAAATGCAATCTATGAATACTATGAAGAATGAATGATCTAAACATGCAAGATATGTACACTAGCTAGCTAAACCCTTCCCCACACTTGTAACTTTCATTGTCTAAATGAAATCGCAACAATAAAAAGCATAAAGAATAAGGGAGGAGAAGAAAAAACATACTTGCTCACTGGTAGGGTGGAGGTGGAGGTGTATGGTATGGCGGGAATCCTGGGTAAGCGAAGAGGAAGAACTCCTCCTGGTGGAGACGCATCCGCTCAATCGCCTCCATCTGAGCTCTCTGGGCCTCGATCTAGTGCTGAAGAAGCTGACTCTGGGTCTCACGCACCGTCATAAGATCCACTGATAGGCCCTGAATATCCTGATGGAGGTAGGAGATCTCCTGGCGGAAGTCCTGCTGGTTCTCCCACAAACTATGCTGCTCCACTTTTAACGACTCCATTTGTCGCTGAAGTGCCCATAAGGAGGGTTCATCTCCTCTAGAAGTGCCCGAGGAGCCAAAACCCCCCCAGAGACGGCCCAGGGTGGAAATCCATGGGCTCAGTAGGCGGAGCATCATCATCATCATCCTCTTCCTCCTCAGCTCCCCCCTCATCATAGTCCTGTCCGAATCCAATGGCAGGGGCCCCTATGGGGGCATCATGAGGAATAAAGAAGTCTGCCGCCATCGGTCCGAAGGGAAGCGGGCGAGGTACCCTAATCTTGTGCACATTGTTTTTCCCCGCCTGCCAGATGAAAGAGGGCCCCTCTCCCACCAAATGGTTCGCTCTCCTCAATGCAGCTAAATCCAAGCGATAATTATCGCCAACCGAATCTTGAAGGTTCGACGTGTTGACACGATGTTCCCAAGCAATCGATGTGACTAAACCTCCAAACCCGATGGGCCCTGTCTTCTTCTTCGTCCCATCCCCAAGAGCATCCTTGCAATGCTGCAGAAACAACTCCACCCAATCCGGAACATGGTCTCTCTCTGGAGCCAAACACCAAAGATATGAGAGAGCACTTAAGGACACCTTGTTTATTTCTGCTTGCCCAAAGAAGGTGTTGTTCAACACCTTGTGACAAAGGTGGAGGGTTGGGTGAAGAATGCTATAATTGTATTCCCCCGCCTTAGGCCGCATCACTCGTCATGTTGCCCCATGCCAAAAATCGGTGGTGGTGGCTTTGGGAATTCGATACCAATATTTAGTGGCTTCCGCAGAAACTCTGAAAGCTCGAGCAAAATGGTCTTTATCCGAATGGTAAGCCCTACCCCTAAGTCGAAAGTCTATACCACCCACTTGTCTAGCCTTCAATGTACTAAAAAACTCACGCACCAAACTTGGATACGTCGGAGCATTCTTTTCTACAAATTCCCTCAAACCTCCTTTCTCTAATAATTGACGAACCGTTGGCTCGAAACCTAGCACTCTCAATGTCAGAACATCAAAGAACTTTGTTGATAAAATATCCCTTCCCTCAAGATCATTCCACTTCTTCTTTTGGTCACTAGACATTCTCGAAGGTCTTTCCATCGTCTATCAATCACTAATGGGCAGAAAAGAGCGGAAGAAGAAGACTTACATGAGCGAGGGCATCGGAAACAACAAATGAGGACTTATAGGACGAACGACCCCGTGGAGGCCGCGGGCGCCGCCTATGGGGCCGCGGGCACTGCCTGTGTGCTGAAGCTACTGTAAAGGCGGCGGGGAGGGCCGCGGGCGCTGCATAGGGTGTGGCCTTCCTGGCTGCTCCTACTCATCTCCGGTGGCTCCGACTTGTCTCCGGTGACTCCGATGTCAAAGCCGGGGCGTCGATTCTCTAGAAACGAAGCCGAAAAGATCCCTTTTGCCTCCTTGATGTACGTAAACACTCCGATCTTCACAATGTAGATGGATGGGGGTGTGTTCGGGATGGTGAAGTGGTGGATGATGGTGGTGGTTTGTGAATGTGGGTTGTGGAAAGAAAGTTTGAGTTTTTGTGGGTGGAATGACGAACGGAGTGCGTGGTTGCGTAGATCGGGAGCGGGAATGTCGGAAAACGGGGTCGGTTTTGTGATTGGAGGATGGGAGGGTTGAGATGTGGTGGAAGGTGATGATGGTGGAGCTTGAAGGTTCTCTTTAATGGTGATGGCAAGATAGAAAGAAAGAAAGAGAATAGATAGAAAAGAAAAGAAAGATAGAAGATGATATAAGGGATATGGACAAAAAGAGGGCTCACGTGAGGAGTGCAAAGGGGAGTCTAAAAATCAGGCTTTTTTATTTATTTATTTTTTTATTATGCTGCTTTTTGGTTTTTTCGGATCTCAAACAGCCGCGGGTGCTGTTTTTTCAAATTATCACCTTCTCCATCCCTTTTTGCTCGTCTCCTGAAAGGTTAGTACACTATGGCGGAAAGCAAAATCCTAAGAATCTAAGACGGTGTAGTACTTTAAAAACAAAACAAAACCGAAAGACTAGTAACGAAAAGCAAAGATTGAAATGTACTTACCTCGGGTTGCCTCCCGAGAAGCGCCTTTGTTTCTCGTCGTTGGCTCGACGTAATAGCTCCTTACTGAGCCTCGTCAGCTGGCTCTTGTAGAGCCATCTCCTCTTCTATTCCTGCGGAGAATCCATCAAAATAAACTTTAATCCTATGAACATTTACCTTGAACACATTACCGCTTTTCTCATCTTTGATGTCCACCGCTCCATGTGGGAAGATATGGACATTGGTGTACGGGCCTGCCCAACGAGAGCGGAGTTTTCCAGGGAAAAGTGTCAGGCGGGATTGATACAGAAGTACCTTATCCCCCACCTTGAAATCTTTCCTCAATATGTGCTTGTCGTGCCAAGCTTTGGTCTTGTCCTTGTAGTTGGCGGCGTTGTCATAAGCATCCCATCTCTATTCCTCCAACTCTTGAAGTTGAAGTTTTCCATATACTAATCGATAGGGTGATATACCTATTGGTGTTTTGTATGCCGTTCGATAAGCCCATAATGCATCATCCAATCACAAACTCCACTCCTTACGATTCCGGGCAACCGTCTTCTCTAAGATGGTTTTGATCTCACGATTTGACACCTCGGCTTGCCCATTGGTTTGGGGGTGATAAGAGGTGGACACCTTTTGCGTTACATGATACTTCTTGAGTAATGCTCTCACCGTCTTATTGCAAAAGTGTGTCCCTCTGTCGTTGATCAATGCTCTTGGAACACAGAATCTAGAAAAAAGATCCTTCAAGAACCCTGCAACAACTCGGGAATCATCAATTTTGGTGGCTTTTGCCTCCACCCATTTGGAGACATAATCCACCGCAAGTAATATATAAAGGTTCCCAAAGGAGCTAGGGAAAGGCCCCGTGAAATCAATGCCCCACTGTTGTAAGCGGGAGATGGGTTCAAATATTCAATGTAAACTCTAACTATGCTAACTCCATGTCCCAAACAAATGATACAAGAATCCATCCCAATGTAGTAGTAGGGTAATTCAGGATCGAATCCACGAGGAGGTATGTCAGCGCTTCCCTTGTTGCAATCACGATCAAGCATTCGACCTCAGAAGACACTCGATATCGATGTGTCTGGTCGATATCGACCTCAGTTCTGGTCGATTTCTAGTAGAGTTCCTGCAGAAGACAAAAACAGCAAAGTCGACGTCTAGTGGAACCTCAATATCGACGTTAGACCTCGATATAGACCTTTACAGTCGATTTCGATGTTTGTCACATAAACTGTAATTCGTAACCAATTGTCGGAAAAGAGTCCAAAGAATGTAGAATGGTTAAGAAGGATGATCAGAAACAAAACTAAAACTTTTATATGAATTCAATTAATTAAAAAGCTTCCAAAGTCGGGGTTTCATGCCACAACGATAACAATGCAAGTTTAATGCTAAAGTTATGAAATTTAATGCCTTTCCGTCAAATAACTTTTGTTATCAACACTTAGGTGATTAGAGGCTCTCGCATAGTTCCTAAGAGTTACTATCCAATTCATGAGTAATCCAAGTTCACAATATGAGTGACTTTCGCTTCATTAATGCAAATAATGAATCTCCCTAACTTTTGCAAAGTAATCATGCATAGGATAGAACACGGAATCGCATAAAAGTCATACCTTTGATGCACTTACCCTACATCGCTATCGTCGGGCTCACCCCAACCCTAGAAGTGGGTTGACTACTCGCTTCTCATCATGCAACTCATCATCATCATTGAAAGAAAACTACTTTGAATTGAACTATGAAAGAAAGTACAACTGAACAAGCCAAATCTCCGCTCTCGCTTCCACCAACTCAATTCGGCGTCCTCTCTCTCTCTACAAATTCTCTGCGTGTATATGTGTTTGAACTACTGAAATTGGATGTGTGTTGAATGCCTAAACTCAGCCCTAATGGCCTCTAGATATAGATATCGAACTTTTCTATCCAAAGACTCGAAACTTTATCTTTATTCTCTAAGATAAAACTTAAATAAAGTAAAAACTAAAAATTCTATGGTAAATCAGCTCATATGATAGCTCTGATGTTGAAGATAAGAAATCTCGACTTTTGGATAGACGTGCAAGCTTCGGATAGAATTCTATCAAAATCTGAGTTGGATTTCTCTGTTGGCAACATCGATATCGACCTTCAGACGTCGATATCGACCTCTGTAAAACACTATCTTGAGCTCTCCTTCTCCTACTCGGATTAGCTCTCGACTTCTATCTTTTATCTCGATTTAGCCACTCGATATCGACCTTCATCCTCGATATCGACCTCTCTGGTGTCGACATGCTCTGTTCTCTTTTCTGCTCGATTCCTATGTCTCTACTGCACTCGATGTTGAGGTCTCCAGTCGATTTCGACCTCTTCAAAAGACTTCGAGTTCTTTTTCTGCTCTTTCAAATCTGTCAATTTTTATTCTGTTTTCTGCGAAATCACATAGAAACTCGTGCAGACCCATATATTTGATATTTAAGCATAAACTACATTAATCCCATGTTTTCCCACTAATATGCATGCAAAAGAATGATAAAATGGACTTATATGTGCATAGAAAATATGGCAATTTGCGCGCACATCAAACACCCCATACTTAAGCTTGCTTGTCCCCAAGCAATACCTTTAATGGTCATTTAGGGGAAGAAAATAAACCCTCAACATCATAAATTCATTTTTCATATGTCCCTACAATCAATTGCCTTCCTCGATAAGGTACTTATGTCAACCAAATCCATGCCTGTGCATAAAAGCAATTTCATACTCATAAAAGGAGGTTTATATGCAAAAACAATTTCAGCGACATAGCATTAATAATCAAGAGGACTTTTGCAAGCTTGTGAGAAGTAGATTGGTAAAAGGCTAAAGGTGGGCCAATATTTGGCCATGTGGTGTTAAATCCGGGGAAATAAACTTTCTTTCCAAAACATTGCACATTCATAATGTCTCACCTTTCACTCATCGCTCAATGCTTTTTTCACTATAATGCTTTTACCTCTCTAACCTTAGCACTGCCTTTTCGCGAGTCGCAAACATGGGTGTCATGAATGGCCCTGGATACTTAGTACTTCAGACTCCTCACCTTGTGTCCCATCTCGCCGAACTAACATCTCAACGGGTAGGGTCGACCTACCTTTATCTCCTGAGGTGATTGGATTTTTTCTCGCTCATTAAATTTTCCATAATTCATAAATTCTTTCATTCCTGCCAACAACTTTAATAATATGCACAACTCCATATAACAACTCCAAAGATGACTTCCATTCTCACTTGTCCCCGGATAGGGTATAAGGTATAAAATTGGGCAATGTGTGATATATGTGGAGCAATAATGATCATGATAAGACTCATATATGGCTTGTGACTTTTGCAAATATGCATTGGTAAGGCTAGGATATGAACTTGTATATGTAAGCACTTTGTATGGAAATTCATAAAAAGTCCTCAATCATCTTATCATGCACATGTCAAAAGCAACTTCAATTTTTTCATCTCCTTTATTTTTTTCTTTTTGCACTTCATTGAGACTTCCCTTAACTAGGCAATTTCATGTTATATCTCTAATGAATCTAATTTTGCATCATAGAGCTCTTTTTTTATACTTCCATGACTCTTTCATTATTTTCAATTTTTGATGGGGGTCATTTTTCTCTCTTTTTTTTTCGAATTATATAAGACTTCTAATAATAAATATGCAATAACTTATAGAATATGCTAAAACATGTAAGTAAGCCTTTCCCCCACCCCATACTTAAAACCTGCAGTGTCCTCACTGTATTAAAATTAGGGTTAAGAAGAAAACTTACTAAACCGTCACAAATTTCAGGAGTCGAAGAAGACATCAGGAATGGTCGATATCGACCTTTCAATATTGATATCAATGTTTCTCATCGATTTATGGCTCAGGCTTCAGGGTGATCCGACCTCGACCACAAGCCCATCTAAATCGACCATAAGGTTGATTTCGATCTTTAACATCGAAATCGATGTCTTTTCTGTGTGCTTTTCTCTTTCCAGCAACTTATTAAAAAAAACAAAACCAAAACATGCAAAACAATAAAGTGTCTCAAACCAAAGTAAAAGCTGTCTAAAACCAAAACTAAGTCTTTGTTACATGCTCTAGACTTTTAAGTCGCTAGGCCGACTTCTTCCTTTGCGCTTCTCAAGGCGGCATCTGCAGACCCCATGTGGCTTGGGCCTCAAATATGACTCCTTTCTTGTCTTGTAGCTGCATTCCGCCAGGATGGATTTGATTCACCGTGAATGGTCCCAAATTCTTATCTTTGAATCTCGTAGGGAACCAATGGTCCTTAGATTTGGCAAATAGACCTTGTCTCCTATCTCATATTGGCTTGAATCATCTTCGGATACCCTAAATAAGCGCACATGCCAAGACACACCTCTTCCAAATAATGATAAATCTTTAATTGTAATGGAACAGGAGGAATCCGTACCTTGACTTACCTTCTTCTCAGTCTGTGGCTTAGGTCGATATAGATGTCCAGTCCTCGATATCGAGGTCTATTGTATTCCTGGAGGATCAGTCGATTTGGAGTGATTCAGCTCGATAAGATCAAGTCGATTTCGATGTTGAGAGGTCGATATTGACCTCTGTTGTACTCCTGGAGGATTAGTCAATTTTGAGAGTTTCTGCTCGATATGACCAGGTCGATTTCGACCCTCAGAGATCGATATCGAGGTCTCTGTACCTCCCTTCTCAGCTTCAATGGTGGTCGATTTCGTCACTAAGGCATGGTCGATATCGACCTTAGACATCGATTTCGATGTTCCTTCTTCTCCTCCGTCGACCCCATACTTATGACCCGACATAAAATCTTGAACATTATTAGTCGATATCGATTTACCTGGGTCAATTTCGATGTTCTTTTGGGCCCCGTCATTAAAGATTGCCACAACTTCCTCCACTTGGGCTTCTCTGGCCCTCTTCTAAAGCTCTTCCGGTGTCATACTCCTTATTTTGGCCTCTCCACATGCAATGTAGACACCATTGATGGCTTTTATCTCCATTGGCCCTTGATTGTTCACCGTCTTGTTGAAGGCATACTCTATCACCTCGTCACTAATTGTGAATGAGAGCAATCCTTTCTTCACGCTAATGTTGGCATCGACGGTTGCTAGGAATGGCCTACCTAAAATAATGGGACAAGCAGGGTCCTCCGCTATATCAACAACTAAGAAATCAGCAGTGATAAAGAATTTACCTACTTGCACTGGCACATCTGTCACTGTCCTAGTTGGAATCACTACCGTATTGTTTGCCATGTATAACCTTATATCCACGGGCTCCAGAGGACCTATCTTTACCTTGTGCCAAATGGTTAGTGGCATCATGCTAACGCTAGCACCCAAGTCAACTAAAGCATTAAATTTGAATTGACCTAAACCTATAGCGATAGAAAACTTACCTGGGTCCGCCCGCTTTTGTGGTAGCTCCAACCGGTTGCACTCCTCTGTGATCTCAGAAAGCGATCGCTTCTTACCCTATATGTCCTTAAGGAACCTTACATAGGATGGCATCTCATGAAGTGCTTCTTGAATGGAATAGAGACGTTAAGTCCTTGAAGCATCTTCACAAACCGCTGGATCTTCTTTTCCGCTGGGTCTTTAATCACCTTTCTAGTTGGGAATGGCAACACCTTCTTCTTTTCCGCGGCTGTAGTGAGGTCGACATTGACATCAGTAGGGTCGACTTCGACTAGAGGAGTCGATTTCTGTGGTGATGCAACATCAGGGTCGACATCGACAGGAAGGTTGATTTCGACGTCACCTTGGTCGATATCGACGGGGGGGTCGATATCGATGTTTGTTCTGGCTCCTTTTCCTCCACTTTTTGCTCAGGCGTTTGTAATTGACGCCCACTCCTTAGGTTTACTGCCGCAATATGTCCAGTGGTTTTGCCCTTTTGGTTGGGCACAGTGGATCCAGGGAATTATCCTGACGCTTTGGGTATTGCTTCCGCCAATTGACTCATTTGAGTCTCCATGTTGCGCTTCCAAACGTCGATCTCCCCAAGTCTAGAATTGATGCCCTGTAGCTGAGTATGGACGGAGTTATTGGCTTGTTTGAACTCAACATGGTTTCTCCGCATCTCATCAAGAATGATTTGCAAGTCATCCTTCGTTGTCTCCCGCTCAGGGTGCCCTGGTGCTCTATATGGTGGGGGATCCCTTTGATAGAACCTTTGATCGCCCCAATATTGTTGATTGCCCCCTCTATAGGAGCCTCTCATCCACTTGGCTTTCTCATGTTATTCCGCCATGGATACTTGCTCAGTATGTGGACATGCACTAGTGTTATGCCTTGTTGAGCCACATTCCTGACAAGTTTGATTGTTGCTCAGGAACCTGACTTGCTTTTGAAGGCGGCGCGTCTGATCGTTGTGGAATTGTTGCCTTACATCAGGATCTATCTCCCTTGGAGGCTCATATAGTGGTATTGATGGGGCAGGCCTTGCATAATAGGCTGCAGCAGCCCCATTGGTGTTATCAAAGTTCACGAGCCTCTCAATGGTCTCCCAGGCCTCCGTTGGTGTATGCTCAATGTACCGATAAGAGGTGTATGAATTTATCCTCTCCTTATTTGGTGCATCAAGGGCATTGTAGAATATCTCCTGGATGAGATATGGAAGTTGCCCATGTGTCGGGCATGATCTCAGCAAGTCCTTAAATCCCTCCCACGCATGTGCTAGTGTTTCACCTGGCTTTTATTTGAAAGCCGTGATCCTTTTCCGCAGCATCGCCATTTTAGAAGGTGGAAAGAACTTATTCAGGAATGCATCCTTCACCTCCGCCCATGTCTTCAGCGAGCGTGGAGCCAAACTCTCAAGCCATTGTAATGCCTTCCCTGCCAAAGACCATCGAAAAGATTTGAGTCTTATATACTCTAAATTTACTCCATCAGCAACTGTTTCACATAAATCCATAAAAGTAGAGATGTGTTGCAGTGGGCATTCATTATGTGTTCCTTCAAAAGTATTTCTTTTAATTTCAGAAAGGAAGTTAATTTTAATTTCATAATTGGAGTGAGGAATTAAAATAGCGGATTCAGGAACGTGAAGCGGTTGATGCATGTATTGCATCGCCGTCTGTGGATACTGATTTAGCCACTTTTGGGCTTGTTTGCGTGCATCCTCCTCCCTATCAGCACGGGCTCGCTCTGCAGCAGCGGCGGCCCTCTCAGCAGCGATTGTAGCATTGTGGTCCTCGATCTCCTTCCTCAACCGCTCTATGGTCTCAACCTGTATCTCGTTGTCAGCCATGATGCGAATTGCTTTGTTGAGAAGATGGTAGAAACGTTCAGGCTCGTTGATGGGTTCTAGGATAGGTCCGCGATCAGAACGTCGCATAAACCTGTAAAATAAACTCTAAAAAGGTCATGAGAAAACTTAGGTGGCGATTGATTGCCTCCCCGGTAATGGCGCTAATTTGATGTAAGGGATGGGTTCAAATATTCAATGTAAACTCTAACTATGCGAACTCCCTGTCCCAAACAAATGATACAAGATCCCTCCCAATGTAGTAGTAGGGTAATTCAGGATCGAATCCACGAGGAGGTATGTCAGAGCTTCCCTTGTTGCAATGACGATCAAGCTTTCGACCTCAGAAGTCACTCGATATCGATGTGTATGGTCGATATCGACCTCAGTTCTGGTCGATTTCCAGTAGAGTTCCTACAGAAGACAAAAGCAGCAAAGTCAACGTTGAGTGGAACCTCGATATCGACATTAGACCTTGATATCGACCTGTACAGTCGATTCCGATGTTTGTCACAGAAACTGTAATTCGTAACCAATTGTCGGAAAAGAGGCCGAAGAATGTAGAATGGTTAAGAAGGATGATCAGAAACAAAACTAAAACTTTTATATGAATTCAATTAATTAAAAAGCTTCCAAAGTCGGGGTTTCATGCCACAACGATAACAATGCAAGTTTAATGCTAAAGTTATGAAATTTAATGCCTTTCTGTCAAATAACTTTTGTTATCAACACTTAGGTGATTAGAGGCTCTCGCATAGTTCCTAAGAGTTACTATCAAATTCATGAGTAATCCAAGTTCACAATATGAGTGGCTTTTGCTTTAATAATGCAAATAATGAATCTCCCTAATGTTCGCAAAGGATTCATGCATAGGATAGAAGACGGAATCGCATAAAAGTCATATCTTTGATGCACTTACCCTACATCGCTATCGTCGGGCTCACCCCGATCCTAGAAGTGGGTTGACTACTCGCTTCTCATCATGCAACTCATTATCATCATTGAAAGAAAACTACTTTGAAGTGGGTCGACCTCTCTGGTGTCGACATGCTCTGTTCTCTTTTCTGCTCGATTCCTATGTCTCTGCTGCTCTCGATGTCGAGGTCCCCAGTCGATTTCGACCTCTTCAGAAGACTTCGATTTCTTTTTCCGCTATTTCAAATCTGTCCATTTTTATCCTGTTTTCTGCAAAATCACATAGAAACTCGTGCAGACCCATATATTTGATATTTTAGCGTAAACTACACTAATCCCATGTTTTTCCACTAATATGCATGCAAAAGAATGATAAAATGGACTTATATGTGGATAGAAAATATCGCAATTTGTGCGGACATCACCCACACATCAAATATTTCACAGAACATCAAGCGCATTTGGGGCATTTCATACCTGACAAGTTACCCACTCGTGGGCATCGATCACAAGATTTACAATAAGCATGAGTATCCCGAAAAATATGAGGCCAAAAGAATCCTAAATCGAGCACTTTCCTAGCGGTTTTCCGGGGCCCGAAATGACCACCACAAGCATGTGAATGACAAAACTCAAGGACAGAAAGTACCACGTCATCGGGAAGGCATCGACGAATTACCTGATCCGCACAATGTTTCCATAGAAAGGGGTCATCCCAGACATAGTACTGAGCATCATGACGGATCTTGTCCTTCTTGGCCTTCGGAAAGTTTGGCGGAAACACTCCTGTAACAATGAAATTCACAATATCCGCATACCATGGGTTAGGAGTGTGTACTGCCATCAATGACACCCTCGGAGAGTCAAAAAGGTCCTCTGTAGGGTTGGCAGTGGGTGCTGCCTCTAAGGCCGCGGGGGCTGCCTTCTGGGTAGCTTCCCCCTGTAGGCCGCGGGCGCCGCCTGAGGGGCCGCGGGCGCGACTTTCTGCTGAGTCCGAGATTTCCATTAAGCTTTCATCGGGGAATTGGGCAAAGATTAGTGGGTGTTCTCCTACCCCATTCACATATAATATTCGACTTAAATGGTCGGCCACGAGGTTCTCCGCACCCTTTTTGTCTTTGACCTCCAAATCGAACTCACTCAAGAGCAATACCCACCGAATCAACCTTGGCTTGGCTTCTTTCTTCGTCAAAAGATAACGAAGTGCTGCATGGTCAGTATAAATAATTACCTTAGCGCCAAGTAGGTAGGGTTTGAACTTCTCCAATGCAAACACCACGGCAAGGAGCTCTTTCTCCGTGGTTATGTAGTTCCGTTGAGCTCCATTTAGCATCATGGATGCATAGTAAATCTCATGTGAAGCTCGTTCAACCTTTTGCCTTAGCATGGCTCCCAACGCATAGTCACATGCATCGCACATCAACTCAAAAGGTTTGGACCAATCCGGAGCTTGGATGATAGGTGCACTTGTAAACCTAGCTCTCAACTCATTGAATGCCTCCTTGAAGTGGTCATTGAAATCAAATGATGCCTCCTTCTTTAGAAGTTCACAAATGGTGTGGTGATCTTCGAAAAGTCCTTGATGAACCTGCGATAAAATCTTGCATGACCAAGGAAAGCGCGAATTTCTCGCACATTAGTAGGATAAGGCAATGATTGAATAATATCAATCTTTTCCTTATCAACTTCAATGCTCAACCATGAAGTGACATTTTTCAAAATTGAGGACTAGATTGGTCTCTACACATCTCTTAAGCACTAGTGTCAAATGGTGCAAGCAAGACTCAAAGTCATTTCCATGAACCGTGAAATTGACAAGAGGAAAACCTGTCGTTATTCCTGCCAAAGAATACTCAAACTCACAACTAGTATAGTTGGTAAGAAAGAGGTCGATCCATAGGGAAATCTAGTAACTTCAAGTATCAATTTAATCACAAGTAAAAACAAAATTGAGTTTGGTGAGAAAAAGATCCGCCTTTTGTCAAAGCGGAAACAAGTAAACAAGGAAATAAAGGTTGTAAAATGCAGTAGAGAGAAATAGGTTCACCTACAATTTGTCACTTCAATTGATGAATTTGATCATTGTTTCAGCCTCTAGTTCTTTTCTTTTCTTATCAATGTCCTTGGCCAGATCTTAGGTAAATTACTAGTCCTATGAGTCCTAGCAATCCTTATCTCTAAATAACCCTAACACGGTTAAGATTTAACCTAGAGATAACATTAAGACTATGAATTAACCAAGGTATATGCAATATCAAGCTACGAGTCGATATTTAACATATATTCAACTTCCTACACATCCAATTAGTCCTACGAGTCCTAAAGGGATATGATTGCCACTTAGGTTAAGGTTCGCTACGAGGAATCTACAAAACCCTAGCAATTGAATGAATCTATTCTAACTAGTTGATCAGGCCAGAGAGAATAAAACACATTCAAAGAATTAAGCGCAAGGAAGCCAAAACATTCAAATAAGTATTTTGATGAATTGCCTGGATCCTCGTGGAACAAAACTCTACTCTGTAGAGCCCACACGCTCTACAGAGTAGAGTTTGAGTCAATCGCTAGCACCCCACGCGCATGTCCACTTTTGCTGAATTGCCTGGATCCCTCAGAAAGCTCTGAAAACACCTCCCAGGCAGTATTGGGTATTTTGTTCAAAATGTTACCTCCACAGGCGGAGTTGACTGTCTTGCGCTCCTCGTCAAGCAACCCATTAAACAAGAAGAGCACCAAATCGTTCTTTGAAAAACCATGGTAAGGGCAGCTAGAGCAAAGTTTTTTAAAGCGCTCAAAGTATTCATAGAGGGTTTCCGTAGCCTGCTGGTCGATGCTGCTGATAGCCTTTTTCAGGCTACTTAACTTCGTCGTAGGAAAATTCTTCTCCAGGAAGAGACGTTTCAAATCAGTCCATGTGGTTGCACAACCTGGGGCAAATAGTAGAACCACTCATTAGCGTCATGCTTCAGCGAAAATGGGAATGCCCTCAATTTGATTTGCTCCTCCGTGACGTTGCCTGGTTTCATTCCGACAACGATAGTATGGAACTCAGACAAGTGCTTGTGGGGGTCCTCACCACTCAACCCATGGAATTTGGGTAAGAGATGGACCACCCTAGATTTCAGCTCGAAGTTCACACCGTCCCCAAGCTCAGGGAACTCCACCGCCAATGGTTGTTGAGCCAAATCAGGTGTTGTGAGGTCCTTCAGTGTTCCGTTATCCTCGTTAGCCATCTCTATCCTTTCTCATTCTCCTTGATCGAAAGATAACTCGCGAAGGTGATCACAAGCTTCTCGCCTTAAACTAGAGAGAGTCCTCTCGATCTCTGAATCCAAAGACAATAAAGATGAATTAGTAGAATGAGTGTGGACCATATACGTGGTCCACACCAAAGTTAGCAATCAAACACAAAAAGTAAACAACTAATAGCTCCCCGGCAACAACGCCAAATTTTGACAGGACACAATCGTTGGTTTTCCTATCAAAAGAATATCCAAACTAACCAACTAGTATAGCTAGTAAGTCCGGAGTCGATCCATAGGGAACTATCGTGACTCTATGTGTTCTAATCACTAACAAGAGTAACCAAGGGGATTTGTATGAAAACAAAATTGAAATGAAATGCACAATGTAATTAATGGTGGGATTTGTTGACAGTGATGATTGAAATGTTTCACCTACGATACTCAACTTTGGTTCATCTCCTTCATCCTAGTTCTTCATTCTAGTTGTATCTTTCCTACCATCTATTCTTATCTTGATTTAAGTAGGTTATTAATCCTATGAGTTCTAATAACCCCTTATTTCTAGGCAATCTTAACACGGATTAAGGTTTAATCCTAGGATTAGCACTAAGTCTCAAGACATATGAAGCTTATAAGCAATATTAATTCCCTAAAGAACTAATATTTAACCTATAGTCAATCTCTCATAAAATCAAGCTTTTCTATGAGATCTACTCAATTGTACTTGCTACTTTGGATTAAGCTTCACAAACGTATGAATCGAAACCCTAGCGATGATGCAATTCTAACGACGTTGCGAATCATGATAGAATCAACATCCACAAACAATGAAAGCACAAAGAGATTGAAATAGATGATGGAATTAAACTAGAAATTCAAACTCACAATTCGACAAAACCAAGTCTTGATCGTAAGAGAAACAAAATGAGTTTAGTTGTTCATTCTCCTAAACGTCGTTCTTCAATTCTTCAAAAGTCAAAAGATAACATAACATAACCTAATTTTAGTCTTTAAAACCTAGGATTACCGTCAAAGAAACTTAGAAAACCGTCGTCCAAAAGACAGGGCCCAAATAGGTGAAGAAGAAAAATAGAACTGGACTGGCCTAGTAAGGCCGCGGGCAGGCCGCGAGCGTCGCCTACACAATAGGTTTCTTCTTGTTGGCAGCGGGCACTGCTTCCTTGGCCGCGGGCGCGGCTTGTCTGCTTCCCTTGTTCTTCTTAGGTCGCGGGTGCCGCCTCTCTGCTTGAACGCCACTTCCTTATTCCTTATGCATTCCACCTTGGCTTTTCTAGCTTGTTTTTACTTCCATATGGTCCCTCTAACTCTCATCAATGATCCCTTACATCCTTTGAGTCTAGAATCTGCAATCACGCAATAATCTTGTGTAGATTCCGCTCTTAAGCACCAACTGAGCAAACAAGTAAACTAACTCATTAACATGCAATATCTACATCTAAATGACCCTAAAACTACTCTATAATGCCTATCTAAATATGCATTATCATCTTCTATCTTTTGCACAACACTACATCCTTTATGAGTTTTACCCAAGGAATTTTTAGTTTTACCTTTATTAAGTTTTATATTAGAGAATAAAGATAGGTTTTCGAATTATTGGTTAGCAAGATTTGAGATCTATAATTAGAGGCCATTAGGGCTAAGATTAATCATCCAAGCACACAGAATTTCAGTTTTACATAGGAAATAACGAGTTAGAGAGAGAGAAGAGGTCGAGTGGAGTTGTGTAAGCGAGAGCGGAGTGGCTTTGTTCGGTGTAATATTTCTTTTGAAGTTAATACAAAGTAGTTTCTTTTCCATGATGATGATGAGTTCAACGATGAAGCGATAGTAGTCAACCCACTTCTAGGGTCGGGGTGAGCCCGACGATAGCAATGTAGGGTAAGTGCATCAAAGGTATGATTTTTATGCGATTCCATCTTCTATCCAATGCATGATTCTTTGCTAAAGTTGAGGAGATGCATTATTTGCATTATTGAAGCGAAAGCCAATCATATTGTGAACTTGGATTACTCATGAATTGGATAGTAACTCTTAGGAATTATGCGAGAGCCTCTAATCACCTAAGTGTTGGTAACGAAAGTTATTTGACGGAAAAACATTAAATTTCATAACTTTAGCATCATACTTGCATATTTATCGTTGTGGCATGAACCCCCGACCTTGGAAGCCTTTATAGTTAATTGAATTTGATAAAAAGTTTGAGTTTTTATTTATGTCCAACTTTCCATAACCATTCTAAGCTCTTCGGACTTCTTTTCCGACAAATAGGTTACGAATACAGTTTCTGTTACAGACATCGAAAATGAATGACAAGGTCGATATCAAGCACTAACATCGATATCGAGGTTCAACTCGACGTCAACTGCTTTGCTTTTGTCTTCTGCAAGAAACTCGCCGGAAATCGAGCAGAACTGAGGTCGATATTGACCAGACACATCGATATCGAGTGTCTTTTGGAGTCGAAAGCTTGATCGTGATTGTAACTAAGGAAGAGCTGACCTACCTTATCGTGGATTCGATCCTGAATTACCCTTACAATACATCGGGAGGGATTCTTGTATTTTATTTGCTTGAACAGGGAGTTGGCTTAGTTGTGATATTTATTTGATATTTTGTTTAAGCAGAATCATACCTCCCCCTACGAACAAATTGGCGCCGTTATCGGGGAGGAAATCAATCGCCACCTAAGTTTTCTCACAATCTACTTTTAGTGCTTATCGCGGACCTATCCTGGAAAGCATAGACGAGCCTGAACGTTTCTTCCATTTTCGCAAAAATCTATTCAAATCATAGCGGATAACGAGACACAGGCTGAGACCATAGAGCGGTTGAGGAAGGAAATTGAGGATTATAATGCTACAATCACTGCTGAGATGGCCGCCTCTGCTGCGGAGTGAGCCTGTGCTGATAGAGAGGAGGATGCGCACAGACAAGCCCAAGAGCAGCTGAATCTGTATCCACAGAGGGCGATGCAATACATGCATCCGCCGCTACATGTTCTTGAATCCGCTTTTTTAATTCCTCATTCTAATTATGAAATAAAAACAAACTTCCTATCTGAGATTAAAAGAAACACTTCTGAAGGAAGACCTAATGAATGCCCTCTGCAACATATCTCTACTTTCATGGATTTATGTGAAACTATTGTTGATGTTGTGAATTTAGAGTATGTGAGAATGAAATCTTTTCGATTGTCTTCGGCAGGGAAGGCATTACATTGGCAAGAGAGTTTGGCTCCACGCTCGCTGAGGACAAGGGCAGAGGTGAAGGATGCGTTCTTAAACAAGTTCTTTCCTCCATAAAAAATGGCGATGCTGTGGCAAAGAATCACGGCTTTCAAATAAAAGTCAGGTGAAACATTAGCACAAGCGTGGGAGCGATTTAAGGACTTGTTGAACTCATGCCCGACGCATGGGCAGCTTTCGTATGTTATCCAGGAGATCTTCTACAACTCCCTTGATATGCTAAATAAGGAGAGAATCAATTCATATACCTCCTATCGGTAGATTGAGCTCACACCAAAAGAGGCCTGGGAGACGAATGAGAGGCTCGTGAACTTTGATAACACTTATGGGACTGCTACGGCCTATGACTCAAGGTTTGCCCCATCTATGCCAATTTATGAGCCTCCAAAGGAGATAGATCCTTATGTGCGGCAACAATTCCACAACGATCAAACACACCGCCTTCAAAAGCAAGTTAGGATCCTGAGCAACAAACAACCTTGTCAGGAATATGGCTCAACAAGGCATAACACGAGTGCCTGCCCACATCTTAAGCAAGTATCTATGAGGGAACAACACGAGGAAGCCAAGTGGACGAGAGGCCCCTATGGAGGGGGCAATCAGCAGTACTAGGGAGATCAAAGATTCTATCAACAAAGGGATCCCTTACCGTATAGAGCACCAGGGCACCGTGAGCGCGAAACAAGGAAGGATGACATGCAGATCATTCTTGATGAGATGCGGAGTAACCATGCTGAGTTCAAACAAGCAAATAACTCCGTCCATACTCAATTGTAGGGCATCAACTCCGTCCATACTCAATTGGTGATGTGCGCATAAATTGCCATATTTTCTATGCACAAATAAGTCCATTTTATCATTCATTTGCATGCATATTAATGAGAAGACATGGGATTAGTGTAGCTTACGTTAAATATCAAATATATGGGTATGCACGAGTTTCTATGTGATTTCGCAGAAAATGGGATAAAAATGGACAGTTTTGAAAGAGCGGAAAAAGAACTCGAAATCTTCTGAAGAGGTCGAAATCGACTGGGGACCTCGACATTGAGTGCAGCAGAGACATAGGAATCGAGCAGAAAAGAGAACAGAGCATGTCGACACCAGAGAGGTCGATATCGACGTCTGAAGGTCGATATCGAGTGGCCAGATTGAGCTAAATGATAAAAGTCGAGTGCCAGTCCGAGTAGGAGAAGGAGAGCTCGAGATAGAGTTTCACAGAGGTCGATATCGACATCTGAAGGTCGATATCAATGTTGCCGGCAAAGGAATCTGACTCAAACTTTGATAGAATTCTATCCGAAGCTTGCACGTCTATCCAAAAGTCGAGATTTCTTATCTTCAACATCAGAGCTATCATATGGGCTGTTTTACCATAGAATTTTTTATTTTTACTTTATTTAAGTTTTATCTTAGAGAATAAAGATAAAGTTTCGAGTCTTTGGATAGCAAAGTTCGATATCTATATCTAGAGGCCACTAGGGCTGAGTTTAGGCATTCAATTACATCCAAGCACAGCAAGTTTTAATAGTTTTCAATAGAGAGAATTCGAGGGAGAGAGAGAGAAGAGACGAGTGAGTTGGTGGAAGCGAGAGCGGAGATTTGGCTTGTTCGGTTGTAATTTCTTTCTTCGTTTAATTCAAAGTAGTTTTCTTTCAATGATGATGATGAGTTGCATGATGAGAAGCAAGTAGTCAACCCACTTCTAGGGTCGGGGTGAGCCCGACGATAGCAATGTAGGGTAAGTGCATCAAAGGTATGACTTTTATGCGATTCCGTATTCTATCCTATGCATGATCCTTTACGAAAGTAAGGGAGATTCATTATTTGCATTATTGAAGCGAAAGCCACTCATATTGTGAACTTGAATTACTCATGAATTGGATAGTAACTCTTAGGAACTATGCGAGAGCCTCTAATCACCTAAGTGTTGATAATGAAAGTTATTTGACGGAAAGGCATTAAATTTCATAACTTTAGCATCAAACTTGCATTGTTATCGTTGTGGCATGAAACACCGACTTTGGAAGCTTTTAATTAATTGAATTCATATAAAAGTTTTAGTTTTGTTTCTGATCATCCTTCTTTACCATTCTACATTCTTCGGACTCTTTTCCGACAATTGATTACGAATTACAGTTTTTATGACAAATATCGGAATCGACTGTAAAGGTCGATATCGAGGGCTAACGTCGATATCGAGGTCTGTCTCGACGTCGACTTTGCTGCTTTTGTCTTCTACAGGAACTCTACTAGAAATCGACCAGAACCGAGGTCGATATCGACCAGACACATCGATATCGAGTATCTTCTGAGGTCAAAAGCTTGATCGTGATTTCAACAAGGGAAGTGCTGACATGCCTCCTCGTGGATTTGATCTTGAATTACCCTACTACTACATTGGGAGGGATTCTTGTATTATTTTTTTGGGACATGGAGTTAGCTTAGTTAGAGTTTATATTGAATATTTGAATCTACCTTCCGCTTACAACAAATTGGCGCCATTGTCGGGGAGGCAATCAATCGCCACCTAAGTTTTCTCACGATCTTTTTGAAGCTTATTTTGTATGTTTATGCGAAATTCTGGTCACAGACTTATCCTGGAACCCATTAATGAGCTTGAACGTTTCTACCATCTTCGCAACAAAGCAATTTGCATCATGGCTGACAACGAGACGTAGGCTGAGACCATAGAGCGGTTGAGGAAGGAGATCGAGGACCACAACGCTACAATTGATGCTGAGAGGGTCGTCGCTGCTGCAGAGCGAGCCCGTGCTGATAGGAAGGAGGATGCGCACAGACAAGCCCAAGAGCGGCTCAATCAGTATCCACAGACGGCAATGCAATACATGCATCAGCTGCGCCACGTTCCTGAATCCGCTATTTTAATTCCTCACTTCAATTATGAAATTAAAATTAACTTCCTTTCTGAAATTAAAAGAAATACTTTTAAAGTGAGACCTAATGAATGACCTTTGTAAAACATCTCTACTTTTATGGATTTATGTGAAACAGTTGCTGATGGAGTAAATTTATAGTATGTGAGACTGAAATCTTTTCGATGGTCTTTGGCAGGGAAGGCATTACAATGGCTTGAGAGTTTGGCTCCACGCTTGCCGAGGACATGGGTGCAGGTGAATGATGCATTCCTGAATAAGTTCTTTCCACCTTCTAAAACGGCGATGCTGCGGCAAAGGATCACGACTTTCAAACAAAAGCCAGGTGAAACACTAGCACAGGCATGTGAGCGATTTAAAGACTTGTTGAGATCATGCCCGACGCATGGGCAACTTCCATATGTCATCCAGGAGAAATTTTACAATGCCCTTGATGCGATGAATAAGGAGAGGATCAATTCATATACCTCCTATGGGTACATTGAGCTTACACCAACGGAGGCCTGGGAGACCATTGAGAGGCTCCTGAACTTTGATAACACCTATGGGGCTGCTGCGGCCTATGATTCAAGGCCTGCCCCATCAATGCC
Source organism: Persicaria maculosa (assembly GCA_963922045.1). Taxonomy (NCBI): domain Eukaryota; kingdom Viridiplantae; phylum Streptophyta; class Magnoliopsida; order Caryophyllales; family Polygonaceae; genus Persicaria; species Persicaria maculosa. Next base: position 64,954,796 of record OY998267.1, read on the forward strand.
ACTATATGAGCCTCCAAGGGAGATAGATCCTGATGTGCGACAACAATTCCACAATGATCAGACGCGCCGCCTTCAAAAGCAAGTAAGGTTCTTGAGCAACAATCAAACTTGTCAGGAATGTGGCTCAACAAAGCATAACACTAGTGCCTGTTCACATACTAAGAAAGTATCCATGGCGGAATAACATGAGGAAGCCAAGTGGATAAGAGGCTCCTATGGAGGGGGCAATCAACAATATTGGGGTGACCAAAGTTTCTATCAAAGGGATCCCCTACCATATAGAGCACTAGGGCACCCTAAGCGGGGGACAAGGAACGATGACCTGCAAATCATTCTTGATGAGATACGGAGGAACCATGTTGATTTCAAACAAGCCAACAACTCCGTCCATAGTCAACTGCATGGCATCAATTCTAGGCTTGGGGAGATCGACGTTTGGAAGCGCAACATGTAGACTCAAATGGGTCAATTGGCGGAAGCAATACCTAAAGCGTCAGGATCATTCCCTGGATCCACTGTGCCCAATCAAAAGGGCAAAACCACTGGACATATTGCGGCAGTGAACCTAAGGAGTGGGCGTCAATTACAAACGCCTAAGCAAAAAGCGGAGGAAAAGGAGCCAGAACAGACATTGATATCGACCAAGGTGACGTCGATGTCGACCTTCCTGTCGATGTCGTCCCTGAGGCTGTGTCACCACATAAATCGACTCCTCCAGTCGATGTCAACCCTACTGATGTCGATGTCGACCTAACTACAACCGCAGGGAAGAAGAAGGTTTTGCCATTCCCAACTACAAAGGTGATTAAGGACCCAGCGGAAAAGAAGTTCTAACGGTTCGTGATAGCATGCATTTAGGTAGGCATATTAGTTTAGATTTAGCATGATTTAGATTTATATAGTGCATAGATTATGCTAGATTTGCATTTATACTTGTGTTGTTGGTGGAGTCGGAATCTACACGCTTTTATGGATTATTTCAGGTATATGTGGATCCGACGAGGAATGAGGAAGCTCATGGATGAAGGAAGAGTGAAGAGGAGAAGGAAAAGTGAAGAGAACGGGAGCGAAGTCGAAGTTCGAGAGCCTAAGTGAAGAACAAGTCAGCAGAAGTTGTTGCCAGACATGCTGAACTTGTAATGCATTTTCTGGAGGCCTCGGTGGTCCGATTGACTATTATAAGCATGCGTTGGAAAGCTCTCTCTGAGATATACAACTTTCGTGTTGACATTGAGACCAAATTTGGAGTGGAAAAAGTCCTGTGAATAATAAGGCCGCCCCGCGGCAAAGCTAGCTGCCCCGCAGCTCGAAGCTCTGACGAACGATTTCCCAATCGCCTGGCCGCCCCGCTGCCTGGGTTGGCTGCCCCGCGGCTCCTGTTGAAACGAGAAGACTTGTTATCTCTTTAATTAGGGTTTTTACATTAATTATTTTGGCCAACTTTGTTAAGTTTATTTAAGGACTATTAGGGTTATTTTCATATACATCTAACTCATCATTTTAATACACTTTAGAGATTATCAATTGAGAGAACCCTAGAGGGAAGCCTCCAAGGCCATTGAGTGCTAAACTCTTCCGTTTCGTCTATGGATTGAAGCTTTGGTTTGATAAAGTTTTGAGATTTCTGTTATTGTTCTATTCCTATTTATCCGTATTGATTCTTTTGCTAATATTGTTGATTTCTTCTAGTCCGTACAACTAGTTGAGATTATTGCTAGGATTTTGTAGATTCCTCGTAGCGAACCTTAATCCATTGTAGCAAGCATGCCTTGTTAGGACTCGTAGGACTAAATTGGTGTGTAGAGAATAAATTATATGTTAAATACTGACTCGTAGCTTGGTGTTGCATGTATCCTGGCTAATCCTTAATCTTAATGCTACTATTAGGTTAAATCTTGACCGTGTTAGGGTTATCTAATTAGTAAGGGTTACTAGGACTCGTAGGACTAGTAATTTACACATGATCAGGACTGGAACAATAATAGGATGAAAAGAGAACTCGAAGAAGAATCGAGGATCAACTAATCAAACTAAAGTGGATATTTATAGATGAAACTATTTTCTCTATTGTTATCTCTACTAACTTGTCTATACTTTCCGTTTTCTACTTCAATCACCAAATCCATCTTTTCTACTAATTGGTAAATATACATTGCTTAGAAATACTTGATTCTCTGTGGGATCGACCTCTTACTTGCTCACTATACTAGTTTGTAGGTTTGAGTTATACTTTGATAGGGACAACGACAGTTTCCTCCTGTCAAATTTTGGCGTCGTTGCCGGTGAATCAAAGTTTATTTCTTTGTTTTGTGTGTTTGCCAATTATTGTATATAATTAACTTATTGTGAACCTATCTTACGGTTCATAACACCCTTGCTACTAACTTTTAGGATGTTGAGGTTATTGCAGTTTGAAGGTGAGAACTTTCACCAATATCTTACCAGATTGCAAAGGTATGTGGACATCCATGAATCACGGGGTTATCAAGATAACATGCGAGATATGGTTCTTTGCATAATTGACGGGATGACTCCTGAGACACGAGAACTTGCCAAGTCCACAAACAACGGAATCTCTGCTGGTTTAGGAGTGTCGGGAATATGGGATCTTTTCTGCTACATGGGTCACCAGAGTGCGCATGAAGAATCCTTCACTACGTTATCTCCACCAAGGGAGGACTCTGTCATACACTTGAATGATGAAATTCAGGCTCTTACTCAAGCGATACAGGAGAATGGTGAGAAGTTAAAAAACATGGGGTAACAACTGAGCCAACTTACTCAAACATTGAGCGAGATAATAACAAAGCGAAGGCCCGACCCTCAAGTTATTAAAGAAAGCCAACCCATTCCGCCATCCCCTGAGACATTGAAGGTTGCAAGAATGGAAGATCCTGTCGAAGTCATTGTTCTTAATTCATTCCCTCCTAGTTGGTTTCATAACGAGGAGGAATTGTTCGCAGACAACGATAGTTTCTTTGACGATAGAGAATAGGGTCTAGTGTTTCCTGACATGGAGTCTCATGAGTTAACACATGAGGTTTAATGTGTTGTGTCTCCTACTCCATCTGATGCATTATTTCTCAGCTCCCCCGTTGATGAACCATGTGTAGAGCCACCTGCTGAGGCTCAAGAGGTAATAAAGGTAAACTTTTGCAATTTGGAAGGTAATAGTGATTATGTTGATCCTTTTAATTGCTATTTTGAGAAGCCACCAGTGGAACTGAACTGGTGGTATCATATTCCTCCATTAGAGAGTCATGCTCAACTCTTTGATAAATTGAAAAGGTTTTTAAGTGTTATATTGTATAGTTTCAATTTATTATTGGGTCAGTATGTCCTGTGTAAGATATGTGCACAGGAATATGATAGGTTGTTGAGGGCCTTGACGATGTCTGATAGGTAAGGAATTGAGATTGAGAATAAGTCTTGCCAATGACATAAAAGAAAGGCGCTGCTTGGGATGCAACCCAAGGTAAGTAATTTTAGGTTTTATTTTTCTTAAATTTCATTAAATTAGTATAGTTTCGGAATTTTTCGTGGGACACTAACACTGCAGGGATGAAAGTTGAAAAGAGCAGAGGCCGCCCCGGGGCCTAGCATGGCCACCCCGAGGCCTTTGACGGGACAAACAAGTTTCCTTTCCTCACCTCCCACCTGACCTACCAACACTGCAACTAGCATGTCACTTTTCTTTCTTTCCTTCATATTTTGATCTTTTGTTGTTTTTAATTTATTTTCATTGAGGACAATGAAAAATTTAAGTGTGGGGGAGAGATTGCATTGCATATAGATAGGTTTTGCATATCATGTTTATTTATGTTTTCATATTTATTTTTACTCATATATTGCATTTGTTAAAAAAATCCAAAAATATCATGCATTTCATGTACTTTAGGTATTATTTTCCCATCTAGGCTACTTGTCCTCTATATTTATCTTATCATGCGCCCCATGACTTGCTTGAAGTGTTTGAAGCTTTGAATTATTTTTGTATACTTTTTGGGAATATGATTGATGAGATAATTGAGTATGTATAGTCTTTGGAATTTAAGTGGTATTGAAGTTCTAACAATTTGACCTTGTGAGTTTTTTTGGCCTTATTGGGACTACACATATATGTCCTCTAGTTTCTTTGTGTGTGAATAGTCTCCTTGATTACTTCCTCTTTAAATTGTGTTTAGATACCTTTATTGAGGCTGCATTTATGTGATTTTTTCATGTAACCTTAAAGTGATTGAAGCATGATTTTCTTTTAGCCATATTATACTCTACCTACCCGTACACATTATCATTTTCTTGAAGCCAATTTGAGCCTTATAAGCCTATTTTGTTAGCTACACAAAATCTTCCTAGCCGATTATTAGCCTGACCCATCAGGGAATTAGGAGAAGAGTTGGTGAATATCTTGATGTGTTGATGGAGTTTCTTTGAGTTGAGAAATTATGTTGGGTAATTCATTTGTACTATATAGAGATAGTTTTTATGTGCTTATTACTTGGGACCTAAGGAGGATAAAATTCACTTAGGGGTAAAAGTCAAGAAAAAAAAGAGAAAACAAAGGAGAAAAAGCAATCATAACAAAAAGCAAAAATGAATGAGTTTGTGTGGATATTTGAAAATTGTGTGCGAATTTGTGTTGTGAAGGAGCACATGTTATTGAAATGGCATATGAAGTGTTTTAGTGTTGGTGTTTTTCTGGTTGTTTACTAACCCATTTTCCCGGATTTTTAGCACCACATAGCCTAAATATTTTCCATACCCTATGTTCCTACCATGGCCCCATTACAACCGATTCAAAAGACCTCATGATTTTGGTTGCATGTGAAGTCACCAGCGGTGGAGATTTAGACCACTGACGCAATTTTGTTGTAGCTAAGTTTTCAAGGATTGAGTTTGAGCGCGAATGTTTAACCCTAAACACATGAGCAAGAATTATTTTTGTATACTTGAAGTGCTTCAAGCAAGTCATGCGCCCCATGACTTGCTTGAAGTGTTTGAAGCTTTGAATTATTTTTGTATACTTTTTGGGAATATGATTGATGAGATAATTGAGTATGTATAGTCATTTGAATTTAAGTGGTATTGAAGTTCTAACAATTTGACCTTGTGAGTTTTTTTGGCCTTATTGGGACTACACATATATGTCCTCTAGTTTCTTTGTGTGTGAATAGTCTCCTTGATTACTTCCTCTTTAAATTGTGTTTAGATATCTTTATTGAGGCTGCATTTATGTGATTTTTTCATGTAACCTTAAAGCCCCATATTATACTCTACCCACCCGTACACATTATCCTTTTCTTGAAGCCAATTTGAGCCTTATAAGCCTATTTTGTTAGCTCCACAAAATCTTCCTAGCCGATTATTAGCCTGACCCATCCGGGAATTAGGAGAAGAGTTGGTGAATATCTTAATGTGTTGATGGAGTTTCTTTGAGTTGAGAAATTATGTCGGGTAATTCATTTGTACTATATAGAGATAGTTTTTATGTGCTTATTACTTGGGACCTAAGGAGGATAAAATTCACTTAGGGGTAAAAGTCAAGAAAAAAAAAGAGAAAAAAAAGGAGAAAAAACAATCATAACAAAAAGCAAAAATGAATGAGTTTGTGTGGATATTTGAAAAGTGTGTGCGAATTTGTGTTGTGAAGGAGTACATGTTATTGGAATGCCATATGAAGTGTTTTAGTGTTGGTGTTTTTCTGGTTTTTTACTAACCCTTTTTCCCGGATTTTTAGCACCACATAGCTTAAATATTTTCTATACCCTATGTTCCTACCATGGCCTCGTTACAACCTATTCAAAAGACCTCATGATTTTGGTTGCATGTGAAGTCACCAGCGGTGGAGATTTAGACAACTGACGCAATTTTGTTGTAGCTAAGTTTTCAAGGATTGAGTTTGAGCGCGAATGTTTAACCCTAAACACACGAGCGAGAGTGAAAACACATTTTCCTTGTGAGGTTGAATGACTATGCTTGCTTTATTCCTTGGATTGCACCTATACATGTTATGATGTTAATTGTTAATCTTTGTTTCCCTATTTTGAACTTTTAAGTGTTTTACCAAAGTTATTACATGGATTACTTGTCTGTGGGGTGTTGATTTGATTTTGGTTTGAATTGCTTGAGGATAAGCAAAGGCTTAAGTGTGGGGGAATTTGATAGCATGCATTTAGGTAGGCATATTAGGTTAGATTTAGCATGATTTAGATTTATATAGTGCATAGATTATGCTAGATTTGCATTTATACTTGTGTTGTTGGTGGAGTCGGAATATACACGCTTTTATGGATTATTTCAGGTATATGTGGATCCGACGAGAAATGAGGAAGCTCATGGATGAAGGAAGAGTGAAGAGGAGAAGGAAAAGTGAAGAGCACGGGTTGGAGCTACCACAAAAGCGGGCGGACCCAGGTAAGTTTTCTATCGATATAGGTTTAGATCAATTAAAATTCAATGCTTTAGTTGACTTGGGCGCTAGTGTGAGCATGATGCCACTAACCATATGGCACAAGGTAAAGATAGGTCCTCTGGAGCCCGTGGATGCAAGACAATACTTGGCAAACAATACGGTAGTGATTCCAACTGGGATAGTGACGGATGTGCCAGTACAAGTAGGTAAATTCTTTGTCCCTGCTGATTTCTTAGTTGTTTATATAGCCGAGGACCCTGCTTGTCCCATTATTTTAGGTAGGCCATTCCTATCAACCGTCGATGCCAACAATAGCGTGAAGAAAGGATTGCTCTCATTCACAATAAGTGACGAGGTGATAGAGTATGCCTTCAACAAGACAGTGAACAATCAAGGGTCAATGGAGATAATAGCCATCAATGGTGTCTACATTTCATTCGGAGAAGCAAAAGTAAGGAGTATGACACCAGAAGAGCTAGAGAAGAGGGCCATAGAAGCCCAAGTAGAGGAAGTGGTGGCAATCTTAAACGAAGAGGCCAAACAGAACCTCGAAATCGACCCAGGTAAGTCGATATCGACTAATAATGTTCAAGATTCTGTGTCAGGTCATAAGTATAGGGTCGACGGAGGAGAAAGAGGAACATCGAAATCAGGCAGCAAGGTCGATATCGACCATGCCCTAGTGATGAAATCGACCACCATTGAAGCTGAGAAGGGAGAAACAGAGACCTCGATATCGATCTCTGAGGGTCGAAATCGACCTGGTCATATCGAGCAGAAACACTCCAAATCGACTGATCCTCCAGGAGTACAATAGACCTCGATATCGAGGATTGAACATCGATATCGACCTGAGCTACAGACTGAGAAGAAGGCAAGTCAAGGTACGGATTCCTCCTGTTCCATTACAATTAAAGATTTATCATTATTTGGAAGAGGTGTGCCTTGGCATGTGCGCTTATGTAGGGTATCTGATGATGATTCGAGCCAATATGAGATAGGAGACAAAGTCTATGTTGCCAAATCTAAGGATCATTGGTTCCCTATGAGATTCAAAGATAAGAATTTGGGATCATTCACGGTGAATCAGATCCATCCTGGCACAATGCAGCTGCGTGACAAGTAAGGAGTCATATTTGAGGCCCAACCCATATGGGCTCTGCAGATGCCGCCTTGAGAAGCACAAAGGAAGAACTCGGCCTAGCGACTTAAAAGTCTAGAGCTTGTAACAAAGACTTAGTTTTGATTTTTAGACAGTTTTATTTTGATTTGAGACATTACACTTTATTGTTTTGCATGTTTTGTTTTATTTTTAACAAGTTGCAGGAAAAGAAAAGCACACAGAGACATCGATTTCGATGTTAGAGACCGACGTCGACCTTATGGTCAATTCAGATGGGCTTGTGGTCGAGGTCGGATCACCCTGAAGCCTGAGCCAGAAATCGATGAGAGACATCGATATCGATGTTACAAGGTCGATATCGACCATGTCTACTGTCTTCTTCGACTCCTGAAATTTGTGACGATTTAGTAAGTTTTTTTCTTAACCCTAATTTTAATACAGTGAGGACACTGTAGGATTTAAGTATGGGGTGGGGGAAAGGATTACTTGCATATTCATACTTAGTCTAGATTTGCATATTTATCTTAATGCATACTTAGTTTATATACTTTATTTTCAAAAAAAAAAGAGAAAAAATGACCCCCATAAAAAATTTAAAAAGAAAGAGTCATGGATGTATAAAAAAGAGCGCTATGATGCAAAAATAGATTCATTAGAGATATAACATGAAATTGCCTAGTTAAGGGAAGTCCCAATGAAGTGCAAAAAGAAAAAAAAATAAAGGAGATTAAAAATTTGAAGTTGCTTTTGACATGTGCATGATAAGATGATGGAGGACTTTTTATGAAATTTCAATACAAAGTACTTACATATACGAGTTCATATCCTAGCCTTACCTATGCATATTTGCAAAAGTTACAAATCCATACATGAGCCTTATCATGATCATTATTGCTCCACATATATCACATATTGCCCATTTTATACCTTATACCCTACCTGGGGACAAGTTTGAGAATGGATGTCGTCTTTGGAGTTATATGGATTGTGCATTATTTATGAAGTTGTTGGCATGAATGAAAGAATTTATGAATTATGGAAAATTTAATGAACGAGAAAAAATTCGATCACCTCAGGAGATAAAGGTAGGTCGACCCTGCTCGTTGAGATGTTAGTTCAGCGAGATGGGACAGAAGGGGAGGAGTCCGAAGTACTAAGTATCTGAGGCCATTCATGACACCCGTGTTTGCGACACGCGAGAAGGCAGTGCTAAGGTTAGAGAGGTAAAAGCATTATATTGAATAAAAGCATTGAGCGATGAGTGAAAGGTGAGACATTATGAAGAAGGAATGTGGAATGTTTTGGAAAGAAAGTATGTTTCCCCGGATTTAACACCATATGGCCAAATATTAGCCCACCTTTAGCCTTTTACCAATCTACTTCTCACAAGCTTGCAAAAGTCCTCTTGATTATTAATGCTATGTCGCTAAAATTGTTTTTTTTTGCATATGAACCTCCTTTTATGAGTATGAAATTGCTTTTATGTACATGCATGGACTTGGTTGACATAAGTACCTTATCGAGGATGGAAATTGATTGTAGGGACATATGAAAAATGAATCTATGATGTTCAGAGTTTACTTTCTTCCCCTGATGACCATTAAAGGTATTGCTTAGGGACAAGCAAGCTTAAGTACGGGGTGTTTGATTTGCGCGCAAATTGCCATATTTTCTATGCACATATAAGTCCATTTTATCATTCATTTGCATGCATATTAATGGGAAAACATGGGATTAGTGTAGTTTACGCTTAAATATCAAATATATGGGTCTGCACGAGTTTCTATGTTATTTCGCAGAAAACCGGATAAAAATGGACAGTTTTGGTAGAGCGGAAAAAGAACTCGAAGTCTTCTAAAGAGGTCGAAATCGACTGGGGACCTCGACATCGAGTGCAGCAGAGACATAGGAATCAAGCAGAAAAGAGAATGGAGCATGTCGACACCAGAGAGGTCGATATCGACGTCTGAAGGTCGATATCTAGTGGCCAGATCGAGCTAAATGATAGAAGTCGAGTGCCAGTCCGAGTAGGAGAGGGGGAGCTCGAGATAGAGTTTCATAGAGGTCGATATCGACGTCTGAAGGTCGATATCAATGTTGCAAGCAAAGGAATCCGACTCAGATTTTGATAGAATTCTATCCGAAGCTTGCACGTCTATCCAAAAGCCAAGATTTCTTATCTTCAACATCAGAGCTATCATATGGGCTGTTTTACCATAGAATTTTTTATTTTTATTTTATTTAAGTTTTACCTTAGAGAATAAAGATAAAGTTTCGAGTCTTTGGATAGCAAAGTTCGATATCTATATCTAGACGCCACTAGGGCTGAGTTTAGGCATTCAATTACATAAAAACACAACAAGTTTTAATAGTTTTCAATAGAGAGAATTCGAGAGAGAGAGAGAGAGAAGAGCCGAGTGAGTTGGTGGAAGCGAGAGCGGAGATTTGGCTTGTTCGGTTGTAATTTCTTTATTTGTTTAATTCAAAGTAGTTTTCTTTCAATCATGATGATAAGTTGCATGATGAGAAGCGAGTATTCAACCCACTTCTAGGGTCGGGGTGAGCCCGACGATAGCAATGTAGGGTAAGTGCATCAAAGCTATGACTTTTATGCGATTCCGTCTTTTATCCTATGCATGATCGTTTACGAAAGTTAGGGAGATTCATTATTTGCATTATTGAAGCGAAAGCCACTCATATTGTGAACTTGAATTACTCATGAATTGGATAGTAACTCTTAGGAACTATGCAAGAACCTCTAATCACCTAAGTGTTGATAACGAAAGTTATTTGACGGAAATGCATTAAATTTGATAACTTTAGCATCAAACTTGCATTGTTATTGTTGTGGCATGAAACCCCGACTTTGGAAGCTTTTAATTAATTGAATTCATATAAAAGTTTTAGTTTTGTTTCTGATCATCCTTCTTTACCATTCTACATTCTTCGGACTATTTTCCGACAATTGGTTACGAATTACAGTTTATGTGACAAACATCGGAATCGACTGTAAAGGTCGATATCGAGGTCTAACTTCGATATCGAGGTTTGTCTCGACGTCAACTTTTTTGCTTTTGTCTTCTGCAGGAACTCTACTGGAAATCGACCAGAATTGAGGTCGATATCGACCAGACACATCGATATCGAGTGTCTTCTGACGTCGAAAGCTTGATCGTGATTTCAACAAGGGAAGCGCTGACATACCTCCTCGTGAATTCGATACTGAATTACCCTACTACTACATTGGGAGAGATTCTTGTATTATTTGTTTGGGTCAGGGAGTTAGCTTAGTTAGAGTTTATATTGAATATTTGAATCTATCTTCCGCTTACAACAATTGGCGGAGCGAATTCCCAAACTGTCAGGAGCATTTCCAGGATCAACTGTGCCCAACCAAAAAGGCAAAACCACTGGACACATAGCGGCCAAAAAGCCGCGCCCGCGGAAAATCAACTCACAAGTGTAAAGTTTTGTTGGATTTCAGACATGCCTAGGAACTTAGATCATACATGCTCAATTATGTTCACCTAGCTATGTTTCACATAAAAACCATAAATGGGATAAGGCTAATACAATTCAAACATGTCATTGGACTTATATGCTCATTCTTTTGAGCATACTTATAGGACTAATTAGGCTAGATGGTTGTTTGACAAATGACATATTCTATGCAAATGCAATGCATGCTATATTGTTTTCTTTTTCATTCTTTTTCAATTTTTTTCGGACATATAAAATATCTACTACTAATATGAAAATTCATAAAAATGCAATCTATGAATACTATGAAGAATGAATGATCTAAACATGCAAGATATGTACACTAGCTAGCTAAACCCTCCCCCACACTTGTAACTTTCATTGTGTCAATGAAATCACAACAATAAAAAGCATAAAGAATAAGGGAGGAGAAGAAAAAACTTACTTGCTCAATGGTAGGGCGGAGGTGGAGGTGGATGGTATGGCGAGAATCCTGGGTAAGCGAAGTGGAAGAACTCCTCCTGGCGGAGATGCATCCGCTCAATCGCCTCCATCTGAGCTCTCTGGGACTCGATCTGGTGTTGAAGAAGCTAACTCTGGGTCTCAAGCACTGTCGTAAGATCCACTGATAGGCCCTGAATGTCCTGACGGAGGTAGGAGAACTCCTGGTTGATGTCCTGCTATTTCTCCCACAAACTATGCTGCTCCACTCTCAACGGCTCCATCTGTCACTGAAGTGCCCAAAAAGAGGGCTCATCTCCTCTAGAAGTGCTCGAGGAGCCAGCAACCCCTGAGACGGCCCAGGCTGGAAATCCATGGGCTCAGTAGGCGGAGCATCATCATCATCATCCTCTTCCTCCTCAGCTCCCCCTCATCATAGTCCGGTCCGAATCCAATGGCAGGGGCCCCTATGGGGGCATCATGAGGAATAAAGAAGTCTGCCACCGTCGGTCCGAAGGGAAGCGGGCGAGGTACCCTAATCTTGTGCACATTGTTTTTCCTCGCCTGCCAGATGAAAGAGGGCCCCTCTCCCACCAAATGGTTCGCTCTCCTCAATGTAGCTAAATCCAAGCGATAGTTATCGCCCACCGAATCTTGAAGGTCCGACGTGTTGACACGATGTTCCCAAGCAATCAATGTGACAAAACATCCAAACCCGATAGGCACTGACTTCCTCTTCGTCCCATCCCCAAGAGCATCCTTGCAATGCTGCAGAAACAACTCCACCAAATCCGGAACATGGTCTCCCTCCGGAGTCAAACACCAAAGATATGAGAGAGCACTTAAGGACAACTTGTTTATTTCTGCTTGCCCAAAAAAGGTGTTGTTCAACACCTTATGACAAAGGTGGAGGGATGGGTGAAGAATGCTATAATTGTATTCCCCCGCCTTGGGCCGCATTACCCGTCTTGTTGCCCCATGCCAAAAATCGGTGGTGGTGGCTTTGGGAATTCGATACCAATATTCAGTGGCTTCCGCAGAAACTCCGAAAGCTCAAGCAAAACGGTCTTTATCCGAATGGTAAGCCCTACCCCTCAGCCGAAAGTCTATACCACCCACTTTTCTAGCCTTCAACTTACTCAAAAACTCACGCACCAAACTTGGATACGTCAGAGCATTCTTTTCTACAAACTCCCTCAAACCTCCTTTCTCTAACAATTGACGAACCGTTGGCTCGAAACCTAGAACTCTCAATGTCGGAACATCAAAAAACTTTGTTGATAAAATATCCCTTCCCTCAATATCATTCCACTTCTTCTTTTGGTCACTAGACATTCCCGAAGGTCTTTCCATCGTCTATCAATCACTAATGGCTGGAAAAGAGCGGAAGAAGAAGACTTACACGAGCGAGGGCATCGGAAACAACAAATGAGGGCTGGAAACAGGGGCCGCGGGCGCCGCCTATGGGGCCGCGGGCGCTGCATGTGTGCTGAAGCTACTGTAAAGGCGGCGGGGAGGGCTGCGGGCGCCACCTAGGGTGCGGCCTTCCTGGCTGCTCCTACTCATCTCCGGTGGCTCTGACTTGTCTCCGGTGGCTCCGACGTCAAAGCTGGGGCGTTGATTCTCTAGAAACGAAGCCGAAAAGATCCCGTTTGCCTCCTTGATGTACGTAAACACTCCGATCTTCACAATGTAGATGGACGGGGGTGTGTTTCTGATGGTGAAGTGGTGGATGATGGTGGTGGTTTGTGAATGTGGGTTGTGGAAAGAAAGTTTGAGTTTTTGTGGGAGGAATGACGAACGGAGTGCGTGGTTGCGTAGATTGGGAGCGGGAATGTCGGAAAATGGGGTCGGTTTTGTGATTAGAGGATGGGAGGGTTAAGATGTGATAGAGGGTGATGATGGTGGAGCTTGGAGGTTCTATTTAATGGTGATGGCAAGATAGAAAGAAAGAAAGAAAGAGAATAGATAGAAAAGAAAAGAAAGATAGAAGATGATATAGGGGATATGGACAAAAAGAGGGCTCACGTGAGGAGTGCAAAGGGGAGTCTGAAAATCAGGCTTTTATTTATTTATTTATTTATTTTTATTATGCAGCTTTTTGGTTTTTTCTGATCTAACAGGGCCGCGGGCGTGGCTTTTTGGCCGCGGGCGCGGCCTCCTCCTGAGTGCTGCCCAAACTGCCGCGGGTGCTGTTTTTTTAGATTATCGCCTTCTCCATCCCTTTTCGCTCGTCCCCTGAAAGGTTAGTACACTATGGCGTAAAGCAAAATCCTAAGAATCTAAGACGGTCTAGTACTTTAAAAACAAAACAAAACCGAAAGACTAGTAACGAAAAGCAAAGATTGAAATCTACTTACCTCGGGTTGCCTCCTGAGAAGCGCCTTTGTTTCTCGTCGTTGGCTCGACGTAATAGCTCCTTACTGAGCCTCGTCAGCTGGCTCTTATAGAGCCGTCTCCTCTTCTATTCCTGCGGAGAATCCATCAAAATAAACTTTAAGCCTATGACCATTTACCTTGAACACATTACCGCTTTTCTCATCTTTGATGTCCACCACTCCATGTGGGAAGATGTGGACGTGGTGTACGGGCCTACCCAACGAGAGCGGAGTTTTCCAGGGAAAAGTGTTAGGCGAGATTGATACAGAAGTACCTTATCCCCCACCTTGAAATCTTTCTTCAATATGTGCTTGTCGTGCCACGCTTTGGTCTTATCCTTGTAGTTGGCGGTGTTGTCATAAGCATCCCATCTCAATTGCTCCAACTTCTGAAGTTGGAGTTTTTGGAACTCGCCAACCTCATTGATCCTCATGTTGCACTCCTTCACCACCCAATATGCTTTGTGTTGAAGCTCGACTGGAAGATGACACGCTTTTCCATATACTAATCGATAGGGTGACATACCTATTGGTGTTTTGTATGCTGTTTGATAAGCCCATAATGCATCATCAAATCACAAACTCCAGTCCTTACGATTCGGGGCAACCGTCTTCTCTAAGATGTTTTTGATCTCATAATTTGACACCTCGGCTTGCCCATTGGTTTGGGAGTGATAAGCGGTGGACACCTTTTGCGTTACATGATACTTCTTGAGTAATGCACTCACCGTCTTATTGCAAAAGTGTGTCCCTCTGTCGCTGATCAATGATCTTGGAACACCAAATCTAGAAAAAAGATCCTTCAAGAACCCTGCAACAACTCGTGAATCATCAGTTTTGGTGGCTTTTGCCTCCATCCATTTGGAGACATAATCCACCGCAAGTAATATATAAAGGTTCCCAAAGGAGCTAGGGAAAGGCCCCATGAAATCAATGCCCCACACATCAAATATTTCACAAAACATCACGCGCATTTGGGGCATTTCATTCCTACCTGACAAGTTACCCACTCGTTGGCATCGGTCACAAGATTTACAATAAGCATGAGCATCCCAAAAAATACGAGGCCAAAAGAATCCTGAATCGAGCACATTCCTAGAGGTTTTCCGGGGTCCGAAATGACCACCACAAGCATGTGAATGACAAAACACAAGGACAGAAAGTACCTCATCGTTGGGAAGGCATCGACGAATTACCTGATCCACATAATGTTTCCATAGAAAGGGGTCATCCCAGACATAGTACCGAGCATCATGACGGATCTTGTCCTTCTTGGCCTTCGGAAAGTTTGGCGAAAACACTCCTGTAACAATGAAATTCACAATATCCGCATACCATGGGTTAAGAGTGTGTACAACCATCAATGATACCCTCGGAGAGTCAAAAAGGTCCTCTGCAGGGTTGGCAGTGGGTGCTGCCTCTAACGCCACGAGGGCTGCCTTTTGGGTAGCTTCCCATTGTAGGTCGCGGGCGCCGCCTGAGGGGCCACGGGCGCGGCTTTCTGCTGAGTCCAAGATTTCCATTAAGCTTTCAACGGGGAATCGGCTAAGGATGAGTGGGTGTTCTCCCACCCCATTCACATGCAATATTCGGCTTAAATGGTCGGGCACGAGGTTCTCCGCACCCTTTTTGTCTTTGACCTCCATATCGAACTCACTCAAGAGCAATACCCATCGAATAAACCTTGGCTTGGCTTCTTTCTTCGTCAAAAGATAACGAAGTGCTGCATAGTCAGTATAAATAATTACCTTAGCGCCAAGTAGGTAGTGTCTGAACTTCTCCAATGCAAACACCACGGCAAGGAGCTCTTTCTCCGTGGTTGTGTAGTTCCGTTGAGCTCCATTTAGCATCATGGATGCATAGTAAATTACATGTGAAGCTCGTTCAACCTTTTGCCCAAGCACGGCTCCTAACGCATAGTCACTTGCATCGCACATCAACTCAAAAGGTTTGGACCAATCCGGAGCTTGGATGATAGGTGCACTTGTAAGCCTAGCTCTCAACTCATTGAATGCCTCCTTGCATTGGTCATTGAAATCGAATGATGCCTCCTTCTTTAGAAGTTCACAAAATGGTGTGGTGATCTTAGAAAAGTCCTTGATGAACCTGCGATAAAAGCCTGCATGACCAAGGAAAGAGCGAATTTCTCGCACATTAGTAGGATAAGGCAATGATTGAATAATATCAATCTTTTCCTTATCAACTTCAATTCCCTTTCGGGAGACAATGTGGCCTAGAACGATTCCCTGCTCAACCATGAAGTGACATTTTTCAGAATTGAGGACTAGATTAGTCTCTACACATCTCTTTAGGACTAGTGTTAAATGGTGCAAGCAAGACTCGAAGTCATTTCCATGAACCGTGAAATTGACAAGAGGAAAACCTGTCGTTGTTCCTGCCAAAGAATACTCAAACTCACAACTAGTATAGTTGGTAAGAAAGAGGTCGACCCACAGGGAAATCTAGTAACTTCAAGTATCAATTTAATCGCAAGTAACAGCAAAAGAGAGTTTGGTGAGAAAAAGATCCGCCTTTTGTCAAAGCGAAAACAAGTAAACAAGGTAATAAAGGTTGTAGAATGCAGTAGAGAGAAATAGGTTCACCTACAATTTGTCACTTCAATTGATGAATTTGATCCTTGTTTCCGCCTCTAGTTCTTTTCTTTTCCTATCAATATCCTTGTCTAGATCTTAGGTAAATTACTAGTCCTACGAGTCCTAGCAATTCTTATCTCTAAATAACCCTAACACGGTTAAGATTTAACCTAGAGGTAGCATTAAGACTATGAATTAACCAAGGTATACGCAATATCAAGCTACGAGTCGATATTTAACATATATTCAACTTCCTACACATCCAATTAGTCGTACGAGTCCTAAAGGGATATGATTGCCACTTAGGTTAAGGTTCGCTATGAGGAATCTACAAAACCCTAGCAATTGAATGAATCTACTCTAACTAGTTGATCAGGCCAGCGAGAATAAAACACAATCAAAGAATTGAGCGCAAGGAAGCCAAAACATTCAAATAGGAATAAAAACTAGATTAAGAAACTCACAATTCAACAATCAAGATCCAACTGTAGGCGAAACCTTCGAGAGTTTAGTTGCTCATGCTCAACGTGTTCTCAACAATTCTCAAAAGTGCATAAGGTTATTAGTTACTGCCTAAGAAAATAACCCTAATAGTCCTTAAATAAGCCTAAGAAAGTCGGCCAAAACAATTCTAAAGAAACCCTAATTAATGTCTAAAACTGAACCGGCGGTTCTGCTGAGGCCGCGGGGCGGCTACCTCAGGCGCCGGGGCAGCTACCTCAGGCGACAGGGCGGCCAGGCATTCAGTGAAATTCTTCGACAAGTCTTCGGGCCGCTGGGCAGCTAGCTCGGCCGCTGGGCGGCCATACTGTTCACAGCGATTTATCTTCTTCGAATTTGGTCTTGATGTCAACATGAAAGTTGTAGATCTCGGAAAGAGCTTTCCAACGCATGGTTATAGTAGGCATTCCGACCACCGTGGCCTCCAGAAAGTGTGTTACAAGTTCAGCTTGTCTGGCGACAACTTATGTTGACTTGTTTTTCACTTAGCCTCTCAAAATTTGACTTCGCTTCCGTGCTCTTCACTTTTCTTCCTCAACTTGACTCTTCCTTCATCTAAGAGGCTCCTCATTCCTCGTCGGATCCTCATCTACCTGAAATTAACCATAAAATTGCATAGATTCCGACTCTTCCAATATCACTGGGAAACATGTAATTGTAACTAAAATATACACTATTTACAACCAAACTATACTAAATGAATCCTAATATGCATATCTAATTATGCTCTATCAAATTCCCCCACACTTGAACCTTTGTTTGTCCTCAAGCAATAGAAAAATCAACTCTGCAGCCCCACATAATAGGAATTCATGTATCAACCCCAATATTATTTAAGTGCATGAAAACTAGAAAACACAATAGATTAACAACATCATAGCACATAATTGCAATAATCAATGAAATCAGGCAACCATATTCATTCTAGACCTCACAAGGAATATGTATTTCACTCTCGCTCAAGTGTTTAAGGTTAAATGTTTACACTCAAAACTCAATCTTTAAAAACTTAGCTACAATAGTCTTGCACCAGTGTTCTAGCTCTCCACCGCTGGTGACTCTACACACAACAAAAATCATGAGGTCTTTCAATTGGTTTGTAATGGGGCCAAGGTAGAAAACATAAGGTATGGAACAATTTAGGCCATGTGGTGCTCATAATCCGGGAACTAAGGAAGCAACCAAATCACAATACCACTCATAAGCTCATACCATAACTCTACAATGTCATACAATTCCAATCTCAAGCATATAACTTTACAAACCATACTCAACTCATTCTTTTATTTATTTTTTCTTTTTTTTTGTCTTTTTTTTCTTTCGCATTTTTTCCCTTTTTTTTCTTTTTTTTTTCATATGCTCTTTTTCATGCTATATCAAATGATTTTCCTTGACTTTTACCCCTAAGTGATTTTTATCGTCCTTAAGTCCCAAGTAATGTGTAAACTACTAGAAAGAATCAAACATCTCATAAAAGTACTCCAAACATACAATCCATCACTCAAACCATCATCCACAATATGAATATTCACCAACTATTCCTAATTCCCGGATGGGTCAGGCTATAATTGGCTATGGAAAAATCTTGTGGAGCTCAAAAGAATAGGCAATTAGGCTTAATATTGGCTTTAAGCAGAGGATAATATGCAAGGTGGGAATAGAGTCGAATAGGGCTAATAAAGGTGCCTCAATCATCTTTAAGTCATGTGCAGAAATCATAATATGCAGCCTTGAATAAGATATCTAAATGCAAGCCAAAGAGGAAGCAATTAAAGAGAGTACACTCAACAAGCAAGAGGACTAAATTAAGCGCAGTCCTGAATAGGCCTAAATAGCTCACCAGGTCATGTCTAGAACTTCAAGATCACCCAAAATCAAAGATCTTATGTGCTCAGCCATTAACCAATTATGCTCACCAAATAGTGTGGAAATCAGATATCAAAGGTTTCAACAATCCTAGCACATCATGGGGCATAAGTCTCAATAAATAAATTGGAGGACAAGTGTCATCCATATGGGAAAATAAGACCTAATCCTAGCTAATGCATAAATATAATTACATAAATAATATAATTTTTTTTTAATTTTTGGTTTTTTTTATAACATGTTGATATGCATGCAATCTAAACTAAAAAGAACTATGCAAATGCAACTAAAAATAAACATGCACTCCTAATCCTATTATGCCATGAAATTCTTCCCCTACACTTAAATCAGGCATTGTCCTCAATGACATAAAAGACAACAAAAGATAAAAATATGAAGAAAAGAAATAAAAAAAACTAACATGTTTACTGCCGTGGTGGTAAGTAAGGTGGGTAGTGAAGGGAATGCTGTCAATCCCGTCATAGGCCGCGGGGCGGCCATGCTAGGCCGTAGGGCGGCTGAGGACATGACCTAGCCGCGGGGCGGCTTTCCAGACCACGGGGCAGCCTGTGCTTTCTCTTACATACCTTTTCTCCCTGTAGTGTTAGCCCCCCATAACCGAACAGAACCAAAAACTAATCTAATAAAACAAAAGACATAGAGGAAATTAGAATACTTACCTTGGGTTGCCTACCAAGTAGCGCCTTTGTTTACTGTCATTGGCTCGAGAGTTTATTCATCCACTCATTCAAGACTCAAGCGGACATTGTCAGCGCCCTCAAGAGCAAATCAATCTCTCGTGCCCAACCGATATTCGAATGCACACTAAAGATGAAGCAATCGGTAATTAAAAATATAACAATAAGAACCGTTACCAACTTACCATTCATTCCAGCTTGATTCTCCCTCGAGGGTATGTAGGACCACCAACACAGTTCCGCTGGTGGTTTGTTGAAGTAGTGGCTCCATGGATCGACATATTCACCAAAATCTCCCAATTTGCAAAAGGTACTAGTTTCTTGTTCGGGAACCACAGAAATCGGTTCCAGACTTGGCTTCTTGATAGGCGAGTTGGGGATGATTTCTACGAACGGAGGGAGCATCGAAACATACTCAATCTCTAGGAACGTCTCCTGAGATTTCGTGTCGATAACCACTAGATGCTTTTCTCCATTATCGCAGAATTCATCGTTGCTTGCATCTTGGCTTTCATCAATTAGAGGAGTAGAACATTGCTCAATTGCCAACTTCTTCAATGTTTGAGTGAGTTGGATAATTGCTTCCTCATTTCGATTATTCATCTCACGTAATTGCCCCATTTGCTCCATCATGACATTGATTGAAACCTCCATGGATGGGTTGGAGTACTCCATTGGTTGAAACATCAAAGTTTAGGATTCTTCCTCCGCCGATTGGTCACCCATGTAGCAGAACAGATCCCATAGTCCCGACACTCCTAAACCAGCAAAGCTTCCGTTGTTTATGGACTTGGCAAGTTCTCATGTCTCAGGAGTCATGCCCTCAATAACGCAAAGCACCATATCTCGCAAACTATCTTGGAAACCCCGTGAATAACGGATGTCCACTAAATTTTTCAATCTTGTCAGGTAATAATGAAAATACTCTCCATGAAACTGCCATAACATCAACATCTTGAAATATTAGCAATTAGGTGTCGTGAACCGTAAGATAGGTCCACGACGGGGTTAGATGTACATATATACAAAGGTTAGAGATAAAAAAAACACAAGAAATTTCAAGAATTCCACGGCAACAGCGCCAAATTTGACAAGAGGAAAACCTATCGTTGTTCCTGCCAAAGAATACTCAAACTCACAACTAGTATAGTTGGTAAGAAAGAGGTAGATCCACATGGAAATCTAGTAACTTCAAGTATCAATTTAATCGCAAGTAACAACAAAAGAGAGTTTGGGGAGAAAAAGATCCGCCTTTTGTCAAAGCGGAAACAAGTAAACAAGGAAATAAAGGTTGTAGAATGCAGTAGAGAGAAATAGGTTCACCTACAATTTGGCACTTCAATTGATGAATTTGATCCTTGTTTCAGCCTCTAGTTCTTTTCTTTACCTATCAATGTCGTTGTCCAGATCTTAGGTAAATTACTAGTCCTACGAGTCCTAGCAATCCTTATCTCTAAATAACCCTAACACGGTTAAGATTTAACCTAGAGATAGCATTAAGACTATGAATTAACCAAGGTATATGCAATATCAAGCTACGAGTCGATATTTAACATATATTCAACTTCCTACACATCCAATTAGTCCTACGAGTCCTAAAGGGATATGATTGCCACTTGGGTTAAGGTTCGCTACGAGAAATCTACAAACCCTACCAATTGAATGAATCTAATCTAACTAGTTGATCAGGCCAGAGAGAATAAAACACATTCAAAGAATTAAGCGCAAGGAAGCCAAAACATATTCAAATAGGAATAAGAACTAGATTAAGAAACTCACAATTCAACAATCAAGATCCAACTGTAGGAGAAACATTCGAGAGTTTAGTTGCTCATGCTCAATGTGCTCTCAACAATTCTCAAAAGTGCATAAGGTTATTAGTTAGCTGCCTAAGAAAATAACCCTAATAGTCCTTACATAAGCCTAAGAAAGTCGACCAAAACAATTCTGAAGAAACCCTAATTAATGTCTAAAACTGAACCGGCGGTTCTGCTGAGGCCGCAGGGCGGCTACCTCAGGCGCCGGGGCGGCTACCTCAGGCGACGGGGCGGCCAGGCGATCAGCGAAATTCTTCGACAAGTCTTCGGGCCACTGGGCAGCTAGCTCGGCCGCGGGGCGGCCATATTGTTCACAGCGATTTTTCCTCTTCGAATTTGGTCTCGATGTCAACATGAAAGTTGTAGATCTCGGAAAGAGCTTTCCAACCCAACCCATGCTCAACTTCAGGGGCTTGCATAATAGAAGGAAGGAGCTTTTCCTTCGAGAGAGTTAGTTCAAAAGGGCCGCCATTATAGGGAGAAGTAAAAGAGGGTTGAGTCATTAGCTCCATCAAAGTTTCCAGCAGGTTAGTAGGAATAGCATAATCAATGGCAAACTCATCTAGAGGAGCCTCTAAAACCACCTGCAGATTATCATCACAACTAAGCTCAAACATATCTTCAACACATGGCTCTATAACATCAAGAAACCACAAGGAATGATCATCTGAAGGAAACTTCATGGCATCAAAAATATTATACTCTATCTTCACACCATCAAATTCCATAGTAAGAGACCCAGCATGAACATCAATTTTCGTTCTGGCGGTCTTTAAGAATGGCCTGCCCAGGAGGACAGGTGTGTCAGGAGAGCCGTGTTCCATGTCCAAAACGAAAAAATCAGCAGGAAAGATCAAAGAGTCAACCATTACAAGAACATCCTCAACAAAGCCTCTAGGATATATGTGAGAGCGATCCGCTAATTTAATCACTACTCTTGTTTCATGCAAAGTACCAAGTCCTAGAGTCTTATAAAGTGAGTAAGGTATGACATTGATAGATGCTCTTGAGTCTAATATAGCTCTTTCAATCTTAGTCTCACCTATTGTACAAGGAATGGTGAACACACCTGGATCGCTACACTTCTCGGGCAAACTCTTTCGGAACATAGCGGATACATGCTCACTCACCTGTACTTTTTGCTTCCCCTTCAACTTTTGGTTCCTCTTTATCGTGCATAGTTCCTTCAAAAACATAGCGTATCGAGGAATACTTTTAATGAGCTTGAGAAGGGGAATGTTTACCTCACATTTGCTAAATACCTCGAAGATCTCCTTATCGCTCTCTGGCCTCCTAACGTCTTTCAAAGCATTCGGGAAGGGTGAAATAGGTTGATAGGGGTTGAGAAGTGAAGTTTTGGATGAACATCACCCCCGGATAGGTGGCTGCGGGTGCTGCCTTCAGGGCCGCGGGGAGCTGCCTTTACAGTACCCCCACCCAGACTGGCCGCGGGCGCGGCTTATGTGTGACGGTCCTCCATCTCGTACTTTTCCTCCTCCTCGACCTGGGAATCCACATCCTTCTTGTTTTCATCCTCTTTTCCACCATGAGAAGTGTCAAACAGTTCCTTGTCACTCCTGAGGGTGATGGCGCTGACGTTCTCCTTTGGGTCAACCACCGTCTGCGTTGGTAGCTTCCCCGAGTCTCGAGCTTGAAGTTCACCCACCATTTGAGCCAATTGACTCACTTGCTTCTCCGTGGCCTTCAGCGCTTGTGCCAGTTGAATATTCTGTTCTAGGATAGCCTTGAGCATATCCTCTATGGACGAACCTCCTTGTTGAGGACCCCTCTGTCTATTGTCAAACTGTCGTCTATATTGGGGTCCTCCCCGCTGATGGAAAAGAGGTTGTTGCTGCTGATTGTTTCTCATGCCATAGCCTTGTTGGTAACCTGCATTATAGTTATTTGAATTGAAATTGTTATCAAAAGTACCATACCTTTGCCCTCGTGGAACGAAATTCCCACTGCATTCAACTCCATTTCTTGCTCCTGCAGCATGGGACAAGCATCCATGGCATGATTCGGATCAGAGCAGAGCCCACACGCCTTGAGTTGTTGTGGGGTTCCTTTAAGTATCATCCGTCTCATCATCTCCTTCATTTATGCCATATCGCTCTGCAGAGTAGAGTTTGAGTCAATCGCTAGCACCCCACGCGCATGTGCACTTTTGCTAAAGTGCCTGGATCCCTCAGAAAGCTCTGAAAACATCTCCCAGGCAGCATTGGGTGTTTTGTTGAAAATGTTACCTCCACAGGTGGAGTTGACTGCCTTGCGCTCCTCGTCAAGCAACCCATTAAACAAGAAGAGCACCAAATCCTTCTTTGAAAAACCATGGTGAGGGCAGCTAGAGGAATGTTTTTTAAAGCGCTCAAAGTATTCATAGAGGGTTTCCGTGGCCTGCTGGTCGATGCTGCTGATAGCCTTTTTCAGGCTATTTAACTTCGTCGTAGGAAAATACTTCTCCAGGAAGAGACGCTTCAAATCAGTCCATGTGGTTGCACAACCTGGGGGCAAATAGTAGAACCACTCATTAGCGTCATCCTTCAGCGAAAATGGGAATGCCCTCAATTTGATTTGCTCCTCCGTGATGTTGCCTTGTTTTATTATGACCACGACAGTATGGAACTCAGACAAGTGCTTGTGGGGGTCCTCACCACTCAACCCATTGAATTTAGGTAAGAGATGGACCACCCCAGATTTCAGCTCGAAGTTCACACCGTCCCCAAGCTCAGGGAACTCCACCGCCAATGATTGTTGAGCCAAATTAAGTGTTGTGAGCTCCTTCAGTGTTCGATTATCCTCGTTAGCTATCTCTATCCTTTCTCCATCTCCTTGATCGAATTGGACAGGGTGGAATTGAATACTATTGGCGGCAGTAGATTCGAGAGGGAGCAGTGGTGCAGCACTGGTGGAGTGGTTGGGCGGCTATTGGCACGACGCAAGAGACGAGGGTGGTCGCAGAAAAGCGATGCAGCTGTGGGAGGCTGGTGGTCCGACAATCTCTAGGCTTCGGACGGAGTACGGGAGGAGGAGGTGGTGAAGAAGGGCGGCGCTCAAGCAAAGGTGTGGCCGGTGTGGTGGCTAACGGAGGGATAGTGGTGGCGGTCAGAGATGTGAATAGAGCGGTAAAGAGGACAGTGGGACTGGAGGCGACCGGAGGTAGATGGTGTGAAGCAGGTTTGAGATGGGTAAGAGGGGAAAGGAAGAGGGAGACGGGAATTTTTTTTATATATTTTTTTCCTAAAAAAAAATATGTATATAGAAATTATTCCTAACTTAAAATAAAAATAAAAGGAAGGTAAAATTATAAAAATAAAAATTAATCCTAAATAAAAGTAAAAAACAAAATTAAAAAAACGACAATTTCCTCTTTTTTTTGTGGATTTTTTTGAATTTTTTTCTTTTTAAATAAAGGATGAAATTTATAACAAAATAATCTAACGAAACCTGAAAATAAAATAAAAGGAAATTCAAATTTTAAAAATAACAATAAAAATATTCCAACATTTCCAAGCTTTAAAAAAACAATAACAAAAACAATACCTTGGTTCTCTCTAAAATCGATTCAGACATTGTTAAAGCTCTCAACAACTTGTCAAATTCTTGAGCACATATCCCACCTAGACCTGCATCATGTATTGATATAATGAAACTAAATAATATTGCAGACAAAAACCTTTTCAATTTATCAAATATGCGAGCATGACTCTCTACAAAGGATATGTAATACCACCGATTCAGTTCCATTGGTGGCTTATAAAAATATGCACTCCTCCATTGCCTTCTTTTAGCTCTTTGTCCATTTGCACCCTCCTTAAAATCAAAAAATAGAAATCCCTTCGTGAAATTTTCCTCATCTTGCTCATCTATCCAATCTTCTAAGATCTCCTCGCTAAAAGGGATGATAGCGCAGTCGTCACTGACAACCACCTCAGTTTGCATAGGGAAAATCTCTGAAATAATTGGAATTGTAATTTGTTGAGCCACTTGGATCCACTTCATCTCACTATTGAAATCTGTTTGCATCATTGTAAGTTGGGACTCCATTGCAGCAAAGTGTTCTTCCATAAAGGGAAATATGGACGATTCTTGTGATGTTTGCAGAGTCAGACATGGAGGCTCTAATTGTCCAATTTGGATCTCCAATTGTGCAATCTCATGTATGATATCCATCTCACGAGAAAGTTGAGTTTTACACATATGTTATACTTCCTCGATCAACCTTTTGCATCAGAACTCTAAACACCGGACAATATTAAAATATATTATTAGTAACTCTGCAAAAATCACAATATAAACCATAAGTCGTCTTTAGAGTGAACCACCTGGACACACAAACACAAAAACAAATATCTCCAACTATGGAGACGAGTTAGTTATATACAATAATTGATAAACACAAAACAAAGAAATAAACTTTGACCCCCGGCAATGGCGCCAATTTTGACAGAGGGATTTTAGTCGCCGCAATCCCTATCAAAATAAATTCGAACCTACTAACTAATGTAGTGTGGTAAGCATGACTTGATCCCACAGCGAATCAAGTTATTCCTAAGTTAAGTTTATGTACCCATTAAGAGAAAATAGGGGGTTTTATGTGATGAGAATAAGAAAGAAAATAAATTAAACTATAATCAAATTAATGGAGATAACAATTAAGAAAATAGTTTCATCTACAAACTAACACTTTAGTTTGGTTAGTTGATCCTCGATTCTTCTTCAAGTTCTCTTTTCATCCTATTATCGCTCCTGTCCTGATCTTGTGTAAATTACTAGTCCTACGCGTCCTAGTAACCCTTACTAATTAGATAACCCTAACAGAGTCAAGATTTAACTTAATAGTAGCATTAAGATTAGGGATTAACCAAGATACAGGCAACACCAAGCTACGAGTCAACATTTAACATATAATTGATTCTCTACACACCAGTTTAGTCCTACGAGTCCTAAAAAGGCATGATTGCTATTATGGATTAAGGTTCGCTACGAGGAATCTAAAAAATCCTAGTAATAATCTCAACTAGTTGTACAGACTAGAAGAAATCAACATTAATATTCGCAAAGAATCAATACGAATCAATAGGAATAGAACAAGAATAGAAATCTCAAAACTCTATCAAACCAAAGCTTCAATCCATAGACGAAACGAAAGAGATTAGATCTCCATAAAAATAAAACAAAGCATAATTAGGGTTTAGGGTTGAAAAGTCAGTCGGTCCGTCTCTCCCTTTGCCGTATGAATGTATGAATGTATATATCTATACTACAATAAATGGGTGGGCATAATTAAATCTGGACCGTTGGAGTTAAAATTATCTACGGCTGTCGTTGGTCACCACTCACATTCTCCTTCGTCGACGTCTTGTTCTCCAGGCCACCTTCTGCTGCTCCATCTACTTCGCTCCCTCGTGGCCACTCCCACCTTCTCCTTTCGAGCTCCTTCGCCCCTGCAGACCGCCTTCTTCTTCTTTTTATCCGCCTCTCCTGTGAATTTCTTATCTCGTTTGCGCCGCCTTTTTCTAACAGGCTGTCTTCCCCTTCCGATGTCACCGGTGACTCCTGCGGATCTCTTCCTGGCTTCCATCTCCTTCTCCGTCGGTGCTCGTCATCTATCATCGAACAGCTTTTCACATGTTAATTTTCTTAAACCCTAATTTGACTCGTCTCCTGCTTCCCACCGCCGCCCGTCACTGCTAGCCCTCTACTACCCCTCGTTGCCGCCTTTTCCTTCTCCCTATCTTCTTCTTTGGCTGGTATCTTCTGTCTCTCTCAATTTTGTACTTCACTCGGACAATTTCTTTTCGACCTCCTCTGTTCATCTTCATCTTTGTATCGCCGCTGCCCTACGGTTTGCTGCCTGCTTCTCTGCTCTGTTGTCCATCTTCGTCTTTGTCTCTCCGAGGTTTTGTTTCTTCCTTTGTTCATCTTAATCTTCAGTTTATTTATCGATCATGGGTCCTGGTATGTTCTTGTTTCCTTTGATTTTTGCTTTCTTCTATTTAATTAGGTTCTGCAATTTTTTTTGTCTATGCTCTTTTTAATAAAGAATTAGGCTTCTGTGCTTCTCAATTAGGTTCTTATCATTTTAATAACGAATTGTTTTTGATTGATTACCTCCAATTTGTCAACCTTTGATCTGTGCTTTCTTCTAGGTAGGTTGTTGTTGCCTCCAATCCATGCATCCTTCTGTTCAATTAGCTAGGGTTCTTAGGATTAAAAAAAATAGGGTTTCGGAATTATTCTAAATTTATGGCCCTGAACTACAATGATTTATGTTTGTATCTCGTAGGAAATCCATGCTTCCATCACAAGTTATGCGTTTTTGTTTGCTTCTCTGTATCATGATTGCAGTCGTTGAATTTTCAGATTTGAAGAGGTATGTGCTTCTAAAATTTTATTTCAGGGTTATTCTCCTAGAATTAGGGTTTTGCTTTGGGTCATCGGGCTATGATTTATGTTTCAATTTGGTTTAATTTACAATTTAGTCCTCTGATCGGGTAGTCTTATACAGGGAGATAGGGATTCCGTCCTTTGATGTTTCTCTGTCTCACCCCGTCCTCCTTCTCGCTATTTCTCTATCCTCGTTCGTCTGCAATTTCAGCAGATCTAGTACTCTCTCTACCCTTTTCTGATATCAATTAGTGTATCTATTTCTCTCTTCCTCCCTGAATTTATATTGTTTTGATTTCCCCTGTTTTGTTATTAACATCAGTGAACCCTAATTTCTAAATTGCCGTTCAATTGCAGATTTTCAGCTCTCCCCGTTCATCTTCAATTTCAGCGTCTCCGGTATTGTCTCTTCCCTTTTCTATCAATTAGTGCATGCTTCTGTCTATTCCTCTTTTCCTCTCTGATTTCTTATCGTTTTTATTTCTCCTTTTTGTTCTTATTGTCAATGATCCTTATTTTGAAATTGCCATTAAATTTCAGCCATTTTTGGATTATCTAACTATATGATTTGTCTTCCTTTTGCTTTTGTATCTCTTAAGGAATAAAATAAGTTAATTTTGAGTTTTCCAGGGAGGTTGTCTCTCATGTCATATCTAAATTCCTTCCTATTTTTTGTGTTGTTTGTTTGAATTTGGTCATTTAGAATTCTTGCAGTAGATAAGATGATGAATAATGGTTATCTTGCTATGTACTGACATTATTAACTTCTTGTTTGCTCTTTGGTTCATATTCAAGCGTGTAAACTCAAGTTCATTTGACTTTTTAAATAGACAAATGAAACCAGTATTTCTTTTCCAACAATTAAAGTATGAGAAATATTTTAACATTTCCATATTGCAATTAGTTTGTCAAATCCAGAGTATTAAATTAAACTACCCTAATTATGATATGCCATTTTCATGTCATTATGACTAATTTAAAACAAAATAAAGTAATTGGTAACTATCAAACTGTCTCAATGAATATTTAAACAACCATTAGACTCTCTCACTGAATATTTTATTAACCTGCAGATCTCTTCATTTGATTTAGTTTTAGGCGAAATATTGCAAATGAATTGGCTTGTGTATGAGTTATCAGTTAGAGTTAGAGATGGGCAGATTCGATTTTCTTTGTGAGATGTTATAGATTTGATCTTGAAGCTAGCAAAAGCATTCTCATTTATATGTATGGAACTAATGGAAGACATAAGGAAAAAATGGTTATGGGTTGAGTCATCCCTTAGGGCAAGAAACTAGCTTCAATTTAGAGCATTTTGAGCTTTGAATTGATGCATTTGGCCAATTATTAAAGGAGATATGATGATTTAAGCTTGGAACAGCAAATCTGAAAAACTGTTATGTGAAATTACTGTTTTCATCACCATTTGCAAATAAATGATGAGAATGGACTGACTATTTTTGCACCATCCTCTTAACTGGTTGTAGTTGGTGCCTTGGTGGCCTATGAAGGACTTGGGCAAATTCTCTGTCATTAGAGAGCTATCTTAATTAAAAGTGGCCTTACCGGTTTGGGAAAAATATTGAGACTAGGTTACTTTCTGCAATTTTTGGGAATTTTGTAGGCTGAACTGTTGCTGATAGCTCACATTTGTTGAAACTAGGTTAAATTTAGAGCATTTTGAGCTTTGAATGGTTGCATTTGGCCAAGTATTGAAGGAGATATGATGATTTAAGCTTGGTACAGCAAATCTGAAAAACTATTATGTCAAATTATTGTTTTCATCACCATTTGCAAATAAATGATGAGAATGGATTAATTATTTTTTCATCATCCTCTTAACTGGTTGTAGTTGGTGGCCTATGAAGGACTTGGGCAAATTCTTTGTCATTAGAGAGCTATCTTAATTAGAAGTGGCCTTACCGGTTTGGGAAAAATATTGAGACCAGGTTATTTTTGCAATTTCTGAGAATTTCGTAGGCTGAAATGTTGCTAAGAACTTAGATTTCTAGAAACTAGCTTTAATTTAGAGCATTTTGAGATTTGAATGGTTGCATTTGGCCAAGTATTGAAGGAGATATGAGGATTTAAGCTTGGTACAGCAAATCTGAAAAACTGTTATGTCAAATTACTGTTTTCATCACCATTTGCAAATAAATGTTGAGAATGGATTGTTTTTTCACCATCCTCTTAACTGGTTGTAGTTGGTGGCCTATGAAGGACTTGGGCAAATTCTTTGTCATTAGAGACCTATCTTAATTAGAAGTGGCCTTACCGGTTTGGGAAAAATATTGAGACCAGGTTACTTTCTGCAAAATCTGGGAATTTCGTAGGCTGAACTGTTGCTGATAACTTAGATTTCTAGAAACTAGCTTTAATTTAGAGCATTTTGAGGTTTGAATGGTTGCATTTGGCCAAGTATTGAAGGAGATACGAGGATTTAAGCTTTGTACAACAAATCTGAAAAACTGTTATGTCAAATTACTGTTTTCATCACCATTTGCAAATAAATGATGAGAATTGATTGATTATTTTTGCACTATCCTCTTAACTGGTTATAGTTGGTGGCCTATGAAGGACTTGGGCAAATTCTTTGTCATTAGAGAGCTATCTTAATTAGAAGTGGCCTTACTGCTTTGGGAAAAATTGATAGTTACCAAGTTGCTACAATTTTTGGGAAGTTCGTGGCCTGAAATTTTGCTCATAGCTTAGAGTTCTAGAAACTAGCTTCAGTTTAGAGCATTTTAAGCTTTGAATGGTTGCATTTCGCTAAGTATTGAAGGAGATATGATGATTTAAGCCTGGCACAGCAAATCTGAAACTTTATTTCGATTTAGGGGATTTGAGCTTATCCTTTTTCGATGCAACTGAGATTTGTCAGAATTGGGGTTTAAATTTGTCCAATCCGATTTTGTTTGTGAGATGTTAGAGAATTGATATCCGTCAATTCTAGGGTCCAATCTCTGCTCTGCATACATTAGGAAAGTATATGTTTTAGAGAGTTGTAATCCGTATATCCTGTTTGGATGACATTGAGAGAAGGATGTGCATTTCTGATCCCTTTGAAGGCCTTAATTCCTATATAGCATAGCCCTTTTAAAAGGAAATGGGTTTGTAACGGAATTCACTTTCATCTAAATTGACTTGATATATGGATGAAATCAGGCTCCTCTTTTGTGTTACTATCATTTTTTCGTTTGAAGACAAAGAATTCCTAAATATAAGAGCTTGAGTCTTGGCTTTAGCATCACTCTACTTCTGTTGAAATAAATTGAATGTGGTAGTCCATTTGAAGGTGAAATTGTATTCAAGGATTCCAACTGAAGTGAACATGCAAGTTTAATCAAAGTCGTTATAGAGAGTGTCTCATTTGCATTAAAAATCAAAAGGAAAAACAAATAGAACTTCAAGAATATTTGCACATGAATAGGGAGTCGCACCCCCTTGGGATCTTGAAATCTTAAAAAGCATGAGATAGGCTTAATAATGTTACTTCAATGACAGTATGATAATGAATATTCTACATTGACTTCCGCTCTTATCTTCATAAACAAGTAGAAATTGAAACTTGCAGTTGAAGGCAAAAATTCCATTCTCGAACCTCACCATTTAGGGGAAGTTCTTCCAATTTCACGCCAGGCTCTGCTGTAGTGGTCTCTGTTGCTTCAATTGTGGAGCCGTTTCTGTCGTCTACAACTGAAGAGGCTAATTTGCAGGTTGATTCCCATGGTATCCATCATATGTTCTTCCCTCATCTCCTTAATCTAACTTGCAAATTGCATAGGACTTCTGTGAGTTGTGACTTAGCTACTTTGTATTTTTAGGCCACACCTGAGCTGATTCCACATGCTTAGATTGATGTTATGATTGAGGTATGACATTATTCATTAATTGAATGTTTTTCATTCTCTTTCGTTTCTTTCCTCTATTTGTTTAATCTCTGTGTGTGCAGCGGAAAGGACCTATGAAGCAAAGTGTGGAGGGGATAGGAAATCAATCCCAGTATACATCACAGTGGTTCCCTGTTCGCTATACGGGGTGGAGTGTAGGGATTCAAACAATTCAAATAAAACAATTGCAAAACTAGGCTAACTCCATGTCTCAAACAAATAATACAAGAATCCCCTCCCTTGTAGTAGTAGGGTAATTCAGGATCGAATCCACGAGGATGTATGTCAGCGCTTCCCTTGTTGTACTCACAATCAAAGCTTTCGACCTCAGAAGACACTCGATATCGAGTAATCTGGTCGATATCGACCTCAGTTCTGGTCGATTTCCTAGCGCAGTTCCTGCAGAAGACAAAAGCAGCAAAGTTGACGTCGAGCAGAGACCTCGATATCGACGTTAGACCTTGATATCAAACCTTACAGTCGATTTCGACGCTTGTCACAGAAACTGTTTTCGTAACCAATTTGTCGGAAAAGAGTCCGAAGAAAATAGAATGGGAAAGGAGGATGATCAGAAATAAAACTAACAACTTTTATATTGATTTCAATTAATTAAAAGCTTCCAAAGTCGGGGTTTCATGCCACAACGATAACAATGCAAGTTTTATGCTAAAGTTATGAAATTTAATGCCTTTCCGTCAAATAACTTTCGTTACCAAAACTTAGGTGATTAGAGGCTCTCGCATAGTTCCTAAGAGTTACTATCCAATTCATGAGCAATTCAAGTTCACAATATGAGTGGCTTTCGCTTCAATAATGCAAATAATGAATCTCCCTAACTTTCGTAAAGGATCATGTATGGGGTAGAAGACAGAATCGCATAAAAGTCATACCTTTGATGCACTTACCTCACATTGCTATCGTCGGGCTCACCCCGACCCTATAAGTGGGTTGACTATTCGCTCCTCATCATGCACATCATCATCATTGTTGAAAGAAACCTACTTTGAATTAAAACCTCGAAAGAAAGTACAACCAAACAAGCCACTCCGCTCTCGCTTTACAACTTTCACTCGGCCTCCTCTCTCTCTCTCTACTAATTCTCTGCGTGTATATGTGTTTGAATAACTGAAATTGAATGTTCTTCGATGTAAATTGAATTCCTAAACTCAGCCCTATTGGCCTCTATTTATAGATGTCGATAAAGACTCGAAACTTTATCTTTATTCTCTAAGATAAACTTAAATAAAAGTAAAAACTAAAACTATATGGTGAAATCAGCCTCCTCATGATAGATCTGGTGTGGAAGATAAGAAATCTCCACTTTTGGATAGACGTGCAAGCTTTGGATAGATTTCTATCAAAAATCTGAGTCGGATTCCTCTGCTGGCATGGTCGATATCGACCCTAAGACATCGATATCGACCTCTTCAAAACCTTATCTCGAGCTCTCCTTCTCCTACTCGAACTGGCACTCGACTTCTATCATTTAGCTCGATCTGGCACATCGATATCGACCTCCAGACGTCGATATCGACCACTTTGTGTCGACATGCTCTGTTTCATTTCCTACTTGATTCCTATGTCTCTAATGCACTCGATGTCGAGGTCCCAAGTCGATTTCGACCTCTTCAGAAGACTTCGAGTTCTTTTTCCGCTCTTCCAAATTCGTCCATTTTTATCCTGTTTTCTGCTAAATCACATAAAAACTCGTGCAGACCAATATATTTGATATTTAAGTGTAAACTACACTAATCCCATGTTTTCCCATTAATATGCATGCAAAAGATAATAAAATGGACTTTTATGTGCATAGAAAATATGGCAATTTGCGCGCACATCAAACACCCCATACTTAAGCTTGGTTGTCCCCAAGCAATACCTTTAATGGTCATTCAGGGGAAGAATGCAAACCCTCAACATCCTAGATTCATTTTTCATATGTCCCCACAATCAATTGCCATCCTCGATAAGGTACTTATGTCAACCAAGTCCATGCCTGTTCATAAAAGCAATTTCATACTCATAAAAAGAGGTAATATACAAAACTAATTTTAGCGACATAGCATTAATAATCAAGAGGACTTTTTGCAAGCTTGTGAGAAGTAGATTGGTAAAAGGCTAAAGGTGGGCTAATATTTGGCCATGTGGTGTTAAATTCGGGGAAACATACTTTCTTTCCAAAACATTCCACATTCCTTCTTCATAATGTCTCACCTTTCACTCATCGCTCAATGCTTTTATTCAATATAATGCTTTTACCTATCAAACCTTAGCACTACCTTCTCGCGAGTCGCAAACATGGGTGTCATGAATGGCCCCGGATACTTAGTACTTCGGACTCCTCACCTTGTGTCCCATCTCGCTGAACTAACATCTCAACGAGCAGGGTCGACCTACCTTTATCTCCTGAGGTGATCGGATTTTTTCTCGCTCATTAAATTTTCCATGATTCATAATTCTTTCATTACTGCCAACAACTTCATAATAATGCACAACTCCATATAACTCCAAAGATGACATCCATTCTCAACATTGTCCCCGGATATGGTATAAGGTATAAAATGGGCAATATGTATATATGTGGAGCAATAATGATCATGATAAGGCTCATATATGGCTTTGTTACTTTTGCAAATATGCATAGGTAAGGCTAGGATATGAACTTGTATAAATAAGCACTTGTATGGAATTTTCATAAAAAGTCCTCCATCATCTTATCATGCACATGTCAAAAGCAACTTCAAATTTTCATCTCCTTTATTTTTTCTTCTTTTTGCACTTCATTGGGACTTCCCTTAACTAGGCAATCTCATATTATATCTCTAATGAATCTAATTTTGCATCGTAGAGTTCTTTTTTATACTTCCATGACTCTTCTTTTTTTTCAAATTTTTGATGGGGGTCATTTTTTCATTCATTTTTTTTGAAATAAAAACTAAATATGCATTAAAATAAATATGCAAATCTAAACTAAGTATGAATATGCAAGTAAGCCTTTCCCCCCACCTCATACTTAAAATTTACAGTGTCCTCACTGTATTAGAACTAGGGTTAAGAAGAAAACTTACTAAACCGTCACACATTTCAGGAGTCGAAGAAGACAGCAGGCAGGGTCAATATCGACCCTTAACATCGATATCGATGTTCATCTCGATTTCTGCTCAGGCTTCAGGGTGATCCGACCTCGACCACAAACCCTATCTAGGTCGACCTTGAGGTCGATGTCGATGTCAGACATCGAATTCGATGCCCTTCCTGTTTGATTTTCTCTTTCCTGCAACTTGTTAATAAATATAAAACCAAATATGCAAAATAATAAAATGTCTAAAACCAAAATAAAACTGTCTAAAACCAAAACTAGGTTTTTGTTACAAGCTCTAGATTTTTAAGTCGCTAGGCCGACTTCTCCATTGCGCTTTTTAAGGTGGCATCTGCAGAGCCCATGTGGCTTGGGCCTCAAATATGACTCCCTTCTTGTCACACAGCTGCATTCCGCCAGGATTGATTTGATTCACCGTGAATGGTCCTAAATTCTTATCCTTGAATCTTGTAGGGAACCAATGGTCCTTGGATTTGGCAACATAGACCTTGTCTTCTATCTCATATTAGCTTGAATCATCATCGGATACCCTACATAAGCGCACATGCCAAGGCACACCTCTTCCAAATAATGATAAATCCTTAATTGTAATGGAACAAGAGGAATCCGTACCTTGACTTACCTTCTTCTCATTCTGTGGCTCAGGTCGATGTCGATGTTCAAGGGTCGATATCGACCTCTGTTGTACTCCTGGAGGATTAGTCGATTTGGAGAGTTTTGGCTCGATATGATCAGGTCGATTTCGACCCTCAGAGATCGATATCGAGGTCTCCTTTCCTCCTTTCTCCGTGCTGATGGTGGCTGATTTTGATAGGGCATGGTCGATATCGACCCTTGACCCCGATTTCGATGTTTCCTTTTCTCCTCCGTCGACCCCATACTTATGACCTGGCACAGAATCATGAATATTAGTAGTCGAGATCGACTTACCTGGGTCGATTTCGATGTTCTGTTGGGCTCCTTCGTTCAAGATTGCCACAACTTCCTCCACTTGGGCTTCTATGGCCCTCTTCTCAAGCTCCTCCGGTCTCATAATTCTTACCTTTGCTTCTCCACATGCAATGTAGACACCATTGATGGCTTTTATCTCCATTGGCCCTTCATTTTTCACCGTCTTGTTGAAGGCATACTCTATTACTTCATCACTAATTGTGAATGAGAGCAATCCTTTCTTCACGCTAATGTTGGCATCGACGGTTGCTAGGAATGGCCTACCTAAAATAATTGGACAAGCAGGGTCGTCCGCTATATCAACAACTAGGAAATCAGCAGGGAAAAAGAATTTACCTACTTGTACTAGCACATCCGTCACTATCCCAGTTGGAATCACTACCGTATTGTTAGCCATGTACAATCTTGCATCCACGGGCTCCAGAGGACCTATCTTTACCTTGTGCCATTTGTTTAGTGGCATCATGCTAACGCTAGCGCCCAAGTCAACTAAAGCATTAAATTTGAATTGACCTAGACCTATAGCGATAGAAAATTTACCTGGGTCCGCCCGCTTTTTTGGTAGCTCCAACCTGTTGCACTCCTCTACGATCTCAGAGAGCGGTCGCTTCTTACCCAAGATGTCTTTAAGGAACCTTACATAAGATGGCATCTCGTGAAGTGCCTCTGTGAATGGTATAGAGACATTAAGTCCTTGGAGCATCTTCACGAACCGTTGGAACTTCTTTTGCGCTGGGTCCTTAATCACCTTTCTAGATGGGAATGGCAACACCTTCTTCCTTCCCGCGGCTGTAGTGAGGTCGACGTCGACATCAGTAGGGTCGATATCAACTGGAGGAGTCGATTTATGTGGTGACGCAGCATCAGTGTCGACATCGACAGAAAGGTCAACATTGACGTCACCTTGATCGATATCGAGGGGGGGGGGGTCGATATCGACGTCGATTCTGGCTCCTTTTCCTTGGCTTTTTGCTCGGGCGTTTGTAATTGACACCCACTCCTTATGTTCACCGCCACAATATGACCAGTGGTTTTACCCTTTTGGTTGGGCACAGTGGATCCATGGAGTGATCCTGACGCTTTAGGTATTGCTTCCGCCAATTGACTCATTTGAGTCTCCATGTTCCGCTTCCAAACGTTGATCTCACCAAGTCTAGAATGGATGCCCTGCAGCTGAGTATGGATGGAGTTGTTGGCTTGTTTGAACTCAGCATGGTTTCTCCGCATCTCATCAAGAATGATTTGCAGGTTATCATTCCTTGTCTCCCGCTCAGGGTGCTATGGTGCTCTATATGGTGGGGGATCCCTTTGTTGATAGAACCTTTGATCACCCCAATATTGTTGATTGCCCCCTCCATAGGAGCCTCTCGTCCACTTAACCTCCTCATGTTATTCCGCCATGGATACTTGCTCAGTATGTGGACAGGCACTAGTGTTATACCTTGTTGAGCCACACTCCTGACAAGTTTGATTGTTGCTCAGGAACCTGACTTGTTTTGAAGGCGGCGCCGTTGATCGTTATGGAATTTTTGCCGCACATCAGGATCTATTTCCCTTGGAGGCTCATATAGGGGCATAGATGGGGCAGGCCTTGCTTCATAGGCCGCAGCAGCCCCATAAGTATTGTCAACGTTCACAAGCCTTTCAATGGTCTCCCAGGCCTCCGTTGGTGTAAGCTCAATGTAGGTATATGAATTTATCCTCTCCTTATTTGGCGCATCAAGGGCTTTGTAAAAGATCTCCTGGATGACATATGGAAGTTGCCCATGCGTCGGGCATGATCTTAGCAAGTCCTTAAATCGCTCCCACGCTTGTGCTAGGGTTTCACCTGGCTTTTGTTTGAAAGCCGTGATCCTTTATCGCAGCATCACCGTTTTAGAAGGTGTAAAGAATTTGTTCAAGAATGCATCTTTCACCTCCGCCGATGTCCTCAGCGAGCTTGGAGCCATACTTTCAAGCCATTGCAATGCCTTTCCTGCCAAAGACCATCGAAAAGATTTTAATCGCACATACTCTAAATTTACTCCATCAGCAACTGTTTCACATAAGTCCATAAAAGTAGAGATGTGTTGCAGGGGGCATTCATTAGGTCTTCCTTCAAAAGTATTTCTTTTTATCTCAGATAGCAAGTTAATTTTTATTTCATAGTTGGAGTGAGGAATTAAAATAGCGAATTCAGGAACATGAAGCGGCGGATGCATGTATTGCATCGCCTTCTGTGTATATTGATTTAGCCGCTCTTGGGCTTGTCTGCGCGCATCCTCCTCCCTATCAGCACGGGCTCGCTCAGCAGCAGCGGCGGCCCTTTCAGCAGCAATTGTAGCATTGTGGTGCTCGATTTCCTTCCTCAACCTCTCTATTGTTTCGGCATGCGTTTCGTTGTCAGCCATGATGCGAATTGCTTTGTTACGAAGATGGTAGAAACGTTCAGGCTCGTTGATTGGTTCCAGTATAGATCCGCGATCAGAACGTCGCATAAACCTATAAAATATGCTCAAAAGATCGTGGTTAACTTAGGTGGCGATTGATTGCCTCCCCGGAAACGGAGCCAATTTGTTCTCTATACGGGGTGGAGTGTAGGGATTCAAACAATTCAAATAAAACAATTGCACAACTAGGCTAACTCCCTGTCCCAAACAAATAATACAAGAATCCCCACCCTTGTAGTTGTAGGGTAACTCAGGATCGAATCCACGAGGACGTATATCAGCGCTTCCCTTGTTGTACTCACGATCAAAGCTTTCGACCTCAGAAGACACTCGATATCGAGTAATCTGGTCGATATCGACCTCAGTTCTGGTCGATTTCCTAGCGCAGTTCCTGCAGAAGACAGAAGCAGCAAAGTCGACGTCGAGCAGAGACCTCGATATCGACGTTAGACCTCGATATCGACCCTTACAGTCGATTTCAACGCTTGTCATAGAAACTGTTTTCGTAATCAATTTGTCGGAAAAGAGTCCGAAGAAAATAGAATGGGAAAGGAGGATGATCAGAAACAAAACTAACAACTTTTATATTGATTTCAATTAATTAAAAGCTTGCAAAGTCGGGGTTTCATGCCACAACGATAACAATGCATGTTTTATGCTAAAGTTATGAAATTTATTGCCTTTTCGTCAAATAACTTTCGTTACCAACACTTAGGTGATTAGAGGCTCTCGCATCGTTCCTAAAAGTTACTATCCAATTCATGAGCAATTCAAGTTCACAATATGAGTGGCTTTCGCTTCAATAATGCAAATAATGATTCTCCCTAACATTCGTAAAGGATCATGTATGGGGTAGAAGACGGAATCACATAAAAGTCATACCTTTAATGCACTTACCTCACATTGCTATCGTCGGCCTCACCTCGACCCTAGAAGTGGGTTGACTACTCGCTCCTCATCATGCACATCATCATCATTATTGAAAGAAAGGTACTTTGAATTAAAACTTCGAAAGAAAGTACAACCGAACAAGCCACTCCGCTCTCGCTTTACAACTTGCACTCGGCCTCCTCTCTCTCTCTCTCTCTCTACTAATTCTCTGCGTGTATATGTGTTTGAATAACTGAAATTGAATGTTCTTCGATGTAAATTGAATGCCTAAACTCAGCCCTATTGGCCTCTATTTATAGATGTCGATAAAGAC
The DNA here is from genome assembly GCA_963922045.1 of Persicaria maculosa. Taxonomy (NCBI): domain Eukaryota; kingdom Viridiplantae; phylum Streptophyta; class Magnoliopsida; order Caryophyllales; family Polygonaceae; genus Persicaria; species Persicaria maculosa. Next base: position 64,994,070 of record OY998267.1, read on the forward strand.
TCGAAACATTGTCTTTATTCTCTAAGATAAACTTAAATAAAAGTAAAAACTAAAACTCTATGGTGAAATCGGCCTCCTCATGATAGATCTGGTGTGGATGATAAGAAATCTCAACTTTTGGATAGACGTGCAAGCTTTGGATAGATTTCTATCAAAAATCTGAGTCGGATTCCTCTGCTGGCATGGTCGATATCGACCCTAAGACATCGATATCGACCCCTTCAAAACCTTATCTCGAGCTCTCCTTCTCCTACTCGAACTGGCACTCGACTTCTATCATTTAGCTCGATCTGGCACATCGATATCGACCTCCGGACGTCGATATCGACCTCTTTGTGTCGACATGCTCTGTTTCATTTCCTGCTCGATTCCTATGTCTCTGATGCACTCGATGTCGAGGTCCCAAGTCGATTTCGACCTCTTCAGAAGACTTCGAGTTCTTTTTCCGCTCTTCCAAATTCGTCCATTTTTATCCTATTTTATACAAAATCACATAGAATCTCGTGCAGACCCATATATTTGATATGTAAGCGTAAACTACACTAATCCCATGGTTTCTCATTAATATGCATGCAAAAGACAATAAAATGGACTTTTATGTGCATAGAAAATATGGCAATTTGTGCGCACATCATTCCCTGCTAAGATCTTAAGATTGGTATGTGCTTGAATATACCTCCTAAATCCTGATTATCAGCTTGGTGTATGTTATACCTATCTTCCACATCATATATTCACATTATATAAAATACTTCCATTGGAAAAGGCATCATTCCTTTAGATCGATCTTATTGTGATGTGAAGTGTGAATTTGCTTCATGCTAATGTTTTTTCTGATGCTTTCAATGTTGTAGGATTTTTCTGTATTTTTTTGTCTCGGAAGATAACTTGAGACCTTTTCTCGTAAAAGGAAAATATCATCGAAACATAATATTTGTGGTAAAAGAGGCCAAGTGTATGGTCAGTTTGGAGATTGGCTACAGGTTTTACATCATCATTTTGAAAAAAAAGGATGGGAGACTATTTTTTCATGCAGTCTGCTTGGATTACTGTGCATGATTTTTTCATGAAGTTAATTGATTTCTCCAATACAATGACTAGATTAAGGGTGTTTTGGATCAACAGAATGTTAATTCCGCATTAAGAAGTCAATTGATTTCTCCAATGTAATGACCGGATTAAAGCTGTCATGGATCAACAGAATGTTGATTGCCTTCATGTTGTTGAATTCAAGCTGCGAGCTTTTTTTTTCTATTGGAATTTCAGGTTTGCTTAGAATTTTCCATTCTCTTCACCTTCTTGCTTTCATTGTTAATCTCTTTTACCTTGTTCTCTACCAGGTCTTTTTGATCTCTTCTTTGTTCTCTACTAGGTCTTGAGCTGGTATTGTTTATCTCTTAAATATATAGGTTGTTATTCTTCTTCTATTCATTAGTCTCTTAATAGCTAGTTTTGACTTTCTTGTGAATCCACCGCTAAAAAAATTAAACTTTTCTTACCTGATTTTTTATGCACGTAAAGTAATTTTTCTCTAGCAAATAAACAACTAAATTGCTTGTAAAAAAACTTGTTCTCTTCCAACTATTCTGCAGACGATGATAATCCAAGCTTTAATGGGGGAGCAGAGCTGGCTTTGTCTGATCTTAAACCTGAGATCATCTCGTGTTTGAGTAGGTACATGCCCTTTTCTTCAGTAGTCATATATTATGTTAATTTCATCTGGTTTTACTTGTATGACAGTAAGAATTAAACACTCATTGGCATTACTAAATGCCATCTTGGATATTATTTTCTTTGTTAATCCATTAGACTTTCTTTATGGATTAAAAATGCTTAACGAACCAATCATAAACTTTTGGAAAATATAATTAATATTTTAACATCTTGTAGGGGCCATTGATCCTGGGTATCTACTTGATCAAATTGATCTCCATATTTCAAATGTTAAAGTAAAGTTAATTTAGCAGTGTAACTTGCCGAAAGTGCCGACTTAAGAGTAAAAATTCAAAACTAAAAATGTAAACCTATATCGACCCAATCAACCCAAAATCTCTCCTAAACATTTCCACAAACACCTTGGAGGCATAATAGTAAACAACCACCAAGTTGCAATATCTAACCTCCAATGCATAAGGTCATAACTACTCTCAATCAATGGGATTCCTAAGGCTACAGAAAAGGACATTCATGAGTTTTTCTCCTTGATGATATCGATCGAATTGACATCTGCCAGTTTGATTCCTATCTTGTTGTCTAATGATGGAGGTGTTTGACTTAAGATCTGTTTATTCTAGGCTTAGCTTAGTTGGAAAATTGAAAAGTGGTGGTGTTGTTGAAAAAATGTGTGCAGGGAATCAGCGGAAATGAAAACGACTTTTGTTACATTTGAAGAGACCAAAGCAATTGAAATGACTTTTTTTTTCAATTGGTAATCCGTTCACTCTTTGTTACTTTTCATCGTTTCACGGTATTTCAGTTCAGCTCTTTCAGTTATGCCAAATTTTCATAACGCTTTCAAGGAGAAGACGTATAAAGTACAGATTATCCCCATCTCTGATTGTTGGATGTGTTTGATAATTAAAATTAATTGTCTTGTCTCTTATGTGCAATACATATTAATTTTTACTTTGACCTAATTTTTTTCCTGGTATTTTGCATGTTCAGTGTAGCAATGCAGGCATCCAGCTCCTGTGATAGCCAAGTACATAAATGATGTCCTCATCCCTGAGATTGGTAGCCCTCTTAGCATCCAACAGTGCAAGGTTCTAAGGCACCCTTGATATTTTTTCTTCCAATTCCATGATTGTACATGTTACTCGATCTATTAAGCTTTCGTTTTTATGAGTTCTTTTAGTGTGACTCATTAAATCCGTCTCTCACACTTGCTTATTAAACAGCTTTAAAATGAATTTTGAAAATACAAAATATCGAAGGTTTCCAACTTTGTAAAAGGTTAAATTAGTTCACTTCACCCTTTTTTAAGGTCAAAAATCAAAATCAAACACCTTCACTTTTGTTTGTTAAACCATGAGTGATATATATTGTAGAAAAAATTATAGATAAGTCCTTACTTTAAAAAAATAAAAAAATATTTCAAATACTTTGAAGGCCATTCATGAGTTTATCCTTTACAAAAGGCATGCAGTAAATAAGTAGGATCATAATGTCGAGAAACTCTTAAAAGTGCATGACCATAAATAACTTACATTTCATCTTTTATGTTTGGGACCATTGTTGATTTGATTATCCTTTGTTTTTGATTGACACACCTTTGATCTTTTTTTTCCTCACCATGTTTAAAAGACTTTGTCAATTGACATGAGTATAATCACATTACAAATTTTTCAGAGTGCTATAAAACTTTTTTTTAAAATGGAAAATGGAATCTTTAGGTGAGTTTTAAAGAGATCTTTTATCATTTGTCTCTTCTCCTCTATCATCATTATCTTCTTCCTCATCTTCTTCTCAATTGAGCAATCCTTTATCATTTTCAATTCAGTTTTAATGAAAGACATTGCTTTATATAATATTGTTGATATATTGTATTTATTCTATTAATAATTGGCCTTATGCCCGAGAGTCCTTGGCAGTACTTGATCAATAAGATTTCTATTTCTCAGCTCTAATCAAGTGTTTGTTCTTTCTTCTGTTGATGAAGATGTTAATTGGATGACCTAAAGTTATGAAATCTTGAAAAAGCTAATAAGGTTTTTAAATTGGGAATCTTCATCACATAATGCATTTCATTATGATTTTGTTGTAATGCATATCCCAATTAGTTTGATCACTATTTGATGAATACATTTTTTTTACCTGATTTCATAGGTGAAAATAATAAAGACAATAGCAACGAAGCCAACAAGCTGAGGCAACCAACTTCGGTATTGGATTTCACCACTATGGAATTATTGGATGTTTTTGGAACCAAGGAACCAAGGAGGGGATGACACCAGTACTAAGGTACTTCAAGGATTCATCTGATTAATATTAGATTCTAGCTCAAGTTTGAGCCCTTGTAAAAAGCGAGAATCAATACCAGCTCACAACTTTAAGGCAACCATTGGTTGTTAATCCCCATATATAGCCATGACCTTCATCAGCATAGATCATACTTTGTCACAAATGTGTAGGTTTACTGTGCAGACAGAGCCTAATGGCCGCAAGTGTTTTTACATAGAAGTTGCCTCAATGAACTCCATATGTGCCCAAAAACAATTACTGCATAGCGCCGTGCATCGCACGACCTTTATACCTAGTATTGCAAAACGTGGTATCACACCTAATCTATCCTAAATAATATATAATATAAATACATATTATCTAATCTAAAATCAATCTAATCCATCTAATGAAGTAACAGAAAGTAATAATCATTAGCACTTTGCATCTTCCGAACTCCAATTGCACATTGTGACACAACAAGCCCGTGAATCGATATGAGCCGACCCATCTTGCCTTCCAATTTGCAAAATAATCCCTTAAGTTATAACCAACCTCCAAATTTATACGATCCACACTAAAAATACCTGATATATATAAAAACCCTCGTGTAGACTCCGAAATTCAAATAATATAAATTAACTATAAAATAGGTAAAATATGCATGAAAATGTTCTAATAAAATATGCAAATATACGACTAAAATATACCCTATCAGCGGGATCCTCGATAGTCTCAGAAAGCTCACATCTTGATCGACTAGAAGCCTCGATCTCAAGTAGGGTACTCGACGTCGACCTAGGCTATCGATGTCTACCGCAACTGAAAACCTGTAGAGACAAAAATAAGCAGTCGATATCGACCAGGGGTGTCGATATCGATTTCAGTAGCGATGTCGACCTAGCTCAGAAAACTGTCAGTCGACACAGGGCACTGGACCTCAAGTATACGACTCGATATCGAGCTCAGATGCAGGAAGGATGGACGTCGACACAAAATACCGTTGACGTAGAGCAAAGTGGTTGATATTGACCTGTTGGGTCGATCTCGAATGGTTCTTGCGATTCGTTAGTTATCGGCGAAGAAAGCCGGAGAGAAATAGGATGGAGATGAAGTGTGGACAGAAAAGAACAGATTTTTATGATTGAATAAAATATATATAAAAAGGCAACTCCTAGGGCTAGGGTTTACCACAACATTAGCCAATGCATGCAATAAGGTAAATAAGACGGACAATTGCGCTATCTCGCCCGAGGGACAAGCTTTCGCCGTACACCAACGATTAAGAATACTCTTACAAATAAACCTAATTGTCTCTACCAATTTTATGTTTATAACTCAATTTGTTAACATGAATCCCTTTTCTTGCGATTAGCACTAAACGTAGAATCGTAGGGGATGATATAGACACAACGATATCAACATCAAGTACTTACCTCAAACACGCATGGCTAACGTCGGGCTCACCCCGACCCTAGAAGCTTTGGGAACTACTCGCACTTCATCGCAATAAACACCATTGATGTAAAGAAAAGATATTGCATTAATTGAACCTTCGAAATCTTACAATCCAACGTCGGCTTTCGCAAACGCCAAATCGTAAAGCTTCTCTCTACTCTCTAACTCTATTGATATTGTTCTTGTGTTGTGAATGAATAAAAGACCAGCCCCTAGGGCTTTATTTATAGCGTACTAATCCTTGCTAGCCAAGGAGAGTAGTTCTAATCCTACTGAAACTCCTATCTAAAATTCTATCCCAAACAAGTAGGATAAAACTTTATTAAAGTAAATAACTTAATTAACTAATAAATATCTTAGGGTAAAAAGGCAACAACCCTGAGACATAATCTATCTAAATAGATATGATAAACCATGGCCTATGTGATATATCTTCAAATCCGTGTCCTCGAAGCGCGTGTAATCCGTGTGAAATTCCACTCGATATCGACCATGTAAGTCGATATCGAGGTCTCTATTTCAGCTCGACAAACTTCACTTCACTCGATCTCTAGAGTGCACTCGATGTCGACACTTCCACTCAATCTGAGTTTATGTCGAGTGCTCTTCAGTGGTTCTTTGTGGTCTGTCATGACGCTCAGGGTCCATGTCGAGCTGGCATGTCGATCTTGACATATATGGTCGATATCGACCTCTTGTCTGCTCCACTTGGCTTCTCCATTTTGACTTCGATTCTGCTGTAATTCCTACATATTTAGACCAAAACTTGTGCATACTCTATTTCTTGCACGTTAGCTCATTCTACACAAATTTGCATTATTTTCAACCTTACTTTAGGAATCGAATGGAATATGAACTCAAAACATATGAATAAAAAGACTCTAAATATGTACATAAAAAAACCACATACTTAGACTTGCTTGTCGTCAAGCAATAACCAACACCCACAACACACTCTTCAAGTCTTCGCCCTTGTCAAAAGCAACATCATAAGTGGTAGCAAAGCAAAGCAAGTGAATTTAACGTCATCACACATATACGAGCGATCCATATGCATAGGCAATATTAAATTCAACCTCACTGGGATAATGTGTTTGCACTCAACTCTCATTGTGTTTAGGCTATGAAGATCAACTCTCAACTCGATTGCATATACAAACTCATAAACATTGCAATTTATAATAATCCACTTCGCAACCAATTATGTAAATGCAATAAGAACCATCAAGAGGACTTTCGCTCAATGGAAGACTTCAAAGATGACTCCATTTGGCAGTGTTGTACTGGGGCATGGTAAGAAATAAGAGGGTAGGGAATTATTTGGCTGTGTGGTGCTTATAAAATTTGTGAATCAAGACTCCTAATCTTTGGCACAACTTATCCAAACCATATCTTCCAAAATGTTGCACTTTCAAAACTTACTTTCCATGATGCTCATCAACCTTCTTCCAAACCCTAATATGCCTCTCAAAAAATATAAATCTTGTAAGAAATAAAAGAACTAAGGAATAATTGGCTCATGCACTAATATAATAACAATTTTTTCGGATTTTTTTGGATGAAAATTAAATAAATAAATAAAAATGTGCATTTATATGGTGAGCCAAAAATCCTTTTACAATATGTGACAAGATGCAATATATACCAACCCATAAATTTTCTTTGCTCAAAACTAAACAATATGCGCTTTCTTTCCACAATACATTATCCTAACCAATCTAAGTCTCAATTCCCAAATGGGGGTCAGGCTCAATTCGGCTAGGGATAATTTTGTGGAGTTTGCAATATAAGGCTCGGGCTAATGTTCTGACTTTAAGCAGAGATAATGGAAGGTAGGTAACGAGAGGATAAAAATGGCTTAAAAGATGTGTCCATCATTTAATTCTCATAAACATAAACATATATATATATATATATATATGTATTGACTTTGAATAACTATCACAACATTTGGAGATGCGTAGGAAGAGTAAATACACTCAAGAAAGGAGAGGGATTTTTAATGTTCTCCCTATAGGCCAAAATTCTCACCAGGACAATTTTGTTGGATTTTGCTTTTTAGCCTAGGATCATATGTGCTCAATTTCATCACAAGTTCAAAATCTACATAAAAACCACTACAAAAAAAAAAACAAATTAGCCACACCTGGTAGCAACGGCATAGGTTTGCCGTGGCCGTTGGATAAGAAAAAAACCAAGTAGCCACCAATGGTAGCAACGGCAGGGTTAGCTGTGGCTATTGGGTTAAAAAACTATAAAGTAGACACGTATAGTAGTAACGGAGGGGAATTCCCGTCGCAAATATGTAAAAAAAAAAAGAAAAAGAATTACCATTTTATATTTAAAAAAAGGAAAAAGAAACCAGACTCTAATTACATTTTATTTGGGCGGGGATTCCAAATTTACCACCATTTTAGAGCGCCAAACTCCAAGCTTCTCTTTTCCAAAGCCTTCACTTTCTCCATACTGGTTCTCCAATTGCTCAGGTCTCCATCTCTCTGCTGGTTCTTCGGCCTCCTCCATCTGCTCAAGGTCTTCTCCATCTCTCTGCATGCTGGTTCTCCGGCCTTCTTCTTCACCAACTCTCTTCTCCATCTCTCAATCTTCAATCTTCAGGCGAAGCCGTAACAGCGCCGTTAGGGTGGTCGCCGTGAGCTTCTCGACACTGCCCCCGTGAGCTCCTCGACATCTCCAACTGCTGATTCTCCCCCATAACACTCCTCAACATCTTCAATTTCAAATAAGGGTTTCATTTAGGGCTAGGGCTTAATTTGGGGAAATCGGGAATTGGAAGAGCATCTTCCAAATTGAGGTTTCAGCTTGACTAATTGTGAAGTGATTTCTAGGTTTTGGTTACAAAGGGAAGATAATTTGGATTTGAGTGCTTTCATGCCGTAAGCAAGTTGGAGCATCTTCATTTTCAGGTAACTGTCATTGTATCTGTCAGTGAGTTCAACTGCTGTCTATTTTGCATATATGTGTTCCATCATCCCGCTGTCATTTGATCTGCTGATGTTCGTTTTAGGCGCACGTTCAATGTTCTGATGCTATTCGGTTTTTGTTTTTAATTTGCTTCCTGTTCGATATTGGTCATAATCATCCCTTGTGGTGTTGTTCCAGTTTCGTCTTCAACCTCTTTGGCCGTGAAAGGTCTCGCCTTCAACTTCTTTTGTGCACATCAGTTGCGGTATGTGTTCCATCATCCCGCTGTTGTTCTTCTGCAGTTCGTTTTGGAGCACATCATCTGCTGCTATTCGTTTTTGTTTTTTTAAGTCTCTTCCAGTTTGTTGCGTGGTCATCATCATCTCTTGTGGTGCTGTTCGACAGGTGTTTGCAGGCTCGTGTCGTGGTTTTGTGGTGAGGTTCGTCTGCAGGCTCTCCTAGTCTGTGGTGTTGTTCGTCTGTGGTGGCATTGTGGTTCGACTGTGGTGTTGTTGGTTGCACAAGCGGTTGGCCTCATCCGACAGCCGGGCTGCTAAACTTTAATCGTCCTCCATCAATTACGCAGCCAAGGTATGTACTTGCTACATCACCCTCTTCATCCATCTGCTGCTATTGTTATTTTCAATCTCTCGCTAACTAGGTTTCGCAGGTCCATTCAGGTCGGTGCTTCTACGATCGCAGGTCTCATCCGATACTTTGTCAATCTCGCTGTTCGAAGGTATAGTATTGATGTGCTTTTAATTATTCTTGTAATAGAAAGAAGGAATATACATAGCATCAGTTCAGACCATTCATATGAACAAGAAAAGCCATTCACATATAGCTCATGTTATTGTTGTCATAATTGATATCTCATCATTCCTCACAAATCGTCCTTTGAATCACGTTCTGTTGTCTGCTAATGCCTTCCTGCATTCATACTGATGTTTTTTTTGTTTAAACTTGATAACAAATTCAAGTGAAATAGGGATTTGCTGCAGACAACTATAAAAAGAGACTTGAATCTGCTTGTTGAAGTTCCTGAGGTTCTTCTTGCTTATGTACTTGTGTATATATCATCTCCCTTTTCTCCTCTGGAATATATTATTGCCTGAATTTTTTAGTTTTTCATGTTGGCACTTGTACTCATCTATGATCATCATATCTCTCTGGACGTTTCACAATCACTCTCTCCGTTGCATGTACTTGTAGAACTATTGATTCCTTCATATCATCTTTCTGGCAAAAGCTTTTAAAACAACAATGCTCTCTCATATATCCACAAAATCTGAAGAGTTTAATAACAGAGAAAAAAAATCTATGTTAACCTATTTCAGTGTTACCCTTACAGTCAACAGTGATACTAAGCTTTTTTTATCCCTTTGTTAATAAACTAATACTACAATGTAATTAAAGAATGGATCACAACTTCACAAGCTCTGATCTCTCTGCTTATGCATCACCCCTTTTTTTTCCTTCCAATCTTATCAGCTTAGTTGATCACCTTCTCCTCCTCCTCTCTGTATTTATATATATATGGACTGAGCTACTACTGATTGTAGGCTGAGCCCTGAAAGTGGCCTACACCACTACTTTCTATACAATGACTTTGACAAAGTTTATTTAATTCAGTCTCTCTCCCTCTTTCTCTCTTCCACTTCTATTCATTCATCTTATGAACATGTTTCAGTAGACTTTATTACAAGCCATTTTGAACCTCCTCTTATTATATTTTATACATCTGCTATGCAGATATGGGTATAGTCCATAAAATCCCTTAAAATAAAGTATCTTTCACAGAACCATCAATTATCAAGTTGTAAATTTCACAAAACTACCCATAAATTTGGTTTTCTATACTTGAACCATTTTAAAAATATCAAATTACTATTTTATTTATCAAATTCAACCTTATTAAAAAATATATTTCAAATTATGTACAAGTAGGGTGAGAGTTAACGTTTTATTAACAAATTTCACACAAAATTTGTCATGCTCATAATTATAACTAATCTGTCATGCCATTGATGCATTATTCATCTTAGCAAATAAATGCTTTAACTTTGCATGTTCAAATTTCTCTTCCCGATTTCTAAAGGTCTTTGTGTCCCTTTTAATTTTATTTTCAGGAGTACCTTGGTATTGCCATATTGGATCTGAATGATGTAGAGAGATTGTATGCCAAGTGCGAGATTCAGGTTGCTGTGGAAATTTTAAAGTTTTAAAGTATGTCATTTTTAATTTCTTGATCTCTTTCATCACTTCATTGCAATGACTGTCTGATATATATAGAATTTAATGATATTTCATCTGCAATGTTGAAACTGATTTCATGTGTGCACTGTTGAATTGCGCTCATCTGATTTCTCCCCCTTTTAATTCTGTGGTTGCTCATCATCATATAAACTGGGTAATTTGACCAAAAACTCCAAGCGCTGAGATCAGATATGTTGGGGACTACAGGGATCGCTGATGGGACAAGTGCTCATTCACAAGCGCATGTTTTTCAATGCTTTTCTTCAATTTCATCAGTCATGTCTTTCTTCAATTTCTTCAATTTAAACATCTACACATACATTGTCTTTCTTCAATTCCATTAGTCATGGTTTAAGCAATCAATCTTTTGAACCATACAATAACTCTCTTTCTAGTCTACTAGAGTGATATGAAAGTCCAACAAATCCTTTGATTCCATCTGGATCAAACATGTGTTATTCTCTCTGTTTTTTTAATCTTTTATTTAGGAGTACCACTGGTGAAAAAGGGATGTACTGTTGATTCCTAACTGTGTGGAATGTGGATGCAAAATATGCCTAAACAGGTAGTCAAGTATGGTGTCATAAGTTACCATAAGGGTAATCATTAACTAGATATATAAATATAGTTTTGTAGGGTTTCAAATAATCTGCATATAAAGATTATAATTATAGATGGGTCAAGTATAAGTGGCCAGTATTTTATTTAATAACTAGGGGTGATTCCTCTGCCTTCCTCTTCCTCAGACTTTGGTCTAACTTTAAATATGAAATGATAAATTACAAGGCATAATAAAAAGCAACATTAACTGAATGATGGAAAAAATCTAAAATATCCAAGAACATGAAAATGAATAAAATCAGAAATTAATGAAAGAATTTTAATCAATAATTCAAAAAAACTCATAATCTAATTAACAACGGGAAATTATAAACATGAAGTCGAATAAACTTTAATCAAAAACCCTAATTTCCAAAATTGATTTCTAAAATAAAAACCTGAAACGAATTCTCACATCTTATTTACTAATTCAATCTTATATCAGAAGCTATAGTACAAATTCTGAAAGTACGAGTAAAACACTAACCTTTTTAATTTAGTGAATTTGAATATGAGATTGAAAGGAGAAAAAGATTGAAGAAACGGAATCTCTGTACAGGAGTTCAAAGAGGAAATGATAAATTACAAGGCATGAAAAGCAACTTAAAATATGTCTAAGAAAATGATAATGAACAAAATCAGAAATTAATCAGAGAAATATTCAGAAATTCAAAGAAACTCATAATTTAATTAAAAACGGGAAAATTCTAAAAATGAAGTCGAATCAACTTTAATCAATTAAATACAATCGAATCAACTTTAATTTAGCGGAAGCATTGTCGGCTAGTATTCTAGTTTGAAGTTTGGTTCTGGTCAAGTTAAAAATTATCAAGATTCTATTATAGAGAGTAGTAATAAACAATTATTTTGATGAATTGAAAAAAAAAATAGAGAGAGAGAATGAATTGACAAGTAACAAAATGATAATGAACAAGTAAGTTTGATTAAAGAGATCAAAAGATTCAAAACGGTACTCATCCTTGTTAGAATCTTCAAGCATTGAAACAAACTCTTTCATTGAGGGGCGTTCAGAAGGGAAGGCAATGGCGGGGCGATCTTCAGCAATAAAACACAATAAAGGAAACCATAAATCAAAATCGAAACTTTCCACTATGCTAAACTAAGGTCAATACAAGTCGAAATTATAAAATTCAATTCACAACCCATAAATTCAAAACTAAGGTCAAAATTAAGCTACCTTAGAAATTCAAAAAGTATAATGTATAAAACACTAACCTTTTCAATTTAGGGAATTCGAATTTGAGATTGACAAGGGAAGAAAAAGATGCGGGTTACTATAATATTACATTCGGTGTATATGATCCATGAAAGCATATGCCGACAGTTCAGTATAAGAGGAGGCAAGGGATCCGAAAGCGATGTTCGAATGACAAGATTGAAGAAGGTTACCGGTGAAGAGAAAAAAAGAGAAGGCATCAGTCTCCGTCTGAGAGAAAAATTGAAAGACCAAAGAGATCTAAAAGAGATTAGAAAGAAATGGAGATTTAAATATAAAAAATGAGTTGTTAAGAAATGGAAATTATTATAAAGACATGGATAAAAGTGTAAATTCATTGTTCAACACGGTTATTCTCCCTTTTTATATATAGATATAGATATAGGTATAGGAGACCATTAATTGATTTCATCTAGTTTAATACGACTAGCTAGTAGCAGTAATATCTTTACTGTCATGTGTCTATTTCTCTCAATATAGCTTACTTTTTCTATCCTTTTATATTATACATAGACAACAAGTGTCCAGCTCAAGGAATCAATAGGAGATGGAGCTATTCTCGTATCTCCCGAGGCATCAGGAAACACATCAACAAAAGAAGAGGATGACGTTTTGTCTGAAGAAGTTGAGAGAGATTCTCAACAAGCTGCTCGCTGTTTTGTCAGAATGCTAAAACTCCGGACTTGGAACATATTTTTGTTATATACTTTAATCATCAATATGTATGTGTGATTCGAATGTTAAATCTATATATGTTATATGGAAGATTCTATGGTGCCAGTTATCTGAGAAGTGGTTATTATTGATTGCCAATATGTATGTGTGATTAGAATTAAAACAGGGAGGATTGATCTAATTAGGTGAAACAGGGAAAAGGCTTTACTATTAGCCACGACATCTTGCCGTCCCAAACAGAAAAAAAAATTAAGATATTTGCTAAGTTTAGCAACGGCACGTGCCGTGGCTAACAAGGGGGAAAACTTAAAATGGTAGCCACGGCATGTTCCCGTCGCATCCATACAATTAAACCGCCAAAATTTAGCGGGAAAATTTTAATAGCCATGGCATCTCCCCGTCGCAACTTTTTTGGCCTAATTTACTTCGGCTTTGTTCGTAGCGACGGCTGTCCCGTGGCCTTTTAATCTAGCGACGACAAATCCCGTAGCTAGGCTCTTTTGCCACCAAAGGTTTCGCCACGGCTCGTCTCCCGTGGCTATAGCCGTCGCTACCACCCTTTTGCCACGGCAAATGGCCTTTTCGCCACGGTAAGTAGCCGTTGCTAAAATGTTTTTTTTTTAGTGAACCATTTTAAGAACTTAGGCTAAACCATCCAAATATGCCATAGGATTTACATGATCAAGTTAGCTATTGGGTTCTCATCATAGGACATCTAAGTAGGGTTTAAAAACAAACTTAAAAGGTAAATATGCATTTTTTTTGTTTTTTTTAATTTTCTAATTTTTTTGGATTTTTATAAAATTAATAAACTAAGAACATAAACATGAATGCAATGCGAATAAAAAAATGCCAAGTTGTGACCGTATGACCTGCTTTATCCCCACCCCATACTTAAAATATACAGTGTCCTCACTGTATTTAAAAAGAAAAACAAGGGTGAAGAGAGAAACTCACAGAGAAACCTACGGATTGAGGTCGATTTCAGGTTAAGTCGATGCAGGTAGTCGATGTCGGGTTAGGTGGTCAATGTTGACTGCATCTTTCTACATCGAGGAAGAATTTGAAGTCGAGGGTCGCCAGGGTGTTGTCGATATCGAGAGGCCTACTCGATATCGAGTGTAGTGTTGTGCTCCTGAGTCATCGATTTCGACTCCAGGAGAAGGCTCGACCCTAAGCAGTCGATTTGGAGTGCTTCTGTAGTAGCTTCTTTTCTTCTTCATTGTTCCTTTTCCTTTGTAACCTAAAATTCTTGTTAATGAATAATATAGCCATGATATATCAAAGTTTCAAAATCCAAAATCCAAAATTTAAAACCCTAAAAACCTTCTATGTGATAAATTTAAAGGTTTATGTACACGCTATAGATTTTTGAGTCGCTAGGCCGACTTCTCCGTCAATGCGTTATGACTCTTTAAGGTAGGGACCCTTCAAGCTTATTCCTTCTCCTGGATCATCTAGGTCCTTTTGATAGTAGCCAAGCTCGTCAACCAATGATTCTTCTTCGTTAGGCTCTTTGTTTGGTGCTTTCCTTTTCTTTCTTGACCTAACTTTCGATATATGGGCAAACCATGAAGCTTTGACCCACCCATTAGTCGAATCATCAGTAATGGACATAGGAGGGTTAGGGATCATACCAGAGCTTACCTATTCGGGCCTAAAACAGTGATCTTCGGGCTAAGGGTCAGTCGATCTCGACATGTTGAGGTCGATTTCGATTGCAGTAGTCGACGTCGGTATGGCTTGGTCGACATCGACATCAGGGACCCCATACTTAAGCTCCTGGAAACTCGGTTGATCATCATGGTCACTGAACATCGAGTCAGGGGGGTCGATACCGAGTGGTTTGGGCAATTTCGACCGGGTCCAGTCGATTTCGACTCTCTTTGCAGCTTCCGTCCTCGCTAATAAGAATTTGCAAAGCTTTTCCTTTGCAAGTGAGAGGGCAACTTCTTCTAGCTGCTTTGTCTCACTCATTATAGGGTTGAAGCAAAATTCAACGACCTCGTTGCCGATTGTGAATGTAAGGGTGCCATCCCTCACATTGATGTTTGCATCCGTTGTTGCTAAGAATGGCCTACAAGGGATGATAGGCACAATAGGATCTTCCGTCATGTCCAACACGATAAAGTCCATGGGTATGAAGAACTTTCCTACCTCGACAGGGACATCATTCACAACCCCAGTTGGTCTCACGAAAGAGTTGTTCGCCATGTAGAGCTTCATGTCGACGGGCTCCAATGCTCCTACACCCACTTATTTCCATATCGATAGGGGAATCAAACTTACACTAGTCCCAAGATCACAATGGGCTTTAAATTGATGCTTACTCACCCCTACTATTACCGCAAACTTGCTTGGTTCCTCCTTAACTCATCAAGGATGAGTCAGATATCATCTCGTCGTGGCTCTTTCTCCGGGTGGCATAGAGCTCAGTAAGGCAGAGTATCCCTGGGGTTGTATTGGGGTGGTTGATTTCCCCAGTTTTGGTACCCCTGATTATTGGGATTCCTCATATACTTCACCTCCTAATGAGTCTTCGCTAGATCTACTTGCTCCGTGTGGGGGCAAGCGGTGGTGATGTGCCTCTCAGAGCCGCACTCGGTGCAAGGTTGGTTGACGGAGAGGAATTTGACTTCTTTTTGGAGCCTCATGAGTTGATCTTGCATGAATTGGGCTTTGACGTCTGGATCAATCTCCTTGGAGGGCTCTTAGAGTGGCATAGATGGGGCAGGCCTTGAGTCGGAGGCCACAAGAGTCCCATATATGTTGTGAAATTCTTCTAACCTCTCTATAGTATCCCAAGCTTGTTGTGGTAGGAGCTCAAGGTACCCATATGAGGTGTAGGTGTTGATTCTCTCCTTGGTAGCTACGTTTAGGGCGTTGTAGATAATATGCTAGACGACGTAGGCTAGTTGCCCATGTGTAGGAAAGGACCTCAGCAGCTCCTTGAATCGCTCCCACACTTGCGCCAGGGTTTCATGAGGCTTTTGTTTGAAAGCCATGGTCTTTTGACGTATAACCGCCATCTTAGATGGTGGAAAAAATTTGTTGAGAAAAGCATCCTTAACTTCATCCCACGTGCGGAGCGATCTTGGGGCTAGGCTCTCTAACCATACTAGTGCTTTCTATGCAAGAGACCAACAAAAAGCGTTTAATTTTACATATTCAAGGCTTTGTCCATCAGCAATAGTATCACACAAATCGAGGAATAAAGTAATATGCTCTAGAGAGCAATCATTAGGTTTTCCCTCAAATTGACGTCACCTAATTTCAGTTAACAAGCTAGGTTTAATCTCAAAATTAGAAGAAGGGATAAGAATGGCCGATTCAGGCACTGAGAGCACAGGGTGCATATATTGCTTGGCATTCTTATGTAGGGCATTGATTTGGGATTCAGTTTTCCTTCTCGCTTCCTCCTCCTTATCAGCACGGTCTCGTAGTGCCGCCATTCTAGTGGTGAAATCCTCGACTTGCTTCCTTAATCGCTCAATTTACTGAGCTTGGGTCTCTTGGTCTGCCATGATTATTTGAACTCGGGACCTTAAATGGAGATAGCATTCAGGGTCTTTGACGGAGGGAAAACCTGTCGTTAATCCGTCAAAGTAACTCAAACCTATAACTAGTATAGCAATAAGAAAGAGGTCGATCCACAGGGAGATTTGTTGCTCTAGTATGATTTAAATGCTGATTTAGTAACCAGATGGGGGGGTTTGTGAAAGCAAAGCGAATTGTGAAAGGCAAGGTAAATGGTTGTGATTCAAACAATTGAGAGAAGTAGTTCTACCTACAATTTTCCACTTTATTTGGTTGAAGCGATCCTTGTAACTTCTTCTCGTCCTATTAAGTTTCCTATGAATGCCCTTGTCCCGACCTAATATAGTTACTAGTCCAATCAGTCCTAGCAACCCTTATCAATCAAACAGTCCCTAAAGAAGGATTTAACCCAATTTATAGCTTTAAGTTCAGAGATTAGCCAAGGTATTTGCAGTCCCTAAAGAGAGATTTAACAACACATTCAACTTCCTACCTATCCAATTAGTTCAATCAGTCGTAAAGGGATACGTTTGCTACTTGGATTAAGGTTCACAATCAGGAATCTACAAAACCCTAGTAATTGAATTGATCTAACTAGTTGGCCAGACAAGATAGAACAAAACAATAAACAATCAAGCACAAGGAAGTTGAAGCATTCAAATATGGGAAACAAAGAACGGAAATTAGAAACTCACAATCAATCCAAATAAAGCTTCAAATTGCAGGCAGAACAGATGAGTTTAGTTCCTCATGGAAGACATCGCTCAATCTCTAAATTGTTTGATGAACGTAGAATGAAAAATGAAAAGTGCTTCAAAACTAAATAACTCTCGGCCTTTTAAAAGTCTAAACCGAACCTAAAATGAAAATAACAAAAACTAGGGTTTCACAAATCGAAATGTGGCAGATGACCAATCCGGCGGCCGCAGCATAGGTGCCGCGGCCGTTGCACACGTGTTCCATTCAGGCGCCGCTCCAGCTCCTTGCGGCGGCCGCTGCATTTATGCCGCGGCCGCAGCATATGTCCCGCTGCATCATCTCGCTGCCAGAAGCTTGATGCAGCTCCAATTCTTTGCTTTCTTTCTTCAAGTCTCCAATATCATGCATCTCCATAGTGTTCGAATCTAATCTGTAAAAATACTCACCAATTCGCGCAAAATCCGAACTCTCCCAAAATAATCATCAGATGCACTTTAACTCTAATTCATTAACTAAATGCAACCTAACTAGCCTAAAAATGCCTATAATGCCTATCTAGGATATGCATTATCAAATTCCCCCACACTTAGCATTTACTTGTCCTCAACCAATGATAGAGTGAACATAAATCAATGCATCCCACTGGAAATCCCTTCAAGTCTCAACCTCATCAAAAAAACAACATTATAGCAAGTGTAACCACAAACCAAGCAAACAAACGTCATAGCATGTATACAAGTGATCAAAGCTTATAAGTAGAATTCATCCAACCTCACCAGAAATATGTGTTTCACTCATGCTCTCATGTGTTTAGGCTTTAAAATACAACTCTCAACTCAATCCAAAATGCACTAAGCTCATAGACATTGACCTCAATATCACCAAATTTTCACCAAATTGCCATTACTTGCGTGACTCAATAAAGAAAAAGAATAATCAAAATGAGACTCTTTTTTTATTTTTTTTCTTTTCTTTTTTTTTCTTCTATTTATTTGTTTTAGTGCTTTCCTTACGTGAGTCGCAAACATGAGTGTCATGAATGGCCCCAGTCTATCAACACTTCAACTTCCTAAAATGAAGTCCACTTGAACATCTTTTGACGCGAGTTGCAAACATGGGTGTCATGAATGAACCCGGTTACTCAATGATCAAGCTTCCTTTCCTAGTGGGTAGTTTTCAACACTGTTTTGCGCGAATCATACACATGGGTGTCATGCATAGACCCGGTTACTAAGTGCATCAACTATTGCCACCTTATTGCCCTAAATATGCACAAACTAGAACAAAAAGACTCAAGATATAAACATACTCCGCAAGCAACAACTATGTGATACTGAAGTCAATGCCAAGAGGTAGCAACACAAGGAGAGTAAATCACACAATTGAGGAAAAGAACTATAAACGATTTCAAATAAGGCTAACATTCTCACAAGGGTCATGTTCATAGGATTTCAATCATACTTTAGCTCAATCATACATGCTCAATTATATTTGCAAGGTCATGCTTCATATAAAATAAAGAATATAGACAAGGCCAAAACATCCAGAACTCCATGGGATTTATATGATCATGCTGAAATTTAAATTAGCGGACAAACTAAGCCAGATGGGTATTTGAATAACACATATGGATGCAATGCATGAATTTTTTTTTTCAATGCATAAGTAAACAGGAAATGTAAATATGAAATGATTCAAAATAAAAATGTGTGCAGAAATTTAAACATGATCTAACTAAATGCACTATATAAACTAAACTCACCTATATACACTAAATTTCCTTCCCCACACTTAAATCTTTCATTGTCCTCAATGAAATATCAAAGACAACAAAACTAAATCAAATAAACACAAGGTGAGGGTAAAGAAAACTAACTGCTCACTGAGGCAGCGGTGGCTAGTAGGGTGGAAACTAGGGCCACCCCAAGCTATAGTAGAACTCCTGCTGCCTCCTCATGTCCTCTATAGAAGAGGCCATATCACGAACATTGTGACCCAAGTCGCTGAGCTCATACTGAAAGGAGTCCTAGCGGATCGAAAGCTGGTGCATCTGTGCAAACATGTCCTCACGCCAAGTGGACTCATCATAAGAAGAACTAGGCCCAGCAGAAGGGCCTGCTGCAAACTGCGTACCACGCCTATGAGAGTCAGGCATAGGGTGATCATATGCATCCACCTGCTCCTCCTCATCATCATCATCATCATCCGCATCAGCCAACAGATAAAAAGCATCATCAGTAGGGCCATAAGGAAGGGCCCTAGGTAGCCTCAGTCTGTGGACTCCCCTTGGTCCAGCCTTCTATACAAAACCACTCGCCTCTGAGCCCTCAAGCAAATAGGCCCTCCGCAGCTGGTACTCCGTGTAAGTGAACCCACCAGACATAGGGACCCCGCTCTGAGTGTGATCAATGAAACGTCGGGCGATCAGACTAATCATGCCTCCTAGCCCTACTCTAACTGACGTCTTCCTCTGAATCCTCAGGCAACTGTCCAGAAAGATCTCAACCCAATCCGGAATGATAGCGGACTGGGAGAAAAACTCCACAACCAGGGTAAGTCTCTAGCTGGCACCTTGTTCACATCGCCCTGGCCACTAAAAGCCATTGCCATGAACTTGTGAACTAACCGCAAATAGGGATGGATGAACTTATAGTTATACTCTCCTCGATGTCCATCAAAAGCGGAGCCCGTCGCTGCATACCAAAAATCATGGACCTGCTGATCCGGCACGTGAGTAGCCCAATCCTCAGTGGGCTCCTGAGTAATACCGACAGCCGCCCTCAACTGAGCAAAAGTGCAATAATACACCTGGTCCAACAGATGGAACTGAACCCGATCATCAGACACCTCAAGCATAGCGAGAAACTCCTTGGCCAACTCAGGATAAGTGGGGGTGCTATAATTCAGAAAAGCACCTAGGCCCCCACGAGTAAGCATCTGCTGGGTAACCTGTAACATCCCCAACCTCTGTAATGTCGGAATATCGAAGAACTTCGTTTGCACGAATTTCTTTGAATCAAAACTCTCCCAAATCTTCCGCTGTCCTCTAGATAAGTTTCTCAATTGACGAACCATATTCAATAGATTTCAATCCCGAAATAACAAACAATCAACAACTCAGAGAAACAAACCAACACAACGCTCAAATCCAACCGAACCAATCAAACCAACTCAATCCTCCAAACTAACCACAAGTATCAATAGCACAAATCACCCAAAAACCGAGCACCAAACAACCAATAAACAAAGTGGAGCAACCGGACACAAGCTACAACAGAAGCAACAACAAACTTGGCTGCAGTGGAGGATGCGGCGGCCGCGGCAAGGTGCGGCGGGCGCAGCAGACGGCGGCGGGCGCAGGGTTTGGCGGTGGCCGCTGCAAAGTCGAGGTTGTCTCCTTCAATAGATCAACAATGGCGGCCTGAGTACCCCGGATCTAAACCCGATTCAGCGCGGGGTGAAGGTGGACGGTGAGGGTTGGTTGGGGTTTGGTTGGAAGAAGGTGATGGGTTGGTTTGGGAGGATGAAGGTTGATGGAGGGGATGAAGATTGGTGGAGGAAGGTTGAAGATGATAGTGGAGATGATGAAGGTGACAATGGAGAGGATGAAAGTTGGGATTTTGGAGAGGATATGGGACTTTGAAGAGGAGAGGGGTAATGGGGCTTTGAAAGAGATGGTAGATCTAGGTAGGGTGATGAAGAAAAGGGCTTCTGGTTCTTTGTTTATTTTTTTTTTTAAAACTCAGAAAAAAGGCAGAGGTCATGGGTCTGATATGCGGCGGCTGCGGCAAGGTGCAGCGGCCGCTGCATTTGGCATGTTGCTGCGGGTTGCGTGCGACGGCCGCTGTATTAAGCTGCGGCCGCTGCATTAAGCAATTTGCTGTGGTTTCATGCGGCGGCCGCGGCATTAAGCTGCGGCCGCTGCATTTGTGCTGTAGCTCCTCTCCTTCTTCGATTTGCACGAATCAAATTCCGCTCTTTCATGAGTTGTTAGTCCCAATTCTAGAACAAAAGTAAAACAACAAGAAAAACTACCTAAGGGTGATTAAATGAAAAGGAAAGAAAAACTATCCTCGGGTTGCTTCCCGAGAAGCGCCTTTGTTTCAAGTCGTTGGCTCGACGTAAGGGGTCTTGAGTGGCCTAATTGGTTGGTCCAACAAGCACCAACTCCTCCTCGTCATTCCGGGGGATGTTCTCAAAGTATGGCTTAACTCTATGACCATTGACCTTAAAGAGCTCATGAGACTTAGGGTCAAAGAGTTCTATTGCTCCATGAGGGAATATCCCAGAGATCGTGTAGGGTCCTTCCCACTTTGATCGATGCTTTCCAGGGAAGAGTTTCATGCGTGATTGATATAGGAGAACCTTGTCTTCTACCTTTAGTTCCTTCCGCAAGATATTTTTGTCATGCCAAGCCCTTGTCTTCTCCTTATAGATTAGTGCACTGTCATAGGCATCCAAGCGAAGTTCTTCTAGCTCTTGCAATTGAAGCTTCCTGAACTCACCTACTTCATTCATCCTCATATTTCAATTCTTTACCGCCCAGTATGCCTTATGCTGAAGTTCAACAGGAAGATGACAAGCCTTACCAAACACAATTCGATAAGGAGACATACCAATGGGAGTCTTATAAGCCGTCCGATAGGCCCACAGAGCATCATTCAGCCTTAGACTCCAATCCTTTCTGTTAGGTGCCACTGTTTTTCTCTAGAATGGTCTTAATTTCCCGATTTGATATCTCAGCTTGACCACTGGTCTGAGGATGATAAGCAGTGGACACTCTCTGCGTGACATGGTACTTCTTTAACAGGGCAGTGATAGTCCTATTGCAGAAATGTGTCCCTCTGTCGCTAATTAGAGCCTTAGGGACCCCAAATCTTGCGAAAATGGTGTCCTTTAGGAAATCTACAACAACTTTGGAATCATCAGTTTTGGTGGGCTTTGCCTCCACCCACTTGGAGACATAGTCCACCACAAGCAAAATATAGATATTTCCAAAAGAACTAGGGAAAGGACCCATAAAATCAATGCCCCAAACATCAAAAATTTCACAAAATATGATCTTATTTTGTGGCATTTCATTTCTGGCAGATACGTTCCCAACCCTTTGACATCTATCGCAAGATCTACAAAAAGCATTAGCATCCCTAAACAAGTGAGGCCAAAAGAAACCTGCTTCTAAAACCTTCCTAGCAGTCTTTTGAGGACCAAAATGTCATCCACATTCATGAGCATGACAAAAAGTAAGGACAGATTGTACCTCATTGTCTGGCAGACACCTCCTAATTACCTGATCAGCACAATATTTCCAAAGGTAGGGGTCATCCCAAACATAGAAGCGAGCGTCGTGTCGAATTTTGTCCTTCTGAGCTTTCGTGAACTTAGGTGGAAATTCTCCCGTGACTAAGAAATTCACCATATTGGCAAACCAAGGTCGAGGAGTATGGACACCCATCAGCAATTCAGAGGCATCGGGGCATACCTCGTCAAAATAAAGTAAAGAACTGGCCACATGCGGCGGCCGCGGCATAGGTGTTGATTTCGCTGCTTCAATGCCATGCGGCGGTCGCAACATAAATGCTGCGGCCACTGCTTCAGTGACCTGCGGCGGCCGCGGCATAGGTGCTGCGGCCGCTGCATTTTCCGTGGTATCCTGTAGCTGCATAGACGAAAGATGATTCAAGAAAAAGAGCGTGTCATCAGGAAACTCACCGTGAATGGGGCTTTGACCGTCCAGCTTGTCCTCTCCTTGGACAAGTCTACTGAGGTGGTCTGCTACTAAGTTCTCTGCACCTTTCTTATCTTTGATTTCGATATCAAACTCGCTCAAGAGCAAGATCCATCGAATCAATCTGGGTTTCGCTTCTTTTTTAGTTAATAAATAACGAAGAGCAGCGTCATCAGTGAAGACAATTACCTTAGCTCCTAGGAGATAGGAGCGAAACTTCTCCAATGCAAAGACCACGGCCAGAAGCTCTTTCTCTGTAGTTGAGTAGTTCCTTTGCGCCCCATTCAGACTCATGGAGGCATAGTAGATGACATGAGAGCTCCTTCCTTGCTTTTGTCCCAAAACAGCACCCACCGCATAGTCGCTAGCGTCACACATAATCTCAAAAGGTTGAGAACATATGGGTGCCTGAATTATAGGGGCGCTTGTCAGAAACTACTTCCTTCTTGAGTAAATCACAAAGGGGTGCATAAATTTTAGAAAAATCCTTAATAAACCTGCGATAGAACCCTGCATGGCCTAAAAAGGAACGAATCTCGCGCACATTGGCGGGGTAAGGGAGAGACTGAATGACATCAATCTTAGCCTTGTCCACCTCAAGACCCCTGCTAGACACAATATGACCCAAAACAATGCCTTACTCAACCATAAAATGACACTTTTCAGAATTGAGAACTAAGTTGGTGTCTACACACCGCCTAAGAACAAGTGACAAATGGTGCAAGCAAGTATCAAAGTCATCTCCATGCACAGTGAAGTCATCCATGAATACCTCTATGAAATGCTCAACATACTCAGAAAATATGCTTACCATACACCGTTGGAAGGTCCTAGGTGCGTTACATAGCCCAAAAGGCATTCTGCGATATGCAAAGGTGCCAAAGGGGAATGTAAATGTCGTTTTCTCTTGATCCTCCGGTCCTATGGGTACCTGAAAATAGCCTGAGTAGCCATCTAAGAAGCAATAAAAAGAGCAACCGGCAAGACGCTCAAGCATTTGATCAATAAAGGGCAAAGGAAAGTGGTCTTTGCGAGTTACCGCATTTAGCTTACGATAATCAATACAGACCCTCCATCTAGTTTGGACCCTGCTAGGGACCAACTCACCATCCTGGTTCTCAACGACAGTGATACCCCCCTTCTTAGGAACAACCTGAGTAGGACTCACCCACCTGCTATCAGATATAGGAAAGATCATACCTGCCTGAAGGAGCTTCAGCACCTCCTTCTTCACCACTTCCATCATCGGCGGGTTGAGTCTCTACTGAGGTTGCATAGATGGCTTTGCATCATCCTCCAGAAGTATTCTGTGCATGCAGAGGGTGGGACTAATGCCCTAAATGTCTGCAATCGTCCATCCTAACGCCTCCTTATTCTCCTTCAGAACAGTCACCAAACGCTCCTCCTGCTCAAAAGTGAGTCTGTTAGAAATAATGACAGGCAAAGTATCATTCTCACCAAGAAAAGCATTTTTAAGGTGACTAGGGAGTTGTTTCAATTCGATATCAGGCGCCTGGACAATGGATGGGAGAAGCTTTTCACTTGGCATGGTAAGCTCGATGCGTTCTCCCCTTGGTGGCACATAGGTGGGTGATCGATGGTCCAAAGCAAATACAACCTCCTGCAGATTAGATGACAAAGCATAATCTCTAGAAATTTCATCTATAGGGGCTTGTAAAGCGACTTCCAACTCATCAACACACTCTAAATCAAAGCAATATCGTGCCATAGTATCAATGACATCCATACAACACAAAGAAGGATCATCAGATGGAAATTTCATGGAATCATAGATATTATATTCAACTTTTTGACCATCAAATTCCATAGTAAGAGACCTTGAATAGACATCTATCTTGGTCCTAGTAGTTTTCAGAAAAGGTCTGCCCAACAGAAAAAGGGCCTTCATTGTTACCAAGACCCATATCAATCACAAAGAAATCAGCAGGGAATATCAAGTTATCGACCATAACCAAGACAGCCTCAACAATCCCTTTCGGGTAGATAGTAGATCGATCAGCAAGTTGAATTACTACCCGAGTATCATTCAGAGGTCCCAATTCCAAAGCATGATAAACATGAGAAGGCAAGACATTAATAGATGCTCCTAGATCTAACATGGCTTTGTCAAATTTAGTATCACCTATCACACATGGAATTGCAAACATACCAGGGTCACTACACTTCTCAGGCAAACGCTTCTGAAACACAGCAGTGACATGTTCGCTTACCTTCACCTTTTGCTTACCTTTCAACTTCTGGTTCCGCTTGATAGTGCAAAGTTCCTTCAAAAATTTAGCATATCTAGGAATGCTTTTAATCAAATTAAGAAAAGGAATATTCACCTCGCACTTACTAAACGTCTCAAAGATCTCCTTATTGTTCTCATACCTTCGTGTATCCTTCAAGGCTTCCGGAAAGGGTGGAACCGGCTTTGGAGTCTCCAGAGGTAAGGTAGAAGGAGGAGGGAAAGAAGAAGAAGGAGGGAGAGAAGAAGAAGTAAAGGGACTATAGGCCTTACCATTTTCGTGGGTGCTATCTGAGACAGGGGCGGCGGGCGCAGCAGGTTGCTGCGGCCGCTGTATTTCTGGTGTGTCGCGGCCGCTGCATATGTGCGGCGGCCGCGGCACTTTGCAGTCGCCATCATTCTCTTCTACAATCTCAATTTTCTCGTCCATTATTTCCCCGATATCCTTTTGAGGTGTGGCAATCAGGTCTTTGCCACTCCTAAGCATTACAGCGCTGACGTTCTCCTTAGGATTTGCAACCGTCTGCGATGGAAGCTTCGCAGCATTGTTTGCCTCCTTTGCACTTAAGGCTTGAATAAGTTGACTCATTTGATTCTCAATATTGGTTATCCGATCCGATTGTTGTTTCTCAACCTTCAAGACTAATCGTGACAAAGTCTGTAGAGGATATCCTCATTAGCCTCATTCGCTTGCGGTTGGCCTCCTTGGCGAGGTTCAAATTGTTGTTGGGGCCTTCCCTGTTGCCCCCCTTGCTGATTGAATGAGGCCTGGTAGTTCTCATAGCCTTGCTGATAGCCTCTGTTATAGTTGTTGTTGAAGTATCCAGGATTGCCGAAATTGCCTTGTCTAGGCCTTTGTGGAGCAAAATTCCCCATGGCATTCACATCCACGCTAGGCTCTTGCAAAAGTGGGCACATATCCATGGGATGAGTGAATTCATTGCAGAGTCTACACGCCTTCAACTATTGAGGTGTTCTGTCGAATACCAACTTTTTTATCATCTCCTTCACCTCTGCCATATCAGTTTGAAGCGCAGCCACAGGAGCATCAACAGAAAGTACACCCCTAGCACGAGTGTTCTTGTTGTACTGCCTATAACCCTCAGAGAGCTCCTTAAACACCTCCCAAGCTGCAGCAGGCGTCTTATTCAACATATTTCCCCCACAACAGGAGTTCACTGTTTTGCGCTCATCATCAGTCAGCCCATTGAATAGAAATAAGACTAAATTCTTCTGCGGGAAGCCATGGCATGGACAGCTAGCGCAGAGTTTCTTGAAGCGCTCAACGTACTCATGAATCGACTCTGTAGCGTACTGCTCAATGCTGCTGATTGCCCTTTTCAAGACATTAAGCTTTGTTGCGGGGAAGTACTTCTCCAGAAAGACTTTCTTCATCTCAGCCCAAGTAGAGATAGTCCTAGGAGGTAGGTAGAAGAACCATTCATTAGCCTCATCCTTCAAAGAGAAGGGAAAGGCTCTCAGCTTGATTTGATCCTCAGTAACGTTCTCAGGTTTCATCCCAACTACCACCGTATGGAACTCAGATAGATGCTTGTGAGGTTCCTCCCCACTCAACCTATGGAACTTGGGTAGAAGATGAATCACCCCAGATTTTAGCTCAAAGTT
Organism: Persicaria maculosa; assembly: GCA_963922045.1. NCBI lineage: Eukaryota > Viridiplantae > Streptophyta > Magnoliopsida > Caryophyllales > Polygonaceae > Persicaria > Persicaria maculosa. The sequence goes on from OY998267.1 coordinate 65,020,995, forward strand.
GACTCCTTCCCCCAGCGCAGGGAATTGAATTGCAAGGGGCTGCTGTGCCAAGTCAGGAGCAGAAAGCTCCCTAAAAGTGCGGTTCGCTTCGTTAGCCATATCTGCAGTGTTTCCTTGATCAAAAGGTAACCAGTGAGAACGATCACGAGTTTCTCGCCTTAAGAAAGAAGCATTTCTTTCGATCTCTGAATCAAATGCCAACAAAGAAGAATTAGTAGCAAGGGTATGGACCATATAAGATGGTCCACACCAAAAATCAGCACAAAAACACACAAGAATCAATAAAAATCCCCGGCTACGGCGCCAAATTTGACGGAGGAAAAACCTGTCGTTGAACCGTCAAAGTAACTCAAACATATAACTATTATAGTAATAAGCAAGAGGTCGATCCACAGGGAGATTTGTTGCTCTAGTATGATGTAAATGCTGATTTAGTAACCAGATGGGGGGGGGGGGGGTTTGTGAAAGCAAAGCGAATTGTGAAAGGCAAGGTAAAAGGTTGTGATTCAAACAATTAAGAGAAGTAATTCTACCTACAATTTTCCACTTTATTTGGTTGAAGCGATCCTTGTAACTTCTTCTCGTCCTATTAAGTTTCCTATGAATGCCCTTATCCCGACCGAATATAGTTACTAGTCCAATCAGTCCTAGCAAACCTTATCAATCGAACAGTCCCTAAAGAAGGATTTAACCCAATTGATAGCTTTATGTTCAGAGATTAGCCAAGGTATTTGCAGTCCCTAAAGAGGGATTTAACAACACATTCAACTTTCTACCTATCCAATTAGTTCAATCAGCCGTAAAGGGATAAGTTTGCTACTTGGGTTAAGGTTCACAATCAGGAATCTACAAAACCCTAGCAATTGAATTGATATAACTAGTTGGCCACACAAGATAGAACAAAACAATAAACAATCAAGCACGAGGAAGTTGAAGCATTCAAATATGGGAAACAAGGAACGGGAATTAGAAACTCACAATCAATCCAAATAAAGCTTCAAATTGCAGGCAGAACAGATGAGTTTAGTTCCTCATGGAAGACATCGCTCAATCTCTAAATTGTTTGATGAACGTAGAATGAAAAATGAAAAGTGCTTCAAAACTAAATAACTCTCGGCCTTTTAAAAGTCTAAACCGAACCTAAAATGAAAATAACAAAAACTAGGGTTTCACAAATCGAAATGTGGCAGATAACCAATGCGGCGGCCGCAACATAGGTGCCGCGGCCGCTGCATGCGTGTTCCATTCAGGCACCGCTCCAGCTCCTTGCGGCGGCCGCTGCATGTATGCTGCGGCCGCATCATATGTCCCGCTGCATCATCCCGCTGCCAGAAGCTTGATGCAGCTCCAATTCTTTGCTTTCTTTCTTCAAGTCTCCAATATTATGCATCTCTATATTGTTCGAATCTAATCTGTAAAAATACTCACAAATTCGTGCAAAATCCGAACTCTCCCAAAATAATCGTCAGATGCACTTTAACTCTAATTCATTAACTAAATACAACCTAACTAGCCTAAAAATGCTTATAATGCCTATCTAGGATATGCATTATTAGTCTTCTACTCCTTCGAATTCAGGCGTGCGATCAACGCGGCGCATACACCTTTAGAGCACAACTAAAAAAGGACGTGAGAAAGACTACTAGGGCGCGATTGATCGCTTCTCCAGCAACGTCGCCAATATTTGATATAGGGAGAATTGAATTGAAATATATAATAGAATATAAACCAATGCAACCCTTATCCTGTTCAAAGATATTCAAGACTCCCCGCTGTAGTAGTAGGGAATCAGGATCGATCCACGAGGAAGCGTGTCTGCGGGATACTAGATAGTCTCAGAAAGCTTACATCTTGATCGACCAGAATCCTCAATCTCGAGTAGGGTACTCGACATCGACCTGGGCTGTCGATTTCTATTGAAACAGAAAACTTGCAGTGACAAAAACAAGCAGTCGATATCAACCAGGGGTGTCGATATTGATGTCTGTAGCGATTTTGACCTGGCTCAGAAAACTGCCAATCGACACAGGGTATTTGATCTTGAGTATACGACTCGATATTGAGGTCAGATGCATGAAGGATGGACGTTGACACAAAAGACCGTCGACGTAGAGCAAAGTGGTCGATATCCACCTGTTGGGTCGATCTCGAGTGTTCATGCGATTCGTTAGTTGTCTGTAAAGAAAGCCGAAGATAAATAGGATGGAGACGAAGTGTGGATAGAAAAGAACAGATTTTTATGATTGAATAAAATATGAGTGTTGTTATTTGCACCGCTAATTTTTACTATTCCACCGCTAATCACCGTAGCTGGCGACGGTGGCTTTAATGACGCTTACGAAAGCCACCGTTGTACGTGGCGGTGGGGTGCACCATTTATGGGCAACCACCGACGTAGATGACGGTGGCTAATCTCGTCGGGGGGGTAGACGGCGTTAAGGGTATCTTACCCACCGTAGCTTCTTACAGTGGATGCCAGCCCAGCGACCTACGGTGGAGTAGGCTTGAGTGGATGTGGTATGGGGTGTAAAATTTATGGGAGAGAGGAAGGACCAGCCCGGACCGGCCCGATTTGTGATGTTAGCCTGACCCGAACTCAGATTATCAAAAATTCGAAAAAATGTTTTAAATGAATTGTTTTCCAGACCGGATAACCCGAAATGAATTGTTTTCCGGAACGGATAACCTCATTTTTTGTAGCTCTTTTACTCCCCTAATAGAACTTGAAATATGCAATAAACATCCACAATTTCAATAATGGCGTACATTGATAGGTCGGGTCGGTGTGGACAAGCGAGCATATGTAAGTATATGAAAAGGGAGACGGATATAGTACAGAAAAGACGTCTTTCGGGAGTTTTTTAACAAGGCGTACGGGAGTTTTAAGCCTCCTTTTATATCGCTAGCTGAGAAATATCTATCAGGTGTTTTATAAAAACTCCCGAGAGACAATTAATCCCAACAAGACAGTTCACTTGTAACTCGCTCAGGAGTTTTTTTAAAAAACTCCCGATAGATTGTTACCGGGTAACCAAAGCTATTTATAACGCTCTCAGGAGTTTTGTGAAAAAACCGCTGATAATTTTTGTTTATATATAAAAAAAATATCCAGTTTTTATCACCTTCACTACCCTGTCCTGTCTTCGAATGAATGTAATAAAACCATGTAATAAAACCATCATTGCAAGAACACAAACACCACAATGCCAAAATAAACTCATATAACCACAAGAGAGATAAATTCCAACTAATTTAGCTATTATACTATACAATTGAGAGTTATTTACATATGCAGCTAGCAACACTGTACAGATTATTACTTTAAAATAAATAAGATCAGAGTCTAAAGTAATGAGGACCAAGCAGTTTACAAAGTAAAAACCGAGTTCGATTCACTTGCTAAGAATAAACATAAATATCTGACCATGTACTTCCCAGTGGTTGCATTTTAGAATTTAATACAACCTTCGTATAACCTACACAAAAGGATTAGCAAATCAGATCTATAAGCATAACACTTCTGAATATTGAAATACTTATTATGGTTGACAGGGTAGGTTGTACTCAAAAGTATAGCGTTGATAGAAAAACGGTGTTAACTTTTTTCATTTCTACAACAACGTACAATATTTCTAACCATAAAATATAAAAAGAAAATACCTTCACTGGAAAGCAGATCGAGACAATATTTTAAGAGTAGAAAGAATGTAAACAAAGAATTAAGTTGCATACGCTTACGACCAAATGTCCTCATTATATTTCTTTATGCCAAATAGCATTTGAAATACCTGCAAACACAATAAGAAAAAAAAGACCTGAATGTTTGATTGGACAAAAACCAGAAAGTTGAAGATAAAAAGCAATATAATATAATCCAGTGTTCAAAATAATAGATTAAGGTGCAGTAAATGAAACGTATGAATCCAAATAGAGACTTCAGATAAACAAAAGATAACCTTATGGATAAATAATATAATATCTAAAGAATTCACCCCTATAAAATCCCATTAGGATCCGATAGAATGAAGTCGGGCTCCAGTAATGGCAACAGTATAGGATTTTGCTTGTCATAGATTTCTTTCTTTATTTATTCATCCACTGTAGTTTTTTCAAAGTTAAAATGTAGGTTTAGACATTTTATTGTATATATAAATTTTATAATTATGTATATTTATTGTAATATAAATTATGTGTTTTTTGACATTTTATTGTATATGTAAATTTTGTATAATTGATGAAATTTTATTATATATGTAAATTGTGTTATTTTTTTTAAACAAAAATATTGGACTTTTTAGCCCGGGTATGAAGAATCCGGGTTAAAAAGCAGTTTTTTTTTTAATTTTCCATCCACGCTTTAGCTACGGCAGCTTGCCGTGGCAAATGTGGCGTTTCTTTCATTAGGGGTTGCTTGCCGTAGCATAGCCGTAGCTAGTTTTTTTTGCTACGGCTATTTGCCGAAGCTACAAAATTTTGCCACCCCACAATTCGCCACCCCCTATTTGCCGTAGCTAAGCCGAAGCTAAATGCCTTTTGCCACCCCTTTAATGCCTTTTGCCACGGTTTTTTGCCGAAGCGAAATTCTTTTTTTTTTTTGTAGTGTAAGGAACTTCACATAAGATGGCATCTCATGAAGTGTTTTGGTGAATGGTATTGAGACATTAAATCCTTGAAGCATCTTCACGAACCGCTGGAACTTCTTTTCCATTGGGTCCTTAATCACCTTTTTTGATGGGAATGGAAACACCTTCTTATTCTCTACGGCTGGAGTTAGATCGACATCGATAGGATGGGGGTCGACATTGACTGGAGGAGTCGATTTCTGTGGTGACTCATCAGCAGTGTCGACATCGACGTCACCTTGGTCGATATCTTCGATATCGATGTTCCTTCTGGGGCCTTCTCCTCCGATTTTTGCTCGGGCGTTTGCAATTGACGCCGACCCCTTAAGTTCATGGCCGCTACGTGTCTAGTAGTTTTGCCCTTTTGGTTGGGCACAATTGATCCAGTGAATGATCCTGACTCTTAGGGTATTGCTTCCGCAAATTTACCCATTTGGGTCTCCATGTTGCGCTTCCAAACGTCTATCTCCCCAAGCCTAGAGTTGATGCCCTGCAGCTGAGTATGAACGGAGTTATTGTCTTGTTTGAACTCAACATGGTTCCTCCACATCTCATCAAGAATGATCTGCAGGTCATCCTTCCTTGTTTCGCGCTCAGGGTGCCCTGGTGCTCTATATGGTGGGGGATCCCTTTGTTGATAGAACCTTTAATCTCCCCAATATTGTTAATTGCCCCCTCTATAGGAGCCTCTTGTCCATTTGGCTTCCTCATGTTGTTCCGCAATAGATACTTGCTCAATATGTGGACATGCAGTAGTGTTATGCCTTTTTGAGCCACATTTTTGACAAGTTTGATTATTGCTTAGGAACCTGACATGCTTTTGAAGGCGGCGTGTTTGATCGTTGTGGAATTATTATCGCACATTAGGATCTATCTCCTTTGGAGGCTCATATAGTGGCATTGATGGGGCAGGCCTTGAGTCATAGGCCACAGCAGTCCCATAAGTATTATGAAAGTTCACGAGCCTCTCAATCGTCTCCCAGGCCTCCGTTGGTCTAAGCTCAATGTACCGATAGGAGGTATATGAATTGATCCTCTCCTTATTCGGCGCATTAAGGGAATTGTAGAATATCTCCTGGATGACATATGGAAGTTGCCCATGCGTCGGGCATGATCTCAGCAAGTCCTTAAAGCGCTCCCACGCATGTGCTAATGTTTCACCTGGCTTTTGTTTGAAAGTCGTGATCTTTTGTCGCAACATCGCCATCTTAGAGGGAGGAAAGAATTTGTTTAGGAATGCATCCTTCACCTCTGCCCGTGTCCTCAGCGAGCGTGAAGCCAAACTTTCTAGACATTGCAATGTCTTCCCTGCCAAAGACCATCGAAAAGATTTCAGTCTCACATACTCTAAACTTACACCATCAGCAATTGTTTCACATAAATCCATAAAAGTAGAGATGTGTTGCAGTGGGCATTCATAAGGTCTTCCTTCAAAAGTATTTCTTTTAATTTCAGATAGCAAGTTTAATATAATTTCATAATTTGATGGAGGAATAAGTATAGCGGATTCAGGAACATGAAGCGGCAAATGCATGTATTGCATCGCCGTCTATGGATACCGATTGAGCCGCTGTTGGGCTTGTCTACGCGCATCCTCCTCCCTATCAGCACGAGCATGCTCTGCAGCGGCGGCCCTCTCCACAGCGATTGTAGTGTTATGGTCCTCAATCTCTTTCCTCAACTGCTCTATGGTCTCAGCCTGTGTCTCGTTATCCGCCATGATTTGAATAGCTTTATTGCGAAGATGGAAGAAACGTTCAGGCTCGTCAATGGTTTCCAGGATAGGTCCGCGATCAGAGCGTCACATAAACCTGCAAAATAAGCACTAAGAAAAGATCATGAGAAAACTTAGGTCACGTCCCCAGCAACTTAGACCCCGCCTAGTCCCGCCTAGGTGCCGCCTAGGCGCCGCCTAGTCCCGCCTAGCCCGATGATTATTCAATTTTAGCTTTTATGCCTGTGATTAGTCAACTTAGAGTTTTTTTATCCCCCGGTCGAGATATATTTGTTTTTTTAGTTAAAACTATGGTTTTGGGTTTTACGAGGTTTAGAACCATTAGTCGGACGCGTACTTTTGCATTTATTTACTTTAATGTTTGTTAAGCACCGCAAATTTGGGTTTATGAGTGATATATTGGATTATTATTATATTATATGAATTATTGTCATATGTTATACATTAAAGATAAGAAAATAATCAAGTTTGTTCTAAGTCTGCCTAGGCGGCGCCTAGACACCCGCCTAGGCGCAAGGCGGTCACCCGCCGCCTAGCGGTCGCCTAGCGCCTTTTAGAACATTGATCTTATCTCACCAACATCTACTCAAGAGCCTACGCCCGACAAGCTCTAACACAGAAGATCGTCTAGTGCTAACTCTGATGTGGATCAAGATGAGCTTCTGTGGCTCAAACAACGATCTCGATCCTGGTGACGACTCGAGGATGGGTCGAATGCAAATAGAGGAGAATGATGTCATCCTCAAGAGGAAGAAGAAGGCTCCACCATGGATTAAAGTGAAGAGGCCGATGACTAGGCCAAAGATATTCTAATTATTATTATTATTATTATTATTAGTTTTTAGTTATTTCCATATTTAGTAACTCCTATGTTAGTTGGAGCTATTTATGGAATGTCTTATTATAGCATTACTTAGTTAGGTTAAATAAGATGGTTAAGAGATTCTATCCTTAGGCTTTCTTAATTATCATCTTTTTATGATTTATCTAGTTAGGATTTTATTTATTAGATTATGATTAGGTCAGCCAAGTATATCCTTTTATAAAGGATGGCTGGCCAACCCTAGAAGATTTTAGGGTTTAGAATTTCTATTTAAACGTTCTTTATCATTCAATAAAAGACAGATTGGAATTAATATTGAAAAAACCTCTTTGGCTAAAAAGGTTCTTCGATTCCCCAATCCAAAAGCTTTTGCCTTCAAGTTATTGTTCGATCAATCATCCAATAACAAACCCTAATCCCCAAACACAACCCATCAACACAAACACAAAATCGGCAGAAAAACGTCGCACAAACCCTAGAAGGAATCGTCGTAGAAGAGAAGGCCACCGTCGCCGTTGCCTCTCCAGCCACACCAGGAGGCGGCCGCCTCAAGGCCTGCAGCGACCGTTGCCACCGAGCCCATCCCGCCGCCCAAGTTGCTGCCACCGTCGCTGCACCTTTTCCGTTGATGTTTCCTTTGTCCTTTGGTGTTGGTTGTTTATTCTTACTTATTTCCGCCGCAATAGTTCAAAACCTTTAGTGTAATTAATTGTAAACATCAAGAGAAATCAAGGAGTATTGTAAGATCGGGCCGTGAACAAGTTCGTGTTCTTGATTCGAAGCCCACATGAGAAGGATCGGGAATAGCAACACATCAAACTCCCAACCACGAATCACCAAGTTCCTCATCACTGGCGTCTATCCTAGGTAACCCACATCATATCCTACCTATTCCCCAAAAGATCAGGACGAGCCCTGATGCACCATACCAATTTCCCATTCCGAATCTTACCAATCTTTAACCATTCAAAATCCTCAAATCGTCCTACTCTGAAATCCTCATCTCATGATATTCCTAAATTACCTCAAGCTACCAATTCTTAACCATGACACTTCAGGCTCAAATCCTCTATTTATCGATCATTATTCCAAAGGAAACTCGAGGCCATCAAAGTTCGAATTACCCATAGCGTTGCAATTTTACCAAATCTCCCACAATTCTCCAACATATAGGATTCCCAATATCCGCTACCTGGACTAGTTCCCATGGTTCCGTAGGTTCCCAAATGTCCCAGATCATGCTTCCTCGAACTTTGACATCTCACCGCCTAAAGTCCCCTTTCACCGGTCTTCAATTCTACAAAATCTCTATATCATCCTCACTCGAATTTCGCAAGTGCCGTAATTTCACCAACCTTCTAGGACTCACCTTCTTCTAGCATTCCGAAGTCCATATTCAAAATTACCTTATATCGAATCTCAAGCAATCAGTCCTACTAGCAACCTCCACGATATTCTCGCCTAGCTACCAGCCTTTCCTCGAAGGTTCATCTTATATCCTCAAATATGTCAACAACCAAAATAATTCCCACACAACAAGCTCGATTCCTTCCCTATGCTAAAATCCTCTGACAACGCATCCAGAATCCTTCACTCCCAATTTCCCCAAACATTCCCAATCTTAGCTAAACATCCCCAATTAATCATCTCCTATACAGTCCCGATATCGCACAATCAAATCCCCCAGATCTACGATTTTCCCGAGCAACCCTGTACTACTTATCTTTAATATTTCCTTAACCTCATTCCTTACCAAAATTGTTCCCAACCACAACACATATAGCCTAGTCCCAAATTCTATGATTTCTCATATATTCCTTAGTCGATCATCCTCAACGCTCTCCAACGTCCGCTCCTAGACGACCTAGACACCACCCTTAGCACAATAACCTGTCTAACGACATTTACCTTTACAAGAGCTCCTCGATCAACTCCTAGCTTACCTAACCAGATTCAGAACTATCCTGATTACCTATACCCACACCCATTCTCAAGATTACCCTAATGAACTAGCAAAGCCTACAACCAACTACCCTCCTACACCACCCACATACTCTGCCTACCTACACTGCCGCCGCTAACTGCAATCTCTCCCTTGAAACCTCGCCATCGTAACCCTAATCCCCACCTAAGACCTACTTGGAAGCTCATCTGACACCCCTGTTAATCACCATCTCCTATGAGTGTTAAAAACTGCTCGGTTGTACCTAAGCGAACGCATTCTTCCCGTACCCTATCTCACACGACCAACGACCAGATCTGAAGACCTTAAATCTACCTGCCATTTTCTAACCTAGCTTACTGTTAATAGGAGGAATGTCGAGTTCTTAAATATAAATATAAAGATGTATAAATGTAAACTGACTCCTAGCCTATGCAAATAATTACAAGACTTCCTCCCGTTGTAGGGGAAGGGTAGTCAGGATCAATCCACGAGGAGCCAGGTCAGCGGGATCCTAGTAGCATCGGAAATCTCACGTCTTACGTCGACCAGAAGCCTCGATTTTGACCTTGGTGCTCGATGTCGACCTCGGCTGTCGATCATTTCTGCAACAGAAGACCTGTAGAGACAAAAAACGGCAGTCGATATCAACAGGGAAGGTCAATATCGATGTTAGCAAACGGAATCGATTGGCTCAGAAGACTGCTAGTCGACACAGATGGTCGATATCGACGTTGGGGGGTCGATATCGATGTTCAGTAACTCCGCAGGGATGATCGTCTTTGACTCAGAAAACTGTCAACGAACTCAATGGTCGATATCGACGTCTGTGGTCAATATCGATGTGTTCTCCTGCAAAGTTGTTAGCTTTTGTTGGCAAAGAAAGGCCGAAGACTTTAGGATGAATGAGGATGTGATGAACAGAAATAAAACAGTGGTCTTGAAGAATCAACTTATGTAAAAAGTAACTCCTAGGATTAGGGTTTACCAGAACGTTAACCAATGCATGCGATAAGATAAATAAGACGAACAATTGCGCTATTTCACCCGAGGGACGAGCTTTCGCTGTACACCAACTCTTAGGATTACTCTTGCAAATAAACCTAATTGTCTCTACCAATTTTATGTTTATAACTCAAGTTGTTAACATGAATCCCTTTTCTTTCGATTAGGACTAAACATAGAATCGTAGGAGATGATATAGACACAACGATATCAACATCTAACACTTACCTCAAGCACGCATGGCTAACGTTGGGCTCACCCCGACCCTAAGAGCTTTGGAAGACTACTCGCACCTCATCATGGAACTCATCTTTGATTGAAAGAAATAAACTTGCATTAAACTATAACTCCGAAGCTTTACAACTCAACGTCGGCTTTCGCAAACGCCAAACCCTAAAACTTCTCTCTAACCCTATTGCTTGTAAGTGAACTCTAAAATTGGATGATTGAATGCCAGACCCCTAGGGCTTTATTTATAGGCTACTAATCCTTGCTATCCAAGGATTGTAACTTCTTTCTAAACTATGAACTCTATCCAAACAATTAGGATAGGTATTTTATTTTGATAAAACTTAAACTAACTTGATAAAACATAAAGGTAAAAAGTAGATAAATTCCAGCTGCCATCTATCTAAATAGTACAAGATAATTCGTGCCTCTTTGAAGATAGAATTCCCAATCCGAGCCTCGAAATCGAATCTATCTTCTGTCGAGATAAGGTCGATATCGAGGTCTGTGTTTCTACTCGACTTGTCCATCTCTACTCGATTCCTGGGTTGAGGTCGATATCAATTGCTTTTCTGCTGTGTGATGGTCTGTGTCGACACTCAGATCTGTGTCGAAGTACTGTAGTCGATATCGATGTTGAAGGTCGATATCGACCTCTCTTCTGCTCTCCTCAGTTTCTCCGTTTTGAATCCGATTTCACTCAAATTCCTGCATGGTTAGCTCAAAACTTGTGCAGACTATATTTCTTGTACTTTAGCCCATCCTTACACAAGTTTACATTCTTTTGAAACTTTTCTTTGGGAATCGAATGAAATATGAAGTCAAAAGATGCAATAAAAGGAGGTACAAATATGTACATCAAAACACCCCATACTTAAGCTTGCTTGTCCTCAAGCAATAACCAATACCTACTGATGAAACCATGCGGAAATGATGGGACGATGATTCGGACGCGGGTATAGCAAAACGACACCAAGGAAGACCCAGAAAATAGGGAGGACGCGGACACAAAACAATGACACATGTCCATCATGCCCACCACCCACGATGACTACACGTGTCATCCCAATAGTGACAAGTGTCCTGATGGGGGCCTCTAGCCAATCCCTATAAAAGGGGAAATGAATAGAAGAATCAGGGGAGGCTTTTTGGATAAACGAAGGAGAAAAAAGAGAAGAAGAAGATTGTAAGAATCATCAAAGTCGACCGCTGAATCTTCATATAAACCGCGGGGAATTCAGAAGCCAGGATAAAGGAAAGGGCATCACATCCTGAACGAAGTGACGAAATAAACACTTCAGGTGAATCTCCGCGGACAGGTATGAATCCTTAAATCATGAAAATAAATGGATGATCTCCCATAAAGAAGTATGGGGTTATGGTATATTTCATGAACGCGAACAAAGCGCAACCCAGGTTGAACAGCGAACAAATTGATTCGCGTGTCAGGTAAGCCCGTGTAACATAAAAACATATACTCGTGTCTAAACCCCCGGGGACCCACCGAAAGTGGGCCTCTTATATAACTTCTTGGGACGCTTCATCGTTGGCGCCGTCTGTGGGAACCCACTCACCCTGAGGGGTTCAACTTTAAACTTTTTATTTTTTCCAGTAAATGAACTACATATGTTTTAGGTCATGAACAGCGCATACTCACGGTCCCGTCAGACAACTATCAAATCTGCAGGGAACACACGAGTCTCCAGAAAAACCCCCCACAAAGAAGGGGGGTATGAGAAAGTTCATCTAAAAAATCTAAGATAACAAATTTCCTGCCAAGTCTTTTTACTAACAAAGTTGTCAATGACTCTTGTCAGTCAGGAACAATGTACAACAACGAAGACTCAGATGCAATGAGACAAAGCACGATACCAGAGCAAGAGGCCACCAGCATGTACAACCCATCCGTCCTTCAATCGGAGGAACAACAAGGCATGTGGGCGTCGCCGTATGTGCCACCATATTACCCGGCGTACACGCCGGAATACATACCGCCTGTATACATGCCACATGGAGTACAGCAAGAGCCACATTATTACTTTCAGCAAGCGCCTGAGCCTCAGCCTTTTTATCAACCGGCCCCCGCGCCGCAATACTATTATCAGCCAGCACCGGATCCTCAACACCAGTACCAACCAATGAATGAGCCGCGGCACTTCCATGGTTATGAAAACCCATACCAAGGCCAACACAGAACCCACTTCCACGATCAGCAATATGACGCGTATGGACAGCCAAGCGCGGCAGAGGCAATCAATCTGAATCAGTATGGGAACCCAGCACCCGGAGCGTCAAGTCACGGGTTCGATCCCTTGCATCAAGGTGCGCAAGGGGTTGACATGCGGCCCAACAAACATCGACGAGGAGAGCATTCGACTGACGTATCCACTTCCACCAAGTCTGGCTCAACACAAATGAAAATCGACGTCCTTGATGATTTGCCCTCCGTTTTCACTCAGGACATTTCCGAGCACCAGTGCCCAAGCGATGGAGGGATGTGAATCTTATGAAGTACCATGGGACCACGGACCCAGAAGATCATCTGTGTCACTTCATGACCGCGATGGGAATCAATGAGTACAATGATGCCATGCTATGTAGGACTTTCCCGTCAACCCTCACGAAGATTGCCTTAACTTGGTTCACTAACCTACCAAAGAGTTCAGTCGGCAGCTTCTCTGAGTTAAATCAGATCTTCCAGTCCCACTTTGGGAGTGCGCGATCGAGAAAGAAGACCATGTTAGATTTCAACTCCATCAAGCAAGGAGGAGATGAAACCATGGGACATTTCTTTGCCCGATTCACCAGTGTAGTTGTTCAAATCCCGAACTTCAATCATGAATCCGCGACTATCATCCTCATGGGAAATCTAGCGGAAGGCGATTTCAAGACTTACCTGTTTAGAAAGAAGCCCAGGGATTATGATCAATTAAGAGATCTGGTGTCACGACAAATAGATGCAGAGGAAGCAGCCGCGTCAAGCTCAAGAGCAAATGGCGGGCATCAAGGCTTTTTCAGCAAGCTGGCTGGAAAATTCAGAAAGGATAAGGGGGCAGCGAAACCACCCAAACAACCATCGGTAGGACACCACCAACAAAATGACGAGGTCCACCTCAATTCAGACAGGAGGGGGGAACATCGTCATCAGAGAGATGATCGAAGAGAGGGAAATGACCGAAACAAAACACATCAGCCGCGGAGGGATGATTATCATGACCGGGAACACCATCTTCGCGAGCACCACCAGAACAGAAGGGACGATCGACACCCGGTCGAGCGTCACATGCAAGACGAGGAGTATCCTCATCATCAGAACAGGAATCACAACCAGTACAGAGAGCGCGAGGAAGCCCCTCAGCCATATCGAGGGAGGGGCCGGGGGCGCCGATGGCGACGAGGACGCCATAATGGTCCCCCGCCCCCTCAAGGGTCAGTAAATCAGGCCCCCCGAGAGCAGGAAGGAAGGCTAAGGTCCGCGGTCGAACGTATCCCAGAGCCCGAAGGATACATCGACACTCTAGCAGGAGGACCCTCTCTTTCAAGAGCTAGCAACCAGGAGAGGAGGAATTACTAACGGGAAGGAAAGCAACCACCCTCCGCAACGAGCAGGCGAATTGCCCACACACCTCACGCGAAACTAATATTCTCAGCAGGAGACGCGGAAGATGTGAGGATGCCTCATTCCGACCCACTGGTCATACATGCTCAGATAGCAACCAAGACTGTCAAGAGGGTGTTCATTGACACAGGGTCATCTGTTGATATACTTGCATGGGAGGCCTTTTTGGAACTTGGAGTCTCAGCAACGGCACTCAAGCCGTATTCAGGAACGCTGGTTGCTTTTTCTGGAGACGAAATACCAGTCGCAGGAACCATCGAGCTGACGGTGGTGCTCGGATCAGCGCCAAGGCGAAGGATGGAGAACATAGTTTTCACCGTCGTCCGGGTCCCAACAGTATACAATGCCTTGATAGGGAGGGTATCGCTCTACAAATTCCAGATGATGGTCTCTATCTACCACTTTTTGGCCAAGTTCCCTGTGAAAAGAGGAGAAGTTGGCGAGGTTCGCGGACAGCAACCAGAAAGTAGAAGCTGTTATCTAACCTCCCTGAGGAGGAAAAAAGAAGTGATGCAGATTGAGGAATGTGCCGCAAGCACGACCGAAAGGAAAAGAGAGAACCTACGAAAAGAGCTTGTGGAAGAGACCGATCCAGAAGGTACCTATGCTGAAGCAGAACTAGAGGTAAGGCCCGCGGCCAGAGAAGTTCCAACCACTGATGAGAAACAGGCTTACCTTCCATTCCCCAACCCTGAGGAAAAGGTGTATTTGGGGCAAGCGTTAGATCCCAAAGAGAAGGAACGTGTCATTGGTATTATAGTGAGGTCAAGAGACGTCTTTGCATGGTCGCCAAGAGATCTGCTGGGAGTTCCCCCGTTAATTGCCTTGCACACACTCATGATAAAACATGATGCCAGGCCGATCGCTCAGAAAAAATGAAAAATGGCACCCGAAAAAGCCCTCGCCGCGAAAGATGAAACAGAAAAATTATTGGATGCAGGCTTCATTAAGGAGGTAGAAGACTCTGAATGGTTGTCTAATGTGGTTCTGGTCAGAAAGTCTAATGGAAAGTGGCGTATGTGTGTTGATTTTTCTGATCTCAACAAATTTTGCCCCAAGGATAGCTACCCACTTCCATCCATTGATGAGCTGGTTGATGAAACCGCCGGGAATGCCGTCCTCAGTTTTCTGGACGTGTATTCATGGTACAACCAAATCCGCATGGACCCACTCGATGAAAAGGCCACTACCTTCATAACGAATCAGGGGATTTTCTGCTATCAGGTCATGCCATTCGGATTGAGAAATGCAGGAGCCACATTCCAAAGAATTGTTGACAAGATTTTCCGTGCCCAAATTGGAAGGAACGTATCGATCTATGTGGATGATATCGTGGTGAAAAGCTTGAAGGCAGAAGATCACGCGGCTGATCTGCATGAGACATTTGACTCTCTGAGGCGCGGGGGATTGAATCTGAACGCGGAGAAATGTGTTTTCGGCGTAGACTCCGGAAAGTTCTTGGGATTCTTGGTTAGCTAGCGAGAAATAGATGTAAATCCTGAGAAGATTGCAGCGATTCAAAGCATGCAACCACCCAGAACGATCAAGGAAGTCCAGGCTCTCAACGACGCTATCAATTATCTCAGCCGATTCTGCTCTTGTCTTGCGGATAAATCTCTGCCTTTCTTTGCTCTATTAAAAAAGAAAGGACCCATCCAGTGGACGCCAGACCTGCAACGAGCTTTCGAAGAAATGAAAGATTACTTGATGAAATTGCCAACTCTGCACCGACCAGAAAGACTTGAAGATCTACACCTCTACTTGGCCGTCAGAAGCACAACCATCAGTGCAGTGCTCACCCGCGAAGAAAAATATCCAGTTTACTACGTGAGCAGGGTTTTGCAAGATGCTGAAACAAGATATGAGCCGATCGAGAAAATGATTCTGTGCCTGGTATTCGCGGCAAGAAGACTACGACCTTACTTCCAAGACCACCCAGTTCAAGTTTTGACTAACCTACCTTTAAGGCAGATCTTGCACTCCCCTTGCCTTTCAGGACGGATGACGAAGTGGGCAGTGGAATTGTCGGAGTTTGACATCGAATACAAACCACGGAAGGAAGCACTAGCACAAACCCTGGATGATTTTATCTGTGAAATGAGTTTTGAAGAACGAGCATCATCCGAAGACGGGAGTTGGGTCTTGAAAGTTGATGGAGCAGTCAATCAAGCTGGTTGTGGAGCTGGGATTGCCTTGATATCCCCCGAAGGGCAGGTAGCAAATTACGCCTATAAACTCACCTTCCAAGCAACAAACAATGAAGCTGAGTATGAAGCCCTCATAGCAGGGTTAGAAATAACCCTGTCACGAGGAGCAAGAGGAGTAACCGCCTACACAGACTCTGAGGTCTTGGCAAAGCAAATAGAAGGGGAATACGAGGCCAAAACAGGTTTAATGCCAGATTACTTGAGGAAAGTTCAGGCTTTGCGAAGAGCCTTTCTGAACTTCGCAGTAACAGCAGTCCCAAGGGAAGAAAATCAACAGGCAGACGCACTAGCAAGGGTAGGCGCGACAATTCCATCCGAGGTCGGCGCGGAATTCATGTTTGAAAGGAGAGAAAGCCGTGGACTTGTAAAACAAGTTTTCTTCATTGAGACAGACGGAGAATACGACTGGAGGACACCAATAGCAGAGTACCTGGAGAAGGGAATTCTCCCCACAGAGAAGCACGAGGCCAAGCAAATCAAGATAAGAGCAGCGAGATTCACTGTCCGCGATGGAAAACTTTACAAGAGAGGTTTCACGCAGCCTGATTTAACATGTGTTACCATTGAAGAAGGAATGGTAATTGTATAGGAACTTCACTCTGGAATATGTGCGCATCACCAAGGCTGGAGAGCGCTAACAGTCAAGATCATGAGGATAAGATATTACTGGCCAACGATGAAGCAAGACGTTCAAGGATTCATCAAGAAGTGTGACGCGTGTCAAAAATATGGGAACGCTATCCATCGGCCAGCGGAAATGATGAAGGAAATCTATGGTGCTTGCCCATTCTCTCTTTGGGGGATGGATATCTTGGGACCATTTTCGACCGCACTAGGCCAATTGAAATACGTAATCGTGATTGTGGATTACTTCACTAAGTGGGTAGAAGCAGAAGTGATAGGACTCATCACCGCTGAGAAAGTGAAGAAATTCCCGTGGAAGAACTTGGTGTGCCGTTTCGGGGTCCCGGAGTCGATCATCACAGATCACGGACCCCAGTTCGACTGCGAAACCATCCGCAATTTCTGTGAAGACCTCCACATCAATCTCAAATTTTCATCCGTAGCACATCCTCGGACAAACGGGCAAGCAGAGGTCACCAATCGGCAAATTTTGGAAGGTATACGGAAGAAATTGGGATCCACGGCCAAGGGGAGATGGGCGGAACTCCTTCCTCTAGTACTATGGTCTCACAGGACAACCGCGAAGACGCCGACAGGGGAGACACCTTTCTCTTTGGTTTACGGTGTAGATGCAGTCATTCCGATTGAGCGAATGATTCTGTCGGCCCGCGTTGTCGGATTCAAACCACAGTCCAACGAAGAAGCGCTCGAAATGGAGATGCATCTGAGGGAAGAACGCATGATAATGGCAGCGTTGAAGGCAGAAGAGTACAAAGAACGGGCTGCTAGGTACCACAATCAGCGAGTTCGGCCGCGACAATTCCAGAAAGGAGACCTAGTCTTACGACGGGTGCAGACCGGAGGAAAGCTGGATGCCAACTGGGAGGGTCCGTACGTAGTAGCTGACATCATCCAAACTGGTGCATACAAGTTGAAGAATGAAAACGGAGAAACCCTGAACAAGACTTGGAACGCTGACTGTCTAAAGAAGTACTTTGTGTAATCTTGAAACACTGTTTTTGGTTAAATAATCGCCCCCGCAGGAAGTTGAACGAGCGGTTAGCGGGCGTTTTCTGTAAGTAACAAACGACTAGGGACCTTAAAATCCCCTAAACTGACGTTGGAGCATACTCCGCGTCACTCCCTTGATTGAGATTCTTAATCTCTCAAGGTCGAGCCTACGAACGCCGGAGCCAACTGATGCTGGAGCTTACTCCGCGTCACTCCCTTGATTGAGATTCTTGATCTCTCAAGGTCGAGCCTACGAACGCCGGAGCCAACTGACGCCGGAGCTTACTCCACGTCACTCCCTTGATTGAGACTCTTAATCTCTCAAGGCCGAGCATACGAACGCCAGAATCAACTGACGCTGGAGCTTACTCCTCTTCACTCCCTTGATTGAGATTCTTAATCTCTCAAGGTCGAGCCTACGAACACCGGAGCCAACTGACGCTGGAGCTTACTCCGCGTCACTCCCTTGATTGAGATTCTTGATCTCTCAAGGTCGAGCCTACGAACGCCGGAGCCAACTGACGCTGGAGCTTACTCCATGTCACTCCCTTGATTAGGACTCTTAATCTCTCAAGGTCGAGCCTACGAACGCCATAATCAACTGACGCTGGAGCTTACTCCGCGTCACTCCCTTGATTGAGACTCTTAATCTCTCAAGATCGAGCCTACGAACGCCAAAATCAACTGACGCTGGAGCTTACTCTGTGTCATTCCCTTGATTGAGATTCTTGATCTCTCAAGGTCGAGCCTACGAACGCCGGAGCCAACTGATGCTGGAGCTTACTCCACGTCACTCCCTTGATTGAGATTCTTGATCTCTCAAGGTCGAGCCTACGAACGCCGGAGCCAACTGACGCTGGAGCTTACTCCGCGTCACTCCCTTGATTGAGACTCTTGATCTCTCAAGGTCGAGCCAACAAACGCCAGAATCAACTGACGCTGGAGCTTACTCCGCGTCACTCCCTTAATTGAGATTCTTGATCTCTCAAGGTCGAGCCTACGAACGCCGAAGCCAACTGACGCTGGAGCTTACTCCGCGTCACTCCCTCGATTGAGACTCTTAATCTCTCAAGGTCGAGCCTACGAATGCCAAAATCAACTGACGCTGGAGCTTACTCCGCGTCATTCCCTTGATTGAGACTCTTGATCTCTCGAGGTCGAGCCAACGAATGTCAGACTCTTCCAACGCTGGAGCTTTCTCCGCGTCGCTCCTTTGGCTGTGATTTCTGATATCCCAAAAATCGACCCAACGAACACCAGGGTCTGTTGATACTGGAATCTTCTTCATGCCCCTCCTTTGACCGAGGTGCACGACTCCTCAAGATCAGATCAATTGGTGACAGAGTTTAATAATATGAACATAATCTAAAAACTCTGAGGAATACTACTACGAATAGCATCACAAGGGAAACATTCGATCCATCGACCCCATAACAAGCATAAACAAATGAAAAAGACGCGGGAAAACGTTACAGCAACTGCATAGAAGTTTTTTGGTACAAATAACATGAGTCAAAACATAAAAGGGATCACTGTTCAGAAACAAAGAAGTCACACATCTGGGAGGATGACCGGCCTTGGAGGCGACATAACCCAACCATTCTCCACACAAATGGATCCCTCATCAAGCACACGAACGTCGAAGTGAACTCCACCACGATGGCGGGAAACCATAACGGTCCCCATTCCTAGCCCTTGAGATGCAACAAAATCACTCCAACCGTCAACAAGCCCAAAATATCCCATAGTCTCGTTTGACTATCCGAATTGGAGAATCTACGGCCGAGCCCAGGGATAGAAAGACTTGAGTCGGGTCTGTAACACCTGTCTCGTACTCAAAAAAGCGGGGAGAGACTGAAAGAGAATAAAAACAAATGAGATATAAGAAAAAGAATGATCTTTCTTAAAAAAGAGAGAAGCAAGAAGAAGTTAACTTACTCATTCTTGCAGCTGATCCTCAAAATCCAAGGCTAAATAAAAAGCCTAGGGAGTCTCACTTGGTGCATCCATCTTGAAGTAGAAAATGCTGGAAAGAAAAACTAAGCTAGGCCTCACTTATATAAGGATCCACGAGGGGTTGATCACGGGACGTACTTTTAAAAGATTCTTTTAGAATCCTCAAAAGAAGAGCAGAACCACTACGGTCAAAGACTTACGGAAGATATGACTTGAGAAGACAAGTCTGAATCGCACGAAAACCAAGAAGAATCCTAAACACAATCTCAATATTAAATCAAAAAGGATGATAGACACCACTTTTATTCATTGCCCGCGTAAAAGAAAACCACACATCGACAGAAATAGTCCCCTCAGCTTACGAAAGAATGCGTCGCAAGAATAGCTGGTCACGGGTAAGAACCGTTAGTCGAAATACCCGCGTCCTCGTAATGAGGGTGGCCAACGATCTAATCCCCGTCCTCCAAACCCATGATTTGGATTTCAAAACGGGCATTTCCTTTGTGGATAAAGACCATAGAAGATCCGACCGCGAGTCCATGAGACTCGATGAAATCTCCCCATCCTTGACGAAGCCAATACATTCCATAATCACCCTTATAAACACGGACTGGAAAATCACGTAAAAGATGAGATGAAAGGAAAACTTGCTCTGGAACAGCATCCACATACTCCCCCTCAAAGCGCAGGGGCAAGAGCTGAAAATGGAAATAGGACAAAGGGTCAAATGTAAAGAATGAAAGCTATCAAACAAAACCAGCATTCCAATAAGGGCTTACCAAGCGGGATGTTTGATCAACACGGTCAATCGATTGAAAGAAAGCCCATCTACCCGCACTAGAAACATCCATAAACACGATTAAAGTATAAAGTAAGCAGTTGTGAAATAACAAAAAGGGGAGGAAGAAAGATACCCTCTATAAAAGTCGGGGAAGCGACACGCATGAGCGCCATCTGGCATAAGGTTCCTCTAAAGAGAGAGAATCGGCTCGTCAACCAAGATGGCAGTATAGTCACGAGAACTGCAAAAGCAAGCTCAGTGAAACGACTTGACGATCAGAAACAGCTGACAAAAATTTTCTAGGGCCAGGTTCAGGCCTAAGTAAAACACGCGGCCTAAAAAACGCCCCGTGGAGAAACCCCAGAATAAGGAACTCGACACGCGGCATGTTTGAGCAAATATAAGAACCCCGTGAAATCTTCAAGAAAATATCATACGCAAAACAAAGAGATGGAATTTGAAAATTCCCCCAAAGCCTTTTATAGAGTAATCATTACAGGAGAACAACTTCAATCTCTACGGCTCCCACTGATGTACGTCCTTTTAGAAGAGGATGCCCATCGCCTGGTGCATTTGTGGTCTCGATCCAACCGCGAGCATGAGGTCAAGGTCGAAGTGGACGCGGACGGGATTTACTGGTTCACAGACGGATGGCCAGGATTTGTGGAAGCCAATAGGATAAGCGTTGGAGTTGCTCTGATCTTTGTATACTAGGGGGATTCAATCTTCGAGGTCTATGTCGCAAATCCGGACTGTGATTACAACGAAATAGAAGGACGCGGGTGAAGAACGACTACAAGGATGAGAGCCTTGTAATCCCACTACTCTTTAAAATGTAAGAGAACGAAATAACGTTCCAGCTAAATAAGATCTAGGGATCATGTAACGATGTCTTATTTAAATAAAAAGAGCAAGTCTCTACATTAAAAACTTCAAAAGCGAAACGTTTCCTCTATTCGCAAGCTAAACTCATACAGCAAACAGATTCTCTTAATTTATAAATGAGGTTCAGCATGAGTCGCTGGAGGAAACAGCCGAGATACAACGCCCAGTTTCGGCACATTCCAAATCATGTCGCGGACAGACTTTAAAACGAGCGCGATCCATGTAGAAAAAATTCATCGACGACCCCACAAAAAACCCATGATGAGCAACAAATCTATCCCATCCGTGACGAAGGTATAAGCGACCATCAAGTTCTCTACTCACTTCAACCTGGAGGTTCTTGATGGCGTAAGTAGACAAGAAAATCTTCCGCGGAGGAGAGGACCTGAACTCCACCTCAAACTGAGGCGGAAGGGGCTGCCGAAAAGGGACACAAGTTAAAGGCTCAAAGTTAAAAAAGGAGGGGGAAAGAGAAACAATTGAAATCAAGACTATCAAAAATCATACAAGCGAAGAAAGTTGGTCGATGCATTCCAAAGTTTTGAAAAACGCCCAAGGGTTAGAACTCCCAGACGCCATAAATCCTTATCAAGCGAACAACCATAGGCGTAATAAACTAAAAACCTGAACTAAGAGTTTTTAAAAAGGAGGGGAGAGAAAAAGGCATACTCAAGCATGGTGAACAAGTGGCAAGAACTTTTTCAAAAATCAGAATCGAAGACTGAAGCACAAGTGGCCGAGTCGGTAAAATGATGAACACAAGAATAAGAAGAAGAGGAGATATTCGCTACGAGGATAATAATATACAAAAATACAGCCCCTTAAACGAGGTGGTAAAAACCGTTGTCCGAACATTACAGAGCGCGAAATTGTTCGGTTTCGACAAAAGTTAATTACAAAACTGACCCGCGCCAGTGAAATATTATGAGAAAAGATAAAAAAACTAGTCCTTTCAAGCCTCAAGGATTGGCGGCGGCATCAACCTCTTCATCGTCGGAATCCTCTTCATCCGAATCCTCCTCTCCTGCCATCTCTTCCGGGGTCAATCCCCAATCCGCCACCGACAAGCTCGCCTCAAACTTCTCTAAAGGAACACCCGGATTAGCCTGCGATCGGGCGACACTCTGGTTGATACCAGCGGACATCCCCTTTCGAAAATAGCTGAAGCACTTATCCTTTTAAAGCTCCACTCCCTCTAGAGATCGAAGACATGGCTTGGCTATCGAAGAAAGGAAGGAAATGCCCGCGTCGGTTTTGAACCATTCGGAAGTCAAGAACTTAAGACCTGCAGAAGATTCCAACCACTGAAGCGTAACCTCTTGAGGAGACTGAGACTGAAGCTTCTCCAGTTCCTGCCTCACTAAAGCACGATCCTCTTCAACAATAGAATGCTCGATTTGAAGATCTTTGAGGCGTGCTTCAGTTGTCTCCAGTTTCTCCTTCAGTTGCGTCGCGGACTGTTGAAATTCCTCTCCTTGGCGGCGTAGAGCGTCCGAATTTGAAAGTGTCGCGTCACGCTCGGAAGACAAAGAAGAGTTTTGCTCCTTCAAAGCAGAAATTTGCTCGCTGGCGGCCTGCAATTTCTCATGAAGTTCTGCAGATCGTTTCTTGAACTTTTCCACCGAAGAGGGATCGCCAACAGTATTGCCCAATGTCCTTAACTTATGATTCAACACCTTCATCTCCGAGGCCTTCTTAGAGAGCTCCGCCTCATAGAAAGTCAGTCGCCTCTCCGAGTCAATTTGGAAACTCCTAACCCGAAGAAGCAAGAACAAAGGTGAAAATAAAGATACAGGAATTGAACGATGATGTGAGCAAAAATAAAAGATCCCAACGACGACTCACCCACTCGGCTGCACGCTCGAATTGTAGAGAAAACTCATCCCACTCTAAGAGGCGCACCCACGCTCGTTCATTCCGTGCAAATTTATCAGGGCAGCGAAGGCAAACGAGCTCATCAACTCCAAAGCCGGGGATGCGAAAAGCAGGCAAAGCATCATCCCCCTGAAGAAAAAGAGCCTCCTCTTCCCCAGTCCCGGAAGCTCGAGATGAGCCCACAACTTTCTTCCTTTTTTGAGGACGAGAGGTACCCGCGTCCGAAGGACAAGGACATTTCTCGCGGGCATCAGAAACCACGACCTCGGCTTCCGCGACGGGTTCACTGGCTCTTTCTACCTCCTCCACAACCGTACCTTGGGAGGCAGCAAGCGGGCGAGGAACGCGCTTGGCGGACTTCTTCTTCCTTGTCTTGCCACTTTCTTGAACGTGATGTCGATCGGCCAAAGAGCTCAAATCCATTAAGTCTTCCAAAAAGAAAACGAAAAAAGAAGGCATAAAACACCGCTAGCGAACTCCCAAGTCTTCTAAAATAGAATATGATAAAAATATGTGCGTGAAACGCCAAGAAAATCACAAAAATTGAATATAGTAAAGACTAAAGCAAACACCTAATCGCGGATGAGGCAGGCTCAACCCCGCCATCTCGAGCCGAAGGGCTGAAACCATCGATCGCCACAGTAACTTAGGCTCATGAACAAAAGAGTCTTTGAACTTGTCAAGACGCGCAACCCATGGTTTTTTGACCGCGCTGAACCATCCGGGTATGGTCTTAAATTGAAGACAAATGCCAGCCTTGTCGCGAACAAGAAACCACTTATGTTTCCAGTTCGGTTTGCTGGAAAGTCTCTCAATGTAACTGCAACTGGAGATACACTGATAAAACCGAGGATCTTGGGGCCGCCTCTTCAGAGAAAAGATGCTGAGCATTAGCTCTTTCGTCGGAGGCACTCCAATATCCAAGCAGCGCATCACGAAGCTAGCGAAGAACATCCAACAATTCGGTACCACTTGCGCGGGGCTCAAGTTGTACTCAGACAAGAAAGCAATAAACAAAGGATGAAGAGGCAGGTGAAATCCTTGGGATAAACTCGCTGCATACACTACCAAGCAATCTTCATAAGCATCCAGGCACCCTCCACCCTCTGAGGGAAGACACAATTCCACGCCCGCTGGCCATGGAAATATTCGGGCTAGGGCCTCGACGCTTGAAAGATCGAGCAGTGTTGTGCATCCTCGCACCTCTTGGTTAGGAGAACGACGTGGACGAACTCTCTCGGAGATGACAGGAGGACAAGGTTGAGGGTCACGGAGGGAGAAATCTCCCCGAAAAGAACAAGAAGCTAAGTCGTCAAGGGAATAAGACGGAAAGTCGAGATCACTAAGAACATCCTTCGAGCGAACCCTTGCACACTTCTCTGCAAACCCGATGGGAGACTCGGCGTAAGGGACCCACGACAACTCAGATTCCAAACCACTGGTTGACGGGCGCGGACTAAGGGAAGCACGCGCATCGGAGTGAGCTTGAGTCACCACGTCCATCGGATGAACGTCATCCCCCTTCGAAGAAGAAGAAGTTAAAAAAGGAGAGGAATAATAATCAGGGTCAGAGCGGTTCCGTCGTCTCCTCACCTTAATCGGGTTGCCGAAAGGACCCACGCGGTCCGGGGAAGAGATATTGGAAGAAGAGGAAGAGTCGGAAGAACT
The DNA here is from genome assembly GCA_963922045.1 of Persicaria maculosa. Lineage (NCBI taxonomy): Eukaryota > Viridiplantae > Streptophyta > Magnoliopsida > Caryophyllales > Polygonaceae > Persicaria > Persicaria maculosa. Next base: position 65,045,976 of record OY998267.1, read on the forward strand.
GTTTGAGTCAGACGAGGAACTCCCGCTGGAAGATGAAGGAGAAGAATCCAAAACGACCGCGGGAGGATTCCCTCCTGAAACCGAAGGTAAGACCTCTCTCCATCCTTCCTCTCTTTCAAACTCGTCCAGCGCGTCCGGGTTCCCCTCAAAGTTAGCCATCCTTGAAGGAATTTAAAAGCTGATCTGAAAAGGAACCCGTACGCAGACCAAAAAATCAAAAAACCCAAAGAAACAGAACTGGGATAAAAGGGGAAGACCCGAACGGATCTAAGAGGGAGAAAACTAAAGTTTTTGGCGAGAAATAAAAATTTTAGCAAGATCACCCAAGAACATTTCACGAAGAAATTAAGAACTCAAGAACAAAGACAAAGAATTACCTTGGAAAAGCGAGGAAACCGCCGGAAAACTCAACCGGAAAGCTAAGAGACCAACGGTAAACTCTGAAAAAGCGAAAAACTGAGTAAACACCGCAAGCAGACAAATAATGAGGAGTGAAAAAGTGAAAACGGAATGGGGTAATTTATAAGAAAATTACCGACTCTTCAGTTCCCCTCAAGACGATATGGGCCGTAGTAAAACCTTAATGGGCCGGAGGAGGTCCTTAACCAGGCCCACACACTCTGTTTAAAACAGGAAATATGAAATTAACCCCCTAGAGATAAAGAGAAGAACACATTTCCGCGGGTAAAAATCGAATCGTCTCAAGCTCTCATGGAGCTCAACCCGACCCGAGGAGCTGTGATGAAACCATGCGGAAATGATGGGACGAAGATTCGGACGCGGGTATAGCAAAACGACACCAAGGGAGACCTAGAAAATAGGGAGGACGCGGACACAAAAAAATGACACATGTCCATCATGCCCACCACCCACGATGACTACACGTGTCATCCCAATAGTGACAAGTGTCCTGATGGGGGCCTCTAGCCAATCCCTATAAAAGGGGAAATGAACAGAAGAATCAGGGGAGGCTTTTTGGATAAACGAAGGAGAAATAAGAGAAGAAGAAGATTGTAAGAATCATCAAAGTCGACCGCTGAATCTTCATATAAACCGCGGGGAATTCAGAAGCCAGGATAAAGGAAAGGGCATCACATCCTGAACGAAGCGACGAAATAAACACTTCAGGTGAATCTCCGCGGACAGGTATGAATCCTTAAATCATGAAAATAAATGGATGATCTCCCATAAAGAAGTGTGGGGTTATGGTAGATTTCATGCACGCGAACAAAGCGCGGCCCAGGTTGAATAGCGAACAAATCGATTCGCGTGTCAGGTAAGCCCGTCTAACATAAAAACATATACTCGTGTCTAAACCCCCGGGGACCCACCGAAAGTGGGCCTCTTATACAACTTCTTGGGACGCTTCATCACCTACAACACACCCTTCAAGTCTTCGCCCTTGTCAAAAGCAACATTATAAGCGGTAGCAAAGCAAAGCAAGTGAATTTAACGTCATAGCACATATTTTGGTGATCCATAGGCATATGCAATTTTGATCCAACCTCACAGGGATAATGTGTTTGTACTCAACTCTTATGTGTTTAAGATATGAAGATCCACGCTCAACTCAATTCCATACACAAACTCATAAACATTGCAATTTATAAAAATCCACTTCGCAACAAATCATGAAAATGCAATAAGAACTATCAGGAGGACTTTCGCTCAATGGAAGATTTCAAAGAAGACTCCATTCGACGGGGTTGTAATGGGGCTTGGTAAGGAATAAAAGGTATGGAATTTATTTGGCTGTGTGGTGCTTATATAATTCGGGAATCAAGACTCCTAAATCTCAACAGTTGCAATATCCAAACCATAACTCTTCAATGTTGCACTTTCGAAGCTCAATCTCCCATAATGTTCTTTCTCAACTCATCTTTCCATAATATGCTCTAAAGATGCACTAAAAGATGTAAACCATACTATCAACCCTTCTTTCAAACTCTAATATGCTTCTAAAAAATATAACCCTTGTATGAAACAAATAAAGGACTTAAAGGATTTTGGCTCATGCACTACATATACATACATTTCTCTTTTTTTCTTTTTTTTTTCGGATTTTTTTTTTGACGAAATAATAAAGAATAGTAAAACAAATACATGCATTTATATACTGAGCCAAAAATCCTTTTACAAAATATGACAAGATGTAAATATGCACCAACCCATAATTTCCTTGCTCAAAACTGGACAATATGCACTTTTCTTTCCACAAGGCATTAGTTCAGCCAATCTAAGTCTCAATTCCCAAATTGGGGTCAGGCTTAATTTGGCTAGGGATAATTTTGTGGAGTTTGCAATTGGAGGCTCAAGCTAATTTTTCGGCTTCAAGCAGGGATAATGCAGGGTAGGTAAAAAGAGGATAAAAATCGCTTAAAAGATGCATCCATCATTTAATTCTCGTAAACATAGACATATTTATGTATTGGCTTTGAATAACTATCACAACATTTAGAGATGCATAGGAAGAGTAAATTCACTCAAGAAAGCGAAGGGATTTCTGATGTTCTCCCTATAGGTCAAAATTCTCACTAGGACAATTTTTGTTGGATTTGATTTTTCGCCTAGGATCATATGTGCTCCATTTCATCCCAAGTTCACAATCTACATAAAAATTTAAGGTCTTAGGCTAAACCATCCAAATATGCCAGAGGATTTACATGATCAAGTCAGCTATTGAGTTTTCATCATAGGACATCTAAGTAGGGTTTAAAAAATAAACGTAAGGAGTAAACATGCATTTTTTGTATTTTTGACATTTTTCTATTTTTTGGATTTTTTTTATAAAAGTAAAAATAAGAACAAAAATTTAAACATGAATGCAATGCAAAGAAGAAAACCAAGTTATGACCGTAAGACATGTTTTTTCCCTACCCCATACTTAAAATATAAAGTGTCCTCACTATATTAAAAAGAAGAACAAGGGTAGAGAGAAACTCACAGCGCAACCTACGGATTCTGGTCGATTCCCAGGTTAGGTCGATGTCAGAGGTCGATATCTATGTCAGAGGTCGATGTCGACTGCATCTGTCAAAGGCGAGGAAGAAAGTGAAGTCGAGGGCTGCCAGGGGATGGTCGATATCGATGATTATGGTCGATATCGACCTCTGCTTTTTGCTCCTGAGTCCTCGATTTCGACTCCAAGAGATGGCTTGACCCTGGGGGGTCGATTTCGACCGGCCTGGTCGATTTCGACTGCCTCTGCAGAAACTTCTTTTCTTCTTCGTCGTTTCTTTTTGCTTAGAAACCTGAAATCTTTGTTAGAAGTATAGATAAAACCACGAATTATCTCAGTTTTAAAAGTTTAAAAAGCCAAAATTCTAAACCTAAAAACCATCTATGAAAAATTTAAAGGTTTTATGTACATGCTCTAGAGTTTGGAGTCGCTAGGCCGACTTCTCCGTTAATTCTTCATGACCCTTTTATGTAGGGACCCTTCGAACTTGAGCCTTCTCCTGGATCATCTAGGTCCTTTTGGTAGTATCTTAGTTCGGCGACCAAGGCTTCTTTGTCGTTAGGTTCTTCTCTGGGCGCTTTCCTTCTCTTTCTAGACCTAACTTTAGCAATATAGGCAAACCATGGAGCTTTGACCCTCTTATTAGTTAAATTATCAATCATTGGCTTAATTGATTTAATAAGGGACAGAGGAGGGTTTGGAGTCATACCTGGGCTTACTTGTTTGGGCCCGAAACGGAAATCTTCTGACTGAGGGGTTGTCGATTTCGACCAAGGTGGGTCGATGTCGAGTGCGTTGGTCGATGTTGACCTGTGGGGGTCGATGTCGACCTCTGTGACCCCATACTTAAGCTCCTGGCAATCATCTGGCTCACTCAATTTCGACCAAGGGGGGTCGATTTCGATGTTTTTAGTCGACATCGACTGGTTCCAGTCGATGTCAACCCTGCTTGTTGTTTCCGTCCTCGCCAACAAAAATTTTCTAAGCTTTTCCTTAGCCGGCGACAGGAAAACTTGCTCCAGATGTTTTGTTTCTCTCATGTTTGGGTGGAAAGAGAACTATATCACTTCGTTCCCTGTAGTAAAGGTTAGTAATCCTCGACGTACATTGATATTGGCATCAGCCGTAGCTAAGAAAGGCATACCAAGGATAATAGGCACTAAAGGATCTTCAGGCATCTCCAATACAATGAAATCAGTAGGCACAAGGAACTTACCTACCTTTACTGGAATGTCTTCAACTATACATGTGGGCTTGACGAATGAGTTGTCAGCCATATAGAGTTTCATATCCACAGGTTCAAGTGCGCCTATGTTTACCTTTTGCCAAATAGAAAGAGGCTTGAGACTTACGCTTGCCCCTAGGTCACATAGGGCCTTGTAGCGATGTTGGCCAAGCCCCACGGTGATTGCAAACTTCCCTGGACCACTCTTCTTCTCAGGGAAGTCCATCTTTGAGCACTCCTCTGCGATCTCTGCCATGGATCTCTTCTTGCTAAGGATGTCTTTGAGGAATCGTACATAGGCGGGCATCTCGCTTAGGGGTTCTGTAAGAGGAATGGTTACATTAAGACCTTGAAGAATTTTTACAAAGCGCCTAAACTTACCTTTGGTGGCATCCTCCAATGCTTTGGATGGAAATGGCAATGTCTTCTTTGGTGAAGCGGTCAAAACGGTGGTCGGAGGGGCCTGCTGGACATCGACATCGACTGGGACGTGGTCGATATCGACTGGGATGGTCGATGTCGACCTCTGTTGTGGCTCTGATGGCTCTACAGTGGCCTCGATGTCGACCAGTGGGTCGATCTGGTGGTCGATATCGACCTCTACCTCAACATCGATTGGGCTGTCGATGTCGACTGGATCTGTTGCTTTCTTCGACTCCGTTCATGGCTTTTGTACTTTGTTGCCACTCCTTAATTGCATGGCTACGACATGGCCAGTCCCGGATTACCACTTAGGATTGATGGTTGGTTGCCCAGGGAATGTTCTAGACGGTCTAGGGATTTGCACCGCCAATTGACCCAGTTGGGTCTCTACGTTCTTTTTCCAAATTATTATCTCCCCAATCCTTGTGGTAAGGTGATTGAGTTGAGAATGGATTTCATTGTTGGATTGATCATTCTTAGCCTGATTCCGCCTGATTTCAACCAGCACTAGTTATAGATCATCCTTCCGTTGGTCCCTCTCCGGGTGCCCATGAGCTCTATAAGGCGGGGGGTCCCTAGGGTTAACTGGGTTCCGTTGTGGTTGTTGGAACCTTTGGTCTCCCCAATATTGGTGATTGGGACCCCTCATGTAGCGCGCCTCCTGGTGAGTCTCTGCCAATTGTACTTGTTAAGCATGGGGGCACTCGATGGTGGTGTGCCGCTGCGATTCGCATTCAATGCAATCTTGGTTCGCTGAAAGGAACCTCACTTGCTTTTGGAGATTTCGAAGTTGATCTCTATGGAATTGCTCCTTCACGTTCGGATCGATTACATTGGAGGGTTCATATAAGGGCATAGATGGGGCAGGCCTCGACGATGATGATGTGTCGGAAGCCTCAGGAGTCCCATATGTGTTGTCGAACTCCACCAACCTCTCTATGGTCTCCCAAGCCTCTTGTGGAGCGATTTCAAGGTAGCCATAGGAGGTGTAGGTGTTGATCCTCTCCTTGGTTACAGCATCAAGAGCATTGTAGATAATTTCCTGAATCACGTACGGTTGTTGGCCATGCGTCGGGCATGATCGTAGTAGGTCCTTAAACCTTTCCCAAACAGTCGTCAAAGCCTCATCAGGCTTTTGTTTGAAAGCCGTGATTTTCTGTCGAATCAATGCCGTCTTAGAAGGAGGGAAGAACTTGTTGAGAAACGCGTCCTTGACTTCATTCCAGGTGCGGAGCGATCTTGGGGCTAAGCTTTCCAACCACTGCATTGCTTTTCCTGTAAGGGACCAACAAAAAGCTTTTCTTTGGACATATTCAAGACTCTGTCCATCAGCAATAGTATCACAGAGTTCTAAGAAGGTTGAAATATGTGCCATAGGGTATTCATTAGGTTTTCCTTCATATTGATGCCTTCTTATTTCAGTAAGGAAGTTAGCTTTAATTTCAAAATTAGAGGCAGGGATAAGAATCGCCGATTCAGGCACTATGAGCGCTGGGTTCATATATTGCTTGGCATTCCAAGGGAGGGCATTGATTTGGGCTTCTATTTGCCTCCGGCCTTCCTCCTCCCTATCAGCACGCTCCTTAAGTGCTGCCTCTCTAGTTGTTAAGTCCTCCACCTGCTTCCTTAGTTGCTCAATCAACTCAGCCTGGTTCGCGTTGTCTACCATGATTCTCTGAGCTTGGGCTCTTAGGTGGAAATAGCGCTCAGGGTCGTCTACTCCTTCAAATTCAGGTGGGCGATCAACGTGTCGCATACACCTGCAAAGCCAAACTAGATAGAAACGTGAGATAGACTTCTAGGGCGCGATTGATTGCCTCCCCGGCAACGGCGCCAATTTGTTAATAGGAGGAATGTCGAGTTCTTAAATACAAATATAAAGATGTATAAATGTAAACCCACTCCTAGCCTATGCAAATAATTACAAGACTTCCTCCCGTTGTAGTGGAAGGGTAGTCAGGATCGATCCACGAGGAGGCAGGTCAGCGGGATCTTAGTAGCGTCGGAAATGTCACGTCTAACGTCGACCAAAAGCCTCGATTTTGACCTTGGTGCTCGATGTCGACCTCGGCTGTCGATCCTTTTTGCAACAGAAGATCTGCAGAGATAAAAACGACAGTGGATATCGACAGGGAAGGTCGATATCGATGTTAGCAGACAGAATCGACTGGCTCAAAAGACTGCTTGTCGACACAGATGGTCGATATCGACGTTAGGGGGTCGATATCGCTGTTCAGTAACTCCGCAGAGATGATCGTCTTCGACTCAGAAAACTGTCAACGAAGTCAGTGGTTGATATCGACGTCTGTGGTCGATATCGATGTCTTCTCCTGCAAAGTTGTTAGCTTTTGTCGGCAAAGAAAGGCCGAAGACTTTAGGATGAATGACAATGTGATGAACAGAAATAAAACAGTGGTCTTAATGAATCAAGTTATGTAAAAAGTAACTCCTAGGATTAGGGTTTACCACAACGTTAACCAAATGCATGCGATAAGATAAATAAGACGGACAATTGCGCTATTTCGCCCGAGGGACGAGCTTTCGCTGTACACCAACTCTTAGGATTACTCTTGCAAATAAAACTAATTGTCTCTACCAATTTTATGTTTATAACTCAAGTTGTTAACATGAATCCCTTTTCTTTCGATTAGGACTAAACATAGAATCGTAGGAGATGATATAGACACAACGATATCAACATCTAACACTTACCTCAAGCACGCATGGCTAACGTTGGGCTCACCCCGACCCTAAGAGCTTTGGAAGACTACTCGCACCTCATCATGGAACTCATCTTTGATTGAAAGAAATAAACTTGCATTAAACTATAACTCCGATGCTTTACAACTCAACGTCGCCTTTCGCAAACGCCAAACCCTAAAACTTCTCTCTAACTCTATTGCTTGTAATTCAACTCTAAAATTGGATGATTGAATGCCAGCTCCCTAGGGCTTTATTTATAGGCTACTAATCCTTGCTATCCAAAGATTGTAACTTCTATCTAAACTATGAACTCTATCCAAACAATTAGGATAGGTCTTTCATTTTGATAAAAATTAAACTAACATGATAAAACTTAAAGGTAAAAAGTCGATAAATCCCAGCTGCCATCTATCTAAATAGTACAAGATAATTCGTGCCTCTTTGAAGATAGAATTCCCAATCCGAGCCTCGAAATCGAATCTATCTTCTGTCGAGATAAGGTCGATATCGACCACAGAGGTCGATATCGAGGTCTGTGTTTCTGCTCGACTTGTCCATCTCTACTCGATTCCTGGGTTAAGGTCGATATTGATTGCTTTTCTGTTGTGTGATGGTCTGTCTCGACACTCAGTTCTGTGTCGAAGTACTGTAGTCGATATCGATGTTGAAGGTCGATATCGACCTCTCTTCTGCTCTCCTTGGTTTCTCTGTTTTGACTCCGATTTTGCTCGAATTCCTGCATGGTTAGCTCAAAACTTGTGCAGACTATATTTCTTGTACTTTAGCCCATTCTTACACAAGTTTACATTCTTTTGAAACTTTTCTTTGGGAATCGAATGAAATATGAAGTCAAAAGATGCAATAAAAGGAGGTACAAATATGTACATCACTTACCAAAGAATTTCATGACTCATACTCAAGAGGCAAGCACCATCAACATATACGTCCTATATCTGTCTTACTAGGAAGTCAGTATACTAGCATCAAGGCACATCATCATAGGCACAAGTATGACAGGCAATCATTCACTACCAGGTCAGCATATTAGTCATCTCTCATCCATTTATGTCAATTCTAGGCCTATCGCGCAACATCAATTCCGATTAGTATAGAAGAATCATAGTTCGAATGAAGAATGCTCACCCTAGTGTAATCTAGGAGGATCCTGTCCATAAATGCAATCTTCGAAGCAGGTTCGTCCTTTGTATGCCTTCGGTGATGTTGGTCCTGGGGTCTATGGGTCATGGACCCACCACACTTCCACTATGCCGCTCCGGTGCCATTCAGTCGTTCGTTCTCTCTTCCATGTTGACGTTTGTCAAGGGAATCATGAGGGGTTAGAAGTCACGGAGATAGGGGAGGAACAAGGGCGGACAACATGACTTAACTAAAGATGCAAACACGGACCAGTACTAGAGATGACGAGACTCGAGATGAGACATTAACCCGAGAGTTACAACAATGTCCTAAGGGTATTCTATGAGGTTACAAATACGACAAACAAACACATAGCAATAACGAACTATCTCAATTACATTTTTCCACACTAGCATGTAACGATCATAAGAAATAACGACCTATGCATTCATAACATGTTCATATAATCAACTTTACATGCACGTGGAATAAGCTAACAACCTATCATCTCATTCATTAGTCATTCTTGACATATTAATATCATGTATGACATAGCGAGCATTATAGAATATCATATGTATGATTCATCACTCATTCATGGTACACAAGTAAGCAAATCGAGACAATGCGAAGTCAATTACGAGCATGCTGAGATGCATAGTAATCACGGTAGAGGATATGGTTAAGGTCATATAGGCGTATCAACTATCACATCAGATATAACTATGTTCATATAGCAAGACAAGTATGGCACACAATCACGTGAGAGATTATAATTAGAAGGCATACGTCCTACATGACACTAGCAACACTCATTAAGTATGTACACAATCAACGGGGTTCAATTTGATTAACTTAATATGCTAAGAAATTCATTTATATGTTAATCATACAATGAGGATCGATCACACTATCATGGACCTAATTAGAGGGAGAGTAACAATCACAGAGATTCATACATGCGACACATAAATACTCATTCATAACTTTAATTATGCAATATATCAGGCAAGTCATGCTGAAATACACCAACACATCATGTCATGCAATCACAAGGGTGGCTACCACTATAACCGGACAAAACTCTCTAAAGGCAGTTACCGACTCATCATCCCATTTCCCCGTGGGATGCTAGTATGACTCACTCGGTAGAACACAAGGACATTTGCACCATTTTCGAGAGGAGATGGTAGAATTTGTGTTTAGACTGTTATGGTAAGAAGACATGGTTTACCAATATGAGAATCGAGAGGAATGGCTTCATAAGACTCACTTCCAACTCGGATTCATTTCAATAATCACCCTCCCCAACATGATCCGACAATCCTCTACTCCGACACAACCCCCAAAAGTAGTTAGTTGACCGACCCAATTTCCGTAGAGGACGTCGACATCCGGTAAGAGACCCGATTGGGATACCTTTACTAACATGTCTAAACGTTTTTTGGAACGGACGACGGAAAAGGGTGATTATCAAGAAGGGTTGAACCATGGGGGAGACAGTTCTAACTAGACGGGGTCATGATTACATAAGAATACGGTTTTCTCCCCCTATCTCATTTACACCGACACGCATTACATGTTTCAATTAAGGCATACTAATTGGTTCTCTATCCTAAGCACGAAAGCAATCAATGAGATTAATATGATCCTCTTCAAGAAGGATCGCCCTCGGGCCTAATTGAATATATAAACACAGAGACGATCTATGCCGTCCTTTGAGGGATGGTTGACCGGAGGGGCAAATACCTCTCGGCCTCCTAGCCCATGCTACTACAACCTCCGTGGTTCCATGGAGTCTTCTAAGCCCTTCTGTAATAAAAGCTAGTATTTTCCCTACCGTTCCCCGAGTTCTACATCCATAAGGGATGTCTATCGCTTTGGTCTCTACCCATGAGTTTGTTTCCTATAGGCCAGTCTAGGGTTCGATCCAATTAAATTCATTTTTCCCACTTAAAAACATTTCCAAAACCATTTGAAATTATTGGGCAATTTTCAAAACCATCTTCAACCTGTCATACTCGGATTTCAAAACCTGGCTCTAATACCAACTTTGTAACGGCCCGAGATTATGATCCCGAGTTACGTTTCGACGGATAAAACCCCTCGTTGAATCTTGCGCTCTGAGTACAGGCTGAAGGTTTGAAAAACAAAGATTGGTAGTGTAAAGTGGGATTTTGCACCCAAATTCGTAAGGTCTGTTGGGTACCCAGAACCTGTCCTCTATGACCAAGTTACTCAAAATAGTTTTTAATTCAGAACAGGACAAAAAGAAAACTGCTTACAACTTGCCACGGCAGAACCGGGTCAAAACAAAAATACGGTGTAAATCACGAGTTGATATCATCCGAGTTTATAAGTCTTGTGAAGTCAGTCTCTCGATCGGTCTAGCGCCAAAAGATAACTCGGTCACAGAGACACCAAGCGATCAAGTATCAGCAATCATACCTTAAAAATAATACAGGGCGTGGGATCAGACTAAGGCCCACACACAGGACTAGGTCCTACTGTAATCATACCATATACATTATTCCTAATATCCTGCTTCTAATGCAGGACATGAATTTAAACACACAATCACGCTCGCAGTTATATATATGTGCGGAAAGCATTAAATAGGGTCCTAACACAGAATGCCAAGTGGCATATCCCTCTCCTACCACCGCCCTCATTCCTGATAGGGCGGAGATTGGCCAGTTCACGAATGCATTCCGTTCCATAAATATTGGATCAAGCCGATTAGCCCAACCCGTAAGCATGCTCATCATAATCATCATATTCATCATCAGATCGTTCATAATCATCGTGCTCGAAATATAAATAGAGGTGTTACCATACGACTCAATGACTCAGGACAAGACCCAATGGGACTTGGCTGTCCTATGACACTAGCAAAGACTCTAGTGACTTCAAAGATAACGGTCGTTCTATTTAAATGCGTAAAAAATAAGTATGCTTAAACGTTAGTGCAACCTAGCATGATATTACATGGCATGCTCTTATGCATATGCAACACCTAGTATATCCTATGATTACATGCACATGGGAATCAATATGAGTAAGCACTAGGAACTTAACAGGCGATTCAGAACAACATTGCAGTAATTAAACAGTTTCAGATCACTTAGTAATCACAACCAGAATAAAAGTCTAACTATTTAACATACAAGCACACACGATTTCATATAGTCTACATAGTCAACAATCTCATCATTATACTTCATTATCCTCATCTTCATTCAACTCGTCTCAACATTCATCACCTACTATTTCGCCTCGTATTTCACATCTCATCATAGTACCACTCACAACATATAGTGTCAATATCATCATCTCAACAACATCTCATCTCATAAATATATAGCGTTATATCATAATTTCCTACTCAAGGCATATATTCGAATATCTTGTTTTCACAATCATCAGCATGCTTGCATATAACAACAATTTATAACTCATGCTTAAAACATATATTAGCAGATCATTGTTCATACTTAGCAACATTCGCATATTACCATTTAATACTTATGTTTAGCGCATACACACACACATACTAGGTAGCGTGCCCGTGCAATGCACGTGACATGGTTGAGAAAGTTATCTAGCTAGTTGATATATTTTAGTGTGGGTATAACCGAATCGTTAAATATAATTTGATTTACATGTCTATGCATAAGCATGCCACATAGTTCAATAAAAAAGAATTGTATGGTATTACATTTCTATAAGTTTGCTTCTCTTAACAGAAATAAATATCAAAAGCTCATAGGTGTATTTTTGTTGTCATTACAATTATAATTATATACAATATTTTAGAGTTTTAAAGAGGAAAAACTCAAACAAATTAATGGGGAAAGTCTTTGACAAATTCATGTGACTTAATTTTCATTGTAAGTCACATATGTCTACCAAATTTATTTTCAATTAAGTTGTACACAACCTATATATATATAGGGTTGAGTTCAGGTGAGAAGTGAGGAACCGGTGACAATGAAAGAAGTGATATGAGTGGTCCACGTGTACAAAAGTTAGTTACAAATCAGCGTATATGCGGCTTCTTCAATTAATTATCAACAACCAAACAAATTAATTAGTAACACCTCTACTCTCACATACCATGCTAATTAATTACACACGCCAACACACAAAACTTACTAATTAATTGAAAAAGCTGAGTAGACATATAAAAACCTTTACATCCACTTTTAAAATTTATTTTATGACATTTTCACTTGTTAAAAAAATATAAAAAAATATATTTTTGAGTGTAATTTAATTTTATCTACACATAGACACCCACTTTGTATATGTTTTGTTGAAAAAAAAATTAACAAGAAGTGGTTCAACCATTTTATTTGTATTGGTTCAGCAATTTTATTCATAGTGGTTCAGCCATTTTATTTTTTGTGGTTCAGCAATTTTAGTCATAGTAGTTCACTCATTTTACTCTTAGTGGTTCAGGCTTTTTCTTTGTATTGGTTCAGCTATTTTACTCGTATTAGTTCAACCATTTTATTTCTAATGGTTCATGAAGTTATCAAGAAGTGGTTCACGAAGCTATAAAGAGTCTAATTATTTGATGAACCACTTAGTATAAAAACCCTGAACCACTTAGTATAAAAACTCTGAACCACTTAGTATAAAAACTCTGAACAACTTAGTATTAAAACCCTGAACCACTTGGTATTAAACCCTGAACCACTTGGTATTAAAAAAAATAAATAATCAAATTTTTTAGTCACTGAACCAATCTCTATTTAGTGACTGAACCACTCTCTATTTAGTCACTGAACCAATCTCTATTTAGTCACTGAACGACTCTTTATTTAGTACTAAACCAATCTCTATTTAGTCACTGAACCAATCTCTATTTAGTCACCGAACCACTCTTTATTTAGTACTGAACCAATCTCTATTTAGTCACTGAACCACACTCTCTATTTAGTCATTGAACCAATATCTATTTAGTCACTGAACCAATCTATTTTTAGTCACTGAACCACTCTCTAGTTAGTCACTGAACCACTTGGTATTAAAACACTGAACCACTCTCTATTTAGTCACTGAACCACTCTCTATTTAGTCACTGAACCAATCTCTATTTAGTCACTGAACCACTGAAAAAATACACTTATTTTTAATGGTCAAAGTATAAAAATCAAATAAGAACATGCAATTTGTAATTTCAACAGGTATTTATTTTATAAACCATTAATATAAATCTTTCAACAGAGTCTCCCCCATTTGTAATTTCCAAAGGTATTTATTTTATAAACCATTAATAATATTTATTTAATAAATTAATGCTCCACATTTAATAAATCCATTTCCAGCAGAAGTGGAATACCAACACCATTAACTCTCATGCATGTTCTCTCAAACCCATTCAAAAAATCCCCAAAAAATATTAATAAAACATTCTTCATTCCTGTGTTGTCCTTGTCAAATTCATTCTAAATACATTCTTCTTTTTCTGTCTCCGGCTTCATTTCGATCCTTTCTTTCTCTCGATCGATAGAACAGCTCCAATCCCATCCGGGTTTTAGAAATCATGGCGATCAGCTAAAGGAGGTCCCCTCAGAACAACAAAGTGATACTCGATCGCTTTACTTAGAAGCTGCCTCAATCAATAATCAATCCCTTTTTCTTGTTCGTTGAAGAAATTTCAAAGCAAAATTCAAGGTATGGGAGAGAGCTGCCATATGATTGATCAGTCGAATTCTTCATTGGGTCCTGCTGAGTCTTACGAAAGGTATCGCCGAATGAATTCCGAGAGGTTGATGGTGTCGGAGGTGCTATCGGACAGCGGCTCCGTTGGGGCGTCTCCGATGAGGCCTCCCCGGCCGCTTACGCCTCCGCTGGCCTCCCCTTCAAGGCTTGGGATGAAGAACTTCTCCAAGTGTGAAGATGATGACGATGATGATCTTGAGGCTTGTGATGGGGAGGGAGGTTCGAACTACAGCGGAGGGAGGGAGAGATCGGAGACGAGCCTGCTGCCATGGTGGTGGTTCAACGTCATGGTTCGGCGTCCGAACTGCTGCCATGGTGGTGGAGATTTGGGAGGAACGGAGACGAGCCTGGCCTCGAGGGCGGAGGAAGAAGATGACAGAGGCAAGAAGAGGCGGGAGGCGCGTGAGGGTTGTTTTATAAAAAAAACAAAATAGATATGTTTCCACCAATCAGAGCGCTTCTTTCCTTCTCACCGGAAGGAAGGCTTCTCACCTGAACCCTCCCCTATATATATATATATAACTATTTACATGATATTTACTTTTTGATCAAATACTTAATCTTATTATTTATCATTACACAATCATTTCAATCTCATACATTTTAATTGAAAATAAACTTGGTATATATATGGCTACCAAGTTTATTTTCAATTAAAATGTATGAGATTGAAATGATTGTGTAATGACAAATAATATAATTAAGTATTTGATTAAAAAGTAAATATAATGTAAATAGTTATTTTTTCTCTCAATTTTTTCTTGCAATACAATTCTACTATTATTTGTACCTAATTCTTTTAGTTTCAATCAAATGGAATTACTTTCTATACATTTTCCTTCTTGATTGATGTTTTTTCTTTATGAACTTATTCTTATTCTCATATTGATGGAATTACTTGCTATATGAGAAGTAATATACTGGTGTTTGTTAATGTTATTTTTATACGATGTTTGTTAATGTTATGGTAGAGAAGCAATATTGATGAAAAAAATATATATTTATAAGGTGTTTGGAATCCAAAGAACTTAACATTTAATCAATTGAAAGATGAAAAGAGAGTTATTTATTATTTTGAATATTAAATGCTTTCAATCTAAATTATCTAATGTAAAAATTAAGTTCAGTTAATAAATATACATATAAATTGGAAGATGAAAAGTTATTCATTTTTTAATTCAATAACTTATAATTTCAATTGATATAATGTGTGGGTAATGAGGTTTGCATTTTATGTGGATAATAACTTAGAATTTTATATTTTATTTAAAAATATATCAATTGAATTATTTACCTTATTTATTTTCCCTTAAATTGGAATATAATTATACTCTCACCCGTACTAATTTGTACTCCATCCGTTCGGCAAAACATGTCACTTTATTATTCACGCATGCTTTTTTAGGGGATAAAAACTATATAAAATATCTAGTTTTTTAATAATTTTTTTTAACAATTTCGTAGTTATTATTAATAAGTACAAACTTGTTAAAAAAATTTATAAAAAAATAAATAGTTCATATAGTTTTTATCATTCTAAAAAAGCGTGCGTGAATAGTAAACGACATATTTTGCCGAACGGAGCGAGTATAAATTAGAATATAAGTTGAAGATAACTTGAATTAGTATATAAGGTGAAGATAACTTATAATTCTAGATTTTCCCATAGTAATTTATATTTGTATAAATTTATCATAGGAAATTTTGATTTAAATATATCGAGCTCTTTATGCAAATTTTGGATTTTGAGTTGAAATTATTTTATTGGAAACATATTAAAATCGGCCTTATTCCAGTTGGCGGTTAATTTTCATTACATTTTCAATTTAAATAAAATTTATTGGGTTGCATTTTATAATTTAATTTGACAGAATTTTTTAATTTCAAGACGAAATTTTCTATTCATTGTCCGACTTAAGTATAGAATTTTGTTATGGGAGTAAAGTAAATTTGATCTCATCCAAATATACAAAATATCTTGATCAAATCTTTTTTTTAATTGGATAAATGAACCCACTTATTTTGTTTTATTTGATGAAATCGTCCCATGATCATTATCTTTAATTTTTTATAATTAAATTTCATGAAGTATAGTGTTGTAAAGGCTTGGATTTTTAAATCCTAATTTTGTCGGAAAAAGAGAATTAAAAATAAAATTAAATCGGTTTTAAAGCTCGTTTAACGAATTCTGACTCGAATTTAAATTTTTGACGAATGATTCTGTCCTTTTACCTCGAAAATTTAAAATAATTATCGGATGGCGAAATCCTTATCGATTTTAAAATTCTAATTGATCGAGAAAGCGGGATTCGGAAAAACTAACATTCGAGAACTAATTTTGAGGTTCAAGATTCGCGTATTCGAGATTTATTTTCGGGTATTGGTTTAACCAATTTCACACTCCACCCTTACCCACTCCCTCACCTCACCATACTCTGTCAAATCCATCCCCATTCCGGATCGTTCACCATCACCTTCTTGTTGCGCCATCACCTTCACCATCGGTTCACCATTACCATCATCTCCTTCAACGCTCCATCCCTCCATCCCGCCATTCACATTCGTCACCGTCACCTCCATTCATCACCTTCCATCACCGCCGCGGCTCCTTCGACACCTCCTCGGAGCAAGCAGCAGCAACCGCAGCATCCCTCGGAGCCACCAGCAGCAACAACAGACACCACCGGAGCCGCCACGGAGCCACCGCAGCCCATTCCTTTCTAATCTTCGATCAATCACGAAGCTAACTTCCGGTAAGCGTCTCTCCTTCGTTTTTGATCGAAATTGCTTGCGGTCTTCACCATCACACTCACCCACATCTGGTGTAGGTCCGACAAGCCATCGCGAGGCACCGACGAAGCCCAGAACTTCGATCGAGAGCTCCGAAGTCGCAAAAAATCCATGTCGGTGAGCTCCGAATTTATCCTCGTCTCGATTCGTTTTTTAGTCTTTTTCGATGCTTAGACTAGTCGGGAGGGTAGTGAGTGTCAATTGCGAGTGCTGGGTTGAACTCTGTCGAGTTCCGTTGAGCTCAAGAGTTCCGGCAAGCTCGAGGGCGGTGAAGTCGCAGCACGTCCGGCCTGTGTGCGATGCGGGTGAGAGCGAGAGCGAGCTGTGAGGGTGCGAGGATGCGCACGAGCCAAGGCCGAGGCGGGGGTGGGCAAGGCCGAGCCAAGGTGCGGCGGGGAGGCGAGGTCGAGCAAGGCGGTGCCGGCGGGCGAGGCGCGAGGAAGATGGTGCGGGCGGGCTCTCAAATTTGAAACCGGGGAGGAAGATGAGCCAACGTGGCTTGTGGGCCCCTTTACTAATTTGTGTATATATATGTGTTATTGGTTTAATCGGTTTGGGGATTTAATATATGGGTTCGGTTCGGTTCGGTTTGGGTTTATCCGTTTATTTATTTAATTATTTAAGGGTATATAAAATATTAGAAAATATTATTTGAGGTTTTAAAATATAAAATATTATTTCGGGAAGTTTATAAAGGATGGGTTGGAATTATTTTGTGAAGGTTTTAGAGATGTCTTTGTAAAATTGTTCAATAAATGGTGTTTAAAAATATAACATAAAATCATTTGGGATTTAAATAAATTATTAGATTTGTTAAATTAAATGTGGCGGCCTGGAAAAAGAATTTCAAACTCGAAAAATGATTTAGTAAATAAATTGAAAAAGGAATTTTGCTAGTATTTTCAAGGGTCGGAATTCTTAACTATTTGACTCGGATTTTGAAACGGTTTTGAAACTAACCTAAGAGTAAAACTTATTCGATGACTAACCAGCATGAGAATATGATCGGTTGATTAACGGTATGATATGTGTGACTAATAGCATGATATTGTGGTGATTTTTAGAAGAGATTAAATGTTCAATATTTATGATGATGATGATGATGGTATATATATATATATATATGGGAAGTATGAGTATGAAATAATAATATGCGAATTTGGCTAAGTATGATATATATATATATATATATATATATATATATATATATATATATATATATATATATATATATATATATATATATGGAGGTTATTTTTAAACTAATGAGTTGACAAGTTATGATGAGACGAGATGAGAACTGAAGATGAGATGATAATGTTAATAATGATGAGACAGTCGATTTATCACATTTATGTGTATCTTATATGTTCATATGTGACTTGTGTGCCTTGCGTAAATTAGACTTAGACTGATTATGTTATTTATGGGATTACTAGGTTATTTATGGATTGCTTGCCATTGCTGATTATTGTTTGGATTCTGCGCTTCTCCAGGTAAGTCCTCCGGGGCTTAGTAACTAGGGCCTCCTGCCTGATGTGTCATATAGTATGTAGGTGTTGCATATGCATAAAAGCATGCCATGTAGTACCATGCTTACGACTTGCACTTATGAATGAACATTCTTATTCTGTATGCGTTTGAATACAGAACGGACGTTATCTGTGAGTCCTAGAGTCGTTGTTAGGGTCATAGGGTAGCCCAGCTTCATCGGGCGTTGTCCTCCTTGAGTCATTTATATACATACATACATACATACATACATACATACATATATATATATATATATATATATATATATATATATATATATATATATATATATATATATATATCATGAGATACGATATGATGATGAGATGTGATATGATATAGCATCGAACTGGCCAGTCTCCACCCTATTTGAAAGGGCGGTGGTGGTAGAAGAGGGATATACCACTTGGTATTCTTTGTTAAGGTCTTACTTCATATTCTGCATGTATGAATTAGGAGCATGATAGTGTGGTTAATATTCCAGTACTGCATGAAGGCATCCTTTATTCTAGGTGTAGGCGTATTATATGTCCTCACCGCGGTCAGAGGACCCGCAGGCGAACTTTTAGCCTGACTTTGTGGTATAGTTTCAGGTACCAGATCCACTACTTGATTTTATGCTGTTATGACGGGGTCCATTCATATGGCGGAGAGTGAGTGTTTGAACCCTGACTTCACCAGATTCATACTTTTGGGATTTCTTCCTAATTATACTCTATTTTGACCCAGCTCTGCCGCGACACTGGTTGTATCATTTTCATAACTTATATCCTTTGCATGATAAAGGTTTTGCGTGTTGTAGACTTAGGACAGGTACAGGGGTTTACCCTGGGGTCTCCAGCTGACCTTCCAGATTTGGGTGCGAAATCCCACTTTAAACTACAACCCTTCGGTTTCAAACCTTCAATCTGTAATCGGAGCGCAAGATCCTAACGAGGGGTTTTATCCCTCGAAACGTAACTCGGGAATCATAATCTCGAGCCGTTACAAAGGTGGTATCAGAGCGAGGTTTTGCAATCCGAGTACAATAGGTTGAAGATGGTTTTGAAAATCGCCCAATGATTTCAAATGGTTTTGGAAAATGTTTAAAGGGCAAAATGAATTTAATTGGACTTAAAACCTAAATGAAAAAAGGGGAAACAATCTCGTGGGTAGAGACCAAAGCGATAGACCTCCCTTATGGATGTAGAACTCGGGGAACGTTAGGCAAAATACAAGCTTTTATTTACAGATGGGCCTAGAAGACTCCAAGGAACACCACGGAGGTTGGAGTGTCGAGTTAGGAGGCCGTGAGGTGGTCAGTCGTCCCTCGAAGGACGACATAGATCGTCTCTGTGATTGTATGCATTATATCCAATTGAGCCTGAGGGCGATCCTCCTCGAAGAGGATCATATTTATCTTGTTGAGTGCTATTGTGCATAGGATAACGAACTAATCAGTATGCCTTAACTTGAACAATGTATTGAATGTGTAAACGGGATAGAGGGAGGAAACCTTGACCTTGTGTAATTGGAATACCTGTCTTATCGGAGTAGTTCTTCCATAACTCAACCCCCTTGATGATTCCGATTTCGTCATCCGTCCCACCAAAATATCTAGGCATGTTAGCAAGGGTCGAGAAGCGTCTGCTCTCCTATTTCGAGTCCTGTTTGGTGTCCCACTATCTATACTGCTATCGAGTCTTGTAACTGAGGTCGGTGTCTTCTACGGGAAATTTGCGTGGGTCAACTATGTCTTCTTGCCACAATAGTCTAAACATGAGTTCTACCCTCCCCTCTCGGAAATAGCGTGAATGTCCTACCCAGCGAGTCATACTAGTGCCCCACGGGGAAACGGAGTGATGAGTCGGTGAATGGTTGTTCACTGGAGGGCGGGGAGTGTGGTAAAGTAGGAGAATAAAATAAAGCACAACTAGACTATCTCCCTGTCCCAAACAAATAATACAAGAATCCCCTCCCTTGTAGTAGTAGGGTAATTCAGGATCGAATCCACGAGGAGGTATATCAGCGCTTCCTTTGTTGTACTCACAATCAAAGCTTTCGACCTCAGCAGACACTCGATATCGAGTATACAGGTCGATATCGACCTCAGTTCTGGTCGATTTCCTAGCGCAGTTCCTGCAGAAGACAAAACAGCAAGTCAACGTCGAGCAGAGACCTCGATATCGATGTTAGACCTCGATATCGACCCTTATGGTCGATTTCGATGCTTGTCACAGAAACTGTCTTTGTAACCAATTTGTCGGAAAAGAGTCCGAAGAAAATAGAATGGAGAAGGAAGATGAACAGAAACAAAACTAAGACTTTTATGAAGAATTTAATTAATTAAAAGGCTTCCAAAGTCGGGGTTTCATGCCACAACGATAACAATGCAAGTTTCATGCTAAAGATATGAACTTTAATGTCTTTCCGTCAAATAACTTTCGTTATCAACACTTAGGTGATTAGAGGCTCTCGCATAATTCCTAAGAGTTACTATCCAATTCATGAGCAATTGAAGTTCGCAATATGAGTGGCTTTCGCTTCAATAATGCAAATAATGAATCTCCGTAACTTTCGCAAAGGATCATGCATGGGGTAGAAGACGGAATCGCATAAAAGTCATACCTTTGATGCACTTACCTCACATTGCTATCGTCGGGCTCACCCTGACCCTAGAAGTGGGTTGACTACTCGCTCCTCATCATGCACATCATCATCATTGTTATTGAAAGAAAGCTTTTGAATTAAAACTCCGAAAGAATGTACAACCGAACAAGCCACTCCGCTCTCGCTTTACAACTCCACTCGGCTTTCTCTCTCTATCTCTACTCTCTATTGCAACTGAATTGTGTGTAAATTAGATGTTCTTGGATCTGAAATTGAATTTCTAAACTCAGCCCTATTGGCCTCTATTTATAGATGTCGATAAGGACTCGAAACCTTATCTTTATTCTCTAAGATAAACTAAAACAAAGTAAAAGCTAAAACTCAATGGTGAAATCAGCCTCCTCATGATAGATTTGGTGTTGATGATAGGAAATCTCGACCTTTGGACAGATATTACAAGCATTGGATATAATTCTATCAATATCGGAGTCGAATTCCTCTGCTGGCATGGTCGATATCGACCCTTAGACATCGATATCGACCCCTCCAAAATCTTATCTCGAGCTTCTCCTTCTCCTACTCGAACTGGCACTCGACTTCTATCAATTTGGTCGATCTGGTAGCATCGATATCGACCCCCAGACGTCGATATCGACCTCTTCTGTGTCGATATGCTCTGTTTCCTTTTCTGCTCGATTCCTATGTCTTTGATGTACTCGATGTCGAGGTCTTTAGTCGATTTCGACCTCTTCAAAAGACTTCGAGTTCTTTTTCCGCTCTTCCGAATTCATCCATTTTCATCCTGTTTTCTGCGAAATCAAATGGAAACTCGTGCAAACCCATATATTTGACATTTTAAGCATAAACTACACTATTCCCATGTTTTCCCATTAATGTGCATGCAAAAGACAATAAAATGGATTCATATGTGCACAGAAAATATGGCAATTTGCGCGCACATCAAACACCCCATACTTAAGCTTGCTTGTCCCCAAGCAATACTTTTAATCGTCATTCAGGGGAAGAAAGTAAACCCTCAACATCATAGATTCATTTTTCATATGTCCCTACAATCAATTGCCATCCTCGAGAAGGTACTTATGTCAACCAAGTCCATGCCTGTGCATAAAAGCAATTTCATACTCATAAAGGAGGTAATATGCAAAAAACAATTTTAGCGACATTGCATTAATAATCAAGAGGACTTTTTTCAAGCTTGTGAGAAGTGGATTGGTAAAAGGCTAAAGGTGGGCTAATATTTGGCCATGTGGTATTAAATCCAGGGAAACATACTTTCCTTCCAAAATATTTCACATTCCTTCTTCATAATGTCTCACCTTTCACTCATCGTTCAATGCTTTTTTTCAATATAATGCTTTTACCTCTCTAACCTTAGCACTGCCTTCTCGCGAGTCACAAACATGGGTGTCATGAATGGCCCCGGATACTTAGTACTTCAGACTCCTCACCTTGTGTCCCATCCTGCCAAACTATTATCTCAGCGAGCAGGGTCGACCCACCTTTATCTCCTGAGGTGATCGGATTTTTTCTCGCTCATTTAATTTTCCATATTTCATAATTGTATCATTCCTGCCAACAACTTTATAAATGCACAACTCCATATAACTCCAAAGATGACATCCATTAAAAAAAACTTTGTCCCCAGATAGGGTATAAGGTAAAAAATGGGCAATATGTGTATTTGTGGAGCAATAATGATCATGATAAGTCTCATATATGGCTTTGTAAATATGCATAGGTAAGGCTAGGATATGAACTTTGCTTGTATGGAATTTTTATAAAAAGTCCTCCATCATCTTATTATGCACATGTCAAAAGCAACTTCAAATTTTCATCTCCTTTATGGTTTTCTCTAAAAAATTGCACTTCATTGAGACTTCCCTTAACTAGGCAATCTCATGTTATATCTCTAATGAATCTATTTTTGCATCATAGAGCTCTTTTTTATACTTCCATGACTCTTTCTTTTCCAAAATTTTTGATTCCAAAATTTTTGATGGGGGTCATTTTTCTCATATTTTTTTATGCATTAAAATAAATATGCAAATCTAAACTAAGTATGAATATGAAAGTAAGCCTTTCCCCCACCCCATACTTAAAATTTACAGTGTCCTCACTGTATTAGAACTAGGGTTAAGAAGAAAACTTACTAAACCGTCACAAATTTCAGGAGTCGAAGAAGACAACAGGGAAGGTCGATATCGATGTCTCTTTTGATTTATGCTCAGGCTTCAGGGTGATTTGGCCTCGATCACAAACCCTATCCATGTCGACCTTAAGGTCGATTTCGATGTTGGACATCGATTTCGATGCCTTTCTGTGTGCTTTTCTCTCTCCTGCAATTTGAAAAATAAACACGAAATATGCAAAACAATAAAGTGTCTCAAACCAAAACAAAAACTGTCTAAAACCAAAACTAAGTCTTTGTTACAAGCTCTAGATTTTTAAGTCGCTAGGCCGACTTCTTCCTTTCGCTTCTCAAGGTGGCATCTGCAGAGCCCATGTGGCTTGGGCTTCAAATATCACTCCTTTCTTGTCCCGCAACTGCATTCCGCCGGGATTGATTTGATTCACCGTGAATGGACCTAAGGTCTTATCCTTGAATCTTGTAGGGAACCAATGGTCCTTAGACTTGGCAACATAGACCTTGTCTCCTATCTCATATTGGCTTGAATCATCATCGGATACCCTACATAAGCGCACATGCCAAGGCACACCTCTTCCAAATAATGATAAGTCCTTAATGGTAATTGAACAAGAGGAATCCGTACCTTGACTTACCTTCTTCTCAGTCTGTGGCTCAGGTCGATGTCGATGTTCGGAGGTCGATATCGACCCTTGTTGTACACCTGGAGGATCAGTCGATTTGGGGAGTTTTAACTCGATATGATCAGGTCGATTTCGACCCTCAGAGGTCGATATCGAGGTCTCCTTGCCTCCTTTCTCAGTGCTGATGGTGGTCGATTTCGATAGGGTGTGGTCGATATCGACCCTTGACCCCGATTTCGATGCTTCCTCTTTTCCTCCGTCGACCCCATACTTATGACCTGTCACAGAATCTTGAACATTAGTGGTCGATATCGACTTACCTGGGTCGATTTCGATGTTCTGTTGAGCCCCTTCGTTCAAGATTGCTTCAACTTCCTCTAATTGGGCTTCATTGATGGCTTTTATCTCCATTGGCCCTTGACTTTTCACCGTCTTGTTGAAGGAATACTCTAATACTTCATCACTAATTGTGAGTGAGAGCAATCCTTTCTTCACGCTAATGTTGGCATCGACGGTTGCTAGGAATGGCCTACCTAAAATAATTGGACAAGCAGGGTCCTCCGCTATGCCAACAACTAGGAAATCAGCAAGGACAAAGAATTTACCTACTTGTACTGGCACATCCGTCACTATCCCAGTTGGAATCACTACCGTATTGTTAGCCATGTACAATCATGCATCCACGGGCTCCAGAGGACCTTGTAGTAGTAGGGTAATTCAGGATCGAATCCACGAGGAGGTATGTCAGCGCTTCCTTTGTTGTACTCACGATCAAGGCTTTCGACCTCAGCAGACACTCGATATCGAGTATACAGGTCGATATCGACCTCAGTTCTGGTCGATTTCCTAGCGCAGTTCCTGCAGAAGACAAAACAGCAAGTCGACGTCGAGCAGAGACCTCGATATCGATGTTAGACCTCGATATCGACCCTTATGGTCGATTTCGATGCTTGTCACAGAAACTGTCTTTGTAACCAATTTGTCGCAAAAGAGTCCGAAGAAAATAGAATGGAGAAGGAAGATGAACAGAAACAAAACTAAGACTTTTATGAAGAATTTAATTAATTAAAAGGCTTCCAAAGTCGGGGTTTCATGCCACAACGATAACAATGCAAGTTTCATGCTAAAGATATGAACTTTAATGTCTTTCCGTCAAATAATTTCGTTATCAACACTTAGGTGATTAGAGGCTCTCGCATAATTCCTAAGAGTTACTATCCAATTCATGAGCAATTCAAGTTCGCAATATGAGTGGCTTTCTCTTCAATAATGCAAATAATGAATCTCCCTAACTTTCGCAAAGGATCATGCATGGGGTAGAAGACGGAATCGCATAAAAGTCATACCTTTGATGCACTTACCTCACATTGCTATCGTCGGGCTCACCCCGACCCTATAAGTGGGTTGACTACTCGCTCCTCATCATGCACATCATCATCATTGTTATTGAAAGAAAGCTATTTGAATTAAAACTCCGAAAGAAAGTACAACCGAACAAGCCACTCCGCTCTCGCTTTACAACTCCACTCGGCTTTCTCTCTCTCTCTCTCTCTACTCTCTATTGCAACTGAATTGTGTGTAAATTAGATGTTCTTGGATCTGAAATTGAATTTCTAAACTCAGCCCTATTGGCCTCTATTTATAGATGTCGATAAGGACTCGAAACCTTATCTTTATTCTCTAAGATAAACTAAAACAAAGTAAAAGCTAAAACTCAATGGTGAAATCAGCCTCCTCATGATAGATCTGGTGTTGATGATAGGAAATCTCGACCTTTGGATAGATATTGCAAGCATTGGATATAATTCTATCAAAATCGGAGTCGAATTCCTCTGCTGGCATGGTCGATATCGACCCTTGGACATCGATATCGACCCCTCCAAAATCTTATCTCGAGCTTCTCCTTCTCCTACTCGAACTGGCACTCGACTTCTATCAATTTGGTCGATCTAGTAGCATCGATATCGACCCCCAAACGTCGATATCGACCTCTTCTGTGTCGATATGCTCTGTTTCCTTTTCTGCTCGATTCCTATGTCTCTGATGTACTCGATGTCGAGGTCTTCAGTTGATTTCGACCTCTTCAGAAGACTTCGAGTTCTTTTTCCGCTCTTCCGAATTTATCCATTTTCATCCTGTTTTCTGCGAAATCACATGAAAACTCGTGCAAACCCATATATTTGACATTTTAAGCATAAACTACACTATTCCCATGTTTTCCCATTAATGTGCATGCAAAAGACAATAAAATGGATTCATATGTGCACAGAAAATATGGCAATTTGCGCGCACATCAATGATCTTGGAGAATTCTGTCGGTTATAGTCGTAGCCATTCTTGTGGTTGCATGACATAGTATACTGGTGTATTTCAGCATGACTTGCCTGATATCTTGCACAATTGCTCTTATGAGATGTATGTGTTATATGTATGGAACTTCCATGATTATTGTTTTCCCATGAATTAGGCCCATGATAGTGTGGCCAACCCTTGTTGTATGTTTAATATATGAGATGACTGTCCTAGCATACTGAATTAATCTAATTAGACCAAGTTGACCGTGTACATGTTTAATGAGCAATTCTAGTATCATGTAAGACATATACCTCCCAGTTATAGGCCCTCGTATGATTGTGTGACGTCCTAGTCTTACTATGCGAATATGGATGTATGTGATGAGATAGTTGCTATACCAACCCTGCATGAACTGATCATACCCTTAGCATGATTTTTAGGGTACATCTTAGCATGTTTTCCGTAATATTATGACTTGCTTAATTGTGTATCTAAATGAGTGATAAGTGGTGCATATGATATCCTGTGATGTTTGCTAGATCTTGCATAACTTATGCCATATATTTCCCATGTCAGTCTGTGCATACATGTTCTTAGTCTGTCAAGCATGATTGGTGAATGAAATGATAGGTTGCTAGCTTGTTATGCGCACATATAAAGATAATTATATGAACATGTTATGAATGCATAAATCGATATTCCTTGATATAGGTGCATACTAGTGTGAAATAATGTGATGATATCTCTTGATTTTTATGTGTTTGCGTGCCACAATTTTGAAGGGCATCGTTGTAACTCTCGGGTTGGGATCTTCTCCATGGTCTCGTCGTCCCTAGTCCTGGTCCATGTCTGAACTCTTAAGGAAGCTGTGTTGTCCACCCTTGTCTCTCCCCTATCTCCGTAACTTCTAACCCTTATGATCCTTCGATGAGCGCCGATATGCAAGAAAGTACCGACGACCAAGTGGCACCGGAGCGGCGCAACGGAAGTGTGATGGGTCAATGACCCCTAGGCCCCAAGAACAACGTCACCGATGGCAAAAAGGACGAATATGCTTCAAAGATGACAATTGTGAACAGGTTCCTCCCAGCTGACACAAGGAAGAGCATTCTTAATTCAAATAGTGGATTCTTCTATACTAATCGGAATTGATGTTGTGTGATAGGCCTAGAACTGACATAATTGAATGTGTGATGATGGATGTGCTGAACTGGTAGCAATGATTGACTAACTTGTTTCTATGATGATGTGCCTTGGTGCTTGGTATACCGACTTGCTGGTGAGTAGGTTATGCGTTATATGCCTGGTGGTGTTTCTTCTTGGGCATGAGTCGAGAGATGCTTCGGTAAGCTAGGTCGGAAGGTGGAAGGTTGATTAAGGTCTTCGGATTGGGTCATTGGTCGTGTGAGATGGGGTGCAGGAAGGATACGTTAGTTTGGGTAGAGCCGAGCGGGTTGGAATGTGTCAAAGTTAATGGTCCGTGAGTATAGATGAGCTTCTAGGTAGGTCTTAGGTGGGGAGTGGGGCTAGTTGGCGAGAATTTGGATGAGATGTCCTAGCTAGAAGTGTCGGTAGGTAGTGGGTGCGCGGTGTGAGAGTTTAGGATAGGAGGGTAGCGGTTGAGGTCTAGACTAGTTCCATGAGGGTGACCTCGAGAGTGAGTGTGAGTATAGGCAGTTGGCGTAGTTCTAGGGGTGGATGAGAGAGCTAGGAGTGGATCGGGAGGATTGTTGAGGGGAAGTGTTGTGAGGTGGGTTAGTATGCCCAGGGAAGAGTGTCTAGATAGTTTAGGAGCGAATCATGGGCGGCATTGAGGATGATCGATTAAGGAACATCTGAGGAATTGTAGAATTTGGGACTAGGTGATGTGTGCTGTGAGTGGGAGCAATTTTGGTAAGGGATGAGGTTGAGGAATTGCCAAGGAAGAGTAGTATGAGGTTGCTTGGGAAATTATCGATCGGGGATATTAGGTTGTTCATATCAGGGTTGTTCGTTTGATGAGTATTTGGGGGTTGTTTAGATAGGATTGGTAATGCTTGGGGAATTTATGAGTGAAGGATCTCTAGATGCGTTGTGATGAGAGGGTTTCTCGACCAAATAAATTTGTAGTCAAGACCCCGCTATAGCATAGGGAGTCAGGATCGTCCACAGGAGAGAGTCAGCGTTTCTTATTTAGTTGCTTTGTCGGGTTGAAACTAACAAAAGAGATGGAAGAGAAATGGGTGGTGATAAGAGAATAAAATATGAATTTTAAATAATAAAAGGGAAAACTTCCAAGGCAAAGGATCGCCACAACAACAAACACACGGGAAAATCAATGAATCACATAAAAGGTCATGCTTTTATCATCAAACAATTGAGTTTCATCAATAAACAAGTAAATCCATTCACTTTCGCATAAAAGACCTACATGTTTCTACCTTCTCTTAATTAGGATCTTTTAACTTTCATTAGAAAACCCTAATTACTATCAAGTTAACAATTTCCTCTTTCAAGTTCAATTGCAACTATGAATTCCTTAAACTTTCATCAAAGGTTAAGCACATAGCTAGAAGACAATAAAAACATCACACAATTATAGATTCATCCATCACACACGTGCCTATTGTTGGGTATACCCCATCCCTAGAAGGAAGATAACTACTCAAACATGACAATGGAAAACATGAATTTAAGAGAAGAAAACATAAACCAAACTTGCAATAATATAAAACCTGAAAATAAGCATTCAATCGCAACAACAAACGCCCAAGCTTTCGCCCAAACGCCAAACAAAAACCCTAAAACTCGTCCTACAGTTGCTGCGCGCAGCCCTATGTTGTGTGTCCTCTTCCCAAATCAGCCCCTAATAGCCTTTATTTAAAAGATAAAAATTAAGACTTAATCCCCAAGGAAAAGAGATTTTTATCTTAAGAAAATAATAAAATCCATCTAAGGAATGATAAAATATCCCAAGTCTATCTAACTAAAAGATCCTAAAAGAGATTCAGATGAAAATCCTAATCAAAAAGCCCATTAAGTAATAAAATCAGCCCGCAGAAACTTCTCCTGTTCGCAGATACCTCGGCGCCGAGGGTCAAGGTGTCGGCGCCGAGGGTCTGTTTGAATGCAGTAACTTCTGTTTTTCTCCAGCTTTTTTACTCTGACTTCATACACACTTTTCTGAGTCCTCGTTTATCCGATTGACGCATATGAATATGCGTTGGAAAGCTCTTTTCAAGGACTACAACTCTCATGAAGGCTCCAGAATTTGAATCGAAGTGATGGATGGCGAAAATAAGGCTTTTCTCCAGCTGCACCACTTTTTTCTTTTGCTTGGCATCTCCATTGTCTTCATGATTTTTCATTAAGCTCTAAAGTGCATCCAAACTCCTTCAAATCAGCTTCAAAACCTATAAAAAAACCACCAAAGCTTGTGTAGACTCCATATCTTGAATAATACGAAAACTAACACAAATGACACACTTTCCCAACACAAAAGTAAATAAAATGACTTAAATGAGATGAAAACATGATGCAAAATATGACTAAAAATGCGGACATCAAAACACCCCATACTTAGACTTGCTTGTCCTCAAGCAATAACCAAACTATGACCATAACCTTTAACATGCCTTCAAGTCTTCGCCTTAGTCAAAAGCAACATCAATTTAGCATAGTGCAAATAAGAACAAGCATTGAACCATCATCACATATATTTAGATAACCTTAGGCAAAGCAACTAGAATCCAACCACTCAAGGGAAATATTGTGTTTTCACTTCCTTTCAAATGTGTTTAGGCTTGAAATACATCTCTCAACTCAATCCTTTATGACATTAACCTACATAGAAATTGCAATTAATATCACCAATCGATTCACCGAGATGTCAAAACATGCATTAACCATCAAGAGGACTTTGGCTCAATGGCCTTCAAAGAAGGACTCATTCGGCCGGATTGTAACTTGGCTTGGTAAGAACATAAAGGTAGGAATCATTTAGGCTATGTGGTGCTAGAAATCCGGGAACCAAAGACTCCTAAATTTCTAACTCAACTCAACCAAAAAATACTTCATCAATTATAAACACTTCCAAACTCATCTAATATGGCACACCTCTTCAAGAACCCCGAAATATCCAATATATCTCACATAAAATAAATAAGGATAAATTTGGCTCATGCACAACTTCTCATTTATTCTAAATTTTTTTCTTTTCTCCCCTTTTTTTTTCTTTTTCTTTTTTTTTTCTTTTCTTTTTTCTCTTTTTTTTTCGAACTCTCTTTTTTTTTTATAATCTCATGTGCATTTATTTAAATATAAGAGCCAAAAATACCTTTTACAATAGCTCAAGTGGCGAGAAAATAAAATACCCACCAAAAAAATGTGTCCCACACTTAAACCAAATCATAGGTCTCTACTCCTCAAACATCAATCTCTACCAATCACTAAGTCCTAATTCCTGGATAAGGAGGTAAGGCTAATCGTTAGCTAGGATAGATTTTGTGGAGTTATAAGAATAGGCTATAAGGCTCAAAGTGGTTACAAGCAAAGGAAACATATATAAGGTAGGTAAAAGAGGATATAAAGTTGCTAATAAAGAGTGCCTATATCATTTGATCAAATTATGCAATGACTAGCTATCTCATATTGGTTTCAAGACTTAGATATACACCGCAATATCAAGAGGTAATGTATAAGGAGAGTAATACACACATCAAAAAGAAGGAAAAATATAAAGATCAATTCCTCATAGGCCAAGTAACTCACTAGGACATGTTGGATTCCAATCACCTAAATCCCAAAGTTATATATGCTCAATTTCAATTGCAAGTCAAATTTCACATAAAAAAAACATTTTGTGCGACTTAGGCATTTTTCTTTGTAACTCACTAGGACATGCATAAAAACTTAAACATGAATGCATAACATAAAGATCAATTCCTCATAGGCCAAGTAACTCACTAGGACATGCATTTTTCTTTTTCGACATTATTTTTTTTTATATTTTTTTTTGACACTAAAAGCAAGACTAAAGTAACTAAAATATGACAAAAGACTCAAATGCATAAAAACTTAAACATGAATGCATAACATAATCCAAATAAAGTAAAATGCAACACATAAACATAAACATAATCCGAAACACATCAAACAAGTTTCTGAATCCTTCACCCCATACTTAAAAATAGACAGTGTCCCCACTGTCAAAAGAAAATCAAAGTAAAAGGGAAAGATTCCGAAACTCACAAAATCAAGATTCAGAAGCTGCTGAAGATCAATAAGCTCTCTATGGAAAGGGGGGCGGCGGGTCAAACCAATATATGCCCATGCCACACCTAATAACCACGTAAACCAAGCAAAATAACAAGAATAGTATGCACTAAATAAATCATATAAGCATAGAAAGTAAGTGCAATAATATAAGTTCAAGGGCATTCTTAAAAATAGCAATGAGCTCAAATGCACCCAAACTCACCACCATATAAAATATAATACATCACCTATAAAAAATATTCTCAATATAAACCATATAAGTAATGTAAATCAATATAAACAAGTCAACCACCATAACCCCATACTTAAGTTCAAAACAAGTAAGATAAATATGAAATATATACAACTTGTTTGCACATGTCAAATCTCGCAAGAATATAATTTTCATGCTAAAATAGAAGAAACTAATCAACTTAAAGCATAAAAATCAATTCACAAATCAAAGCCTCGAACGGATCGCAATGAAATCTTAAAATCTAATTAGCTCGCAATCCATAAACAATTTGACAATACTATGAACATGAAAATTGCTCCAAATCAACCCAACAACACAATCATATCATCAATTTTGACCAATTTGGCTTTTGGCAAAAAGCCCCAAATTCCGCTCCTAAATCAAACCCTAGGTTTTCAATTTCAACCCAAATCATCAAATAAATCAAAATAATTGAAATAAACAAGTTTAGGGTTAGAAATGATACCAAAATCGAGTAGAAAGAGGAAGAAATTTCGGGATTTCGAAGGTGTAACGAACCAAAATATCCAAACAGCGATTTGTGCAATGGTGGTTTGGTGGGAGGGCAGCTGGGCTCGAACCGGGTCAGGTCTGAGCTCGGGGGGTGCGGGTGAGGGTGGTGGTTCGTGGGGCTGGGGTGCGGTGGCCGGAAGTGGCTCCTGGGTGACGTGGGAGGCGCGGGAGGACGGACAGTGAGGGAGGGAAGAGATGCGGCTCGGTGGTGCTGTGTAGGGGCTCGAACCAGGGTGGTTCAGAGCCCACTGGTTGCGCCGGAGGAAGGTGGATCGAGCGGTGGTGGTGGGTGGCCTGGAGGTGGCTCAGTGGAGGCGTGGGTGGCGCAGAGAGAAGAGGAGTGGAGGGCTGGCGGCTAGGTTCCGGAGAAGAAAGACACAGTCGCGGAGTTTTTTTTTTTTTTACTGGTAGGGGGGTCGGTACCGAGGCAAGGGTCCTCGGTACGGGGTCGGTATGCCTACTGAAATTTCTCTATTTTCCGAGATTCACTTACCTGTCCGTCAGGGGGGTCGGGACCGACCCAAGGTCCCTCGGTACGGCCTCGGTACAGCTACTGGATTTTCTCTATTTTCCGAGATTCACTTACTTGTCCGTCAGAGGGGTCGGTACCGAGGTAGGGAGCCTCGGTACAACCTCGGTACAGGTGTGTTTGAGCTTATTTTTCCATTTTTCGCCCGTTTTCGCAGTTGTTTCCTCCTAAGACCTGCATGGTTAGTGCAATATGCTCCACCCTACTTATCCTAAAATTTAAAAGCTAAAAATAAAACTTAGAAAGAAAAGGAAATAAAGCGGGTTGCCTCCCGTAAGCGCTAGGTTTAAAGTCTCTAGCTTGACCTACTTCCCTTTTTTTTCTTCAATCCGGGTCAGGAGGAGGTGGTGGATCCGGTGGTTCCGCTGGTGGAGACGGTGGGAGAACATCCTCCGGTGGTACATCGGGATAGATTGTCAAGTTATATTGCTCTTGCTCCTTCTACCTTTTTATGCCTCTCCTCCTTTCCTTATGGATGAGCTTGAACCTTCCCGAGTGGACACTCCAACATTCCACCCATTCATCTCTCTTGGCTCTAGCTAGAAACTGTCTTGGAAAGCACTTAGCAAACGTGTGTTCCTCATTTGCGCCTCTCTTCCTCTTCATTGAATTGACTTTTTGAGCTTCCTTACCATCATACACAAATAGATGTATTTCATTGTTGAGTTCGGTGTACAATGGTGGAGGGGGAAGAGATTCCTCCACTTCATCCTCTATTGCCTCATCTTCATTGTGCCACTTCGCAAGAACCCCATACTTAAACGCGACAGTCGATTGCCCGAGATCGTTGGGAATCTCCTTCACCTCGAATGGCAAAGGTGGCGGTGGCTCGATAGGAATGCCAAAGCTCGCTTGATGATCATGAGAAAAGAGGTTAGGGATCATACCTGAGCTTACCTGTGGCTCGGTAGGATCTTGGAAATTCTCTTCTTGGGGTTCCTCTTTCTCTTCGAGCACTTCTTCTTCTTGTTGGGGTTCCTCACATTGCTTCTCCTGAAATGTCTCGATACCAACATGTTCATCATGAGAAAAGAGGTTGAAAACCATATCTAACCTTACATGTAGCTCTGTAGGATCATGGCAACTCTCTTCTTCCTCATTAGGACACGCAATTGCGTCGTCAGGGGCCTGAGTAGAGTTAGCACAAGTGTATGTTGACCTGGTTGGGATAGGAACTAACTCCTCCTCAAGCTCTTCTCCACCTACCAACTCACAAAAGATAATGTTATCAAATGAACCAACCTCGTACCTATATGACATCTCTATTGGTTGTGAGGCTGCGTCTTGTGATGGTGATACTGACAGATCCTCCTTCCCTGCGGCCAAATCTCCCAATTGCACTTGGATACCCTTCAATTGGGAACTCATATCCTCGCAAAGCCCATGGAGTTCCTCCTTGAGCTCTTGTACCCATGATGGTGGTTCCTGATGCTCAGGATACCAATATGATTCTTCCGGAGGCCGCTCCCATTGCTCATAAGGAGAAGGTGGTTCATGATAGTGATTCCATGGTTGGGAGGGCTCATACGAGTCCTTATAGTCATGTTGAGCATAATACCTCTCCGTTGGTTGATAGGACCCATATGACTCTTAGGTTTTGGTTGAATCCTCGGAGGACTTCTTTGCTTTCCAACTATCAAAATCAATGAAATCTTCATCCTCCTCATCAACCTCGGCTAGATAGCTCGCATACTCCTTTTTCCTTTCTTTTCGTCTTTCTTGTTCAGCCCTTGTTTCAAAATAATCATATGTGTACTGCATCTTGTACCTAATCTTGAAAACTCAAACAAGCGCACAAATCAAATAGCAAGGGCTCGACACCAAGTCGGTACCGAGGAGGCGAGTGGTGGGAGGTGTGGTATTCTAAAAAATAAAAAATAAAAAATAAAAACTAAAATAAAGAAAATAAAAGAAAATAAAATGATATTTACAAAATAAAGGAGGTGGGCTATTCCCAAACCCTAAAAACAACTAAACAAGGCGCGATTAAAATCTCCCCGGCAACGTTGCCAATTTGATGAGAGGGTTTCTCGACCAAATAAATTTGTAGTCAAGACCCCGCTATAGCATAGGGAGTCACGATCGTCCACAGGAGAGAGTCAGCGTTTCTTATTTAGTTGCTTTGTCGGGTTGCAACTAACAAAAGAGATGGAAGAGAGATGGGTGGTGATAAGAGAATAAAATATGAATTTTAACTAATAAAAGGGAAAACTTCCAAGGCAAAGGATCGCCACAACAACAAACACATGGGAAAATCAATGAATCACATAAAAGGTCATGCTTTTATCATCAAACAATTGAGTTTCATCAATAAACAAGTAAAACCATTCACTTTCGCATAAAAAACCTACTTGTTTCTACCTTCTCTTAATTAGGATCTTTTAACTTTCATTAGAAAACCCTAATTACTATCAAGTTAACAATTTCCTCTTTTAAGTTCAATTGCAACTATGAATTCCTTAAACTTTCATCAAAGGTTAAGCACATAGGTAGAAGACAATAAAAACATCACACAATTATAGATTCATCCATCACACACGTGCCTATTGTTGGGTACACCCCAACCCTAGAAGGAAGATAACTACTCAAACATGACAATGGAAAACATGAATTTAAGAGAAGAAAACATAAACCAAACTTGCAATAATATAAAACCTGGAAATAAGCGTTCAATCGCAACAACAAATGCCCAAGCTTTCGTCCAAACGCCAAACAAAAACCCTAAAACTTGTCCTACAGCTGCTGCGCGCAGCCCTTTGCTGTGTGTCCTCTTCCCAAATCAGTCCCTAATAGCCTTTATTTAAAAGATAAAAATTAAGACTTAATCCCCAAGGAAAAGAGATTTTTATCTTAGGAAAATAATAAAATCCATCTAAGGAAGGATAAAATATCCCAAGTCTATCTAACTAAAAGATCCTAAAAGAGATTCAGATGAAAATCCTAATTAAAAAGCCCATTAAGTAATAAAATCAGCCCGCAGAAACTTCTCCTGTTCGCAGATACCTCGGCGCCGAGGGTCAAGGTGTCGGCGCCGAGGGTCTGTTTGAATGCAGTAACTTCTGTTTTTCTCCAGCTTTTCAACTCTAACATCATACGCACTTTTCCGAGTCCTCGTTTATCCGATTGAGACATATGAATATGCGTTGGAAAGCTATTTTCAAGGACTACGACTCTCATGAAGGTTCCAGAACTTGAATCGAAGTGATGGATGGCGAAAATAAGGCTTTTCTCCAGCTGCACCACTTTTTGCTTTTGCTTGGCATCTCCATTGCCTTCATGATTTTTCATTAAGCTCTAAAGTGCATACAAACTCCTTCAAATCAGCTTCAAAACCTATAAAAACACCACCAAAGCTTGTGTAGACTCCATATCTTGAATAATACGAAAACTAACACAAACGACACACTTTCCCAACACAAAAGTAAATAAAATGACTTAAATGAGATGTAAACATGATGCAAAATATGACTAAAAATGCGGACATCACGTTGTTGAAGGATTTTGGCATAGGGAATGAATCGGGATTCATGAGTGGAGGTTATTGGGGCTATTGAGGTATTTGAGGATGTGATCTAGCGTATGCTTTACTTGGGGCCGAATGTGGTGCGAATTTTATGCTATAGACGATATTGATTCTATGATGTATGTCCGTCGACAATAGTGAACTGTTAGTACTAACATAGCTAAACTCGATGGAATGCTAGTGTATGGAAGTACTTGTTTGCCTCTAATGCGATGACGCTTGGCAATAGCATGAGTATGATATGCTTATCTGATTAATATGATGTGCTTATCTCATTGATATGACGTGCTTATCTGATTGATATGGTATGTAACTTCTGTGAGATGATGTGATAAATCCTTCCATGAACGATACGATGCTAGGTATGTTTTGTGACTGTCTGTGATATGAGTATGACCTGGTTATGAATGTATGATACGATTGCTATGTTGAACAATTACTATGATATATGATGCCTTGAATTGAAATTTCTAGGATGATAGAACCGAATTGATGAGATTTGATTTTGACTTAGAACTTAGGAAGGAAATATGAGATTAGCCCTTAGAGGTGGATGATTCCACCTCATGAGATTTGAAAATGCTTTGACTAACGTCGGATTTAAAGGATTTGAATTGTGCTTTAAACAGACTAACTTTTTTGAGAAAACTAATGCGACCCTAGTTTTATTATAACGCCCCACGATGTGGATACAAGTATTTTATGGGGGCACCTGTAGATTACTTACTAAGACCTAGTGGTGACACTATTATGCTTTTTGAGTTATGATATGGTCGAGGAGCCGGAATAAGGATGTGGTAGGGGCCCATATTACATTCTTGTTACGATCTATTGGCGATATTACGATCATGACAACGGTACTGTGAGGATCTCATAGGGGCACTTATGAGGTGCTTACATGATCAATGGCATGATCCTTAGACTCACCAAATTCAAACTTCATCCCCTGTTTTAGAATGATTTTAGTCTCGGGGACGAGACTTGTTTTTAAAGGTGGATGACGTAAAGGCTTGGATTTTTAAATCCTAATTTTGTCGGAAAAAGAGAATTAAAAATGAAATTAAATCGGTTTTAAAGCTCGTTTAACGAATTCTGACTCGAATTTAAATTTTTGACGAATGATTCTGTCCTTTTACCTCGAAAATTTAAAATAATTATCAGATGGTGATATCCTTGTCGATTTTAAAATTCTAATTGATCGAGAAAGCGGGATTCGAAGAAACTAACATTCGAGAACTAATTTTGAGGTTCAAGATTCGCGTATTCGAGATTTATTTCCGGGTATTGGTTTAACCAATTTATCACTCCACCCTTACCCACTCCCTCACCTCACCATACTCTGTCAAATCCATCCCCATTCCGGATCGTTCACCATCACCTTCCTGCTGCGCCATCACCTTCACCATCGGTTCACCCATTACCATCATCTCCTTCAACGCTCCATCCCTCCATCCTGCCATTCACATTTGTCACCGTCACCTCCATCACCTTCACCATCACCTTCACCATCGGTTCACCCATTACCATCACCTTCCATCACCACCACGGCTCCTTCGACACCTCCTCGGAGCAACCAGCAGCAACCGCGGCATCGCTCGGAGCCACCAACAGCAACAACGGACACCACTGGAGCCGCCACGGAGCCACCGCAGCCCATTCCTTTCTAATCTTCGATCAATCGCGAAGCTAACTTCTGGTAAGCGTCCCTCCTTCGTTTTTGATCGAAATTGCTTGCGGTCTTCACCATCACACTCACCCACATCCGGTGTAGGTCCGACAAGCCATCGCGAGCCACCAACGAAGCCCAGAACTCCGATCGAGAGCTTCGAAGTCGCGAAAAATCCATCTCAGTGAGCTCCGAATTTATCCTCATTTCGATTAGTTTTTTTAGTCTTTTTCGATGCTTAGACTAGTCGAGAGGGTAGTGAGTGTCGATTGCGAGTGCTGGGTTGAACTCTGTCAACTTTCGGTGAGCTCGAGAGCTCCGGCGAGCTCGAGAGCGGTGAAGTCGCAGCACGTCCGGCGTGTGTGCGATGCGGGTGAGAGCGAGAGCGAGCTATGAGGGTGCGAGGATGCGCACGAGCCAAGGCCGAGGCGGGGCTGGGCAAGGCCAAGCCAAGGTGCGGCGGGGAGGCGAGGTCGAGCAAGGCAGCGCCGGCGGGCGAGGCGCGAGGAAGATGTCGTGGGCGGGCTCTCAAATTTGAAACCGGGGAGGAAGATGAGCGAACGTGGCTTGTGGGCCCCTTTACTAATTTGTATATATATACGGTATTGGTTTAATCGGTTTGGGGATTTAATATATGGGTTTGGTTTGGTTCGGTTCGGGTTTATCCGTTTATTTATTTAATTATTTAAGGGTATATAAAATATTAGAAAATATTATTTGAGGTTTTAAAATATAAAATATTATTTCGGGAAGGTTATAAAGGATGGGTTGGAATTATTTTATGAAAGTTTTAGAGATGTCTTTGTAAAAGTGTTTAATAAATGGTGTTTAAAAATATAACATAAAATCATTTGGGATTTAAATAAATTATTAGATTTGTCAAATTAAATGTGGCGGCTTGGAAAAAGAATTTCAAACTCGAAAAATGATTTAGTAAATAAATTGAAAAAGGAATTTTGCGAGTATTTTCAAGGGTCGGAATTCTTAATTATTTGACTCGGATTTTGAAACGGTTTTGAAACTAACCTAAGAGTAAGACTTATTCGATGACTAACCAGCATGATAATATGATCGGTTGATTAACGGTATGATATGTGTGACTAATAGCATGATATTGTGGTGATTTTTAGAAGAGATTAAATGTTCCAAAATTGTGATGATGATGATGATGATGGTATATATATATGAGAAGTATGAGTATGAAATAATAATATGCGAATTTGGCTAAGTATGATATATATATATATATATATATATATATATATATATATATATATATATATATATATATATATATAT
This sequence comes from Persicaria maculosa, assembly GCA_963922045.1. NCBI lineage: Eukaryota > Viridiplantae > Streptophyta > Magnoliopsida > Caryophyllales > Polygonaceae > Persicaria > Persicaria maculosa. The sequence goes on from OY998267.1 coordinate 65,085,171, forward strand.
ATATATATATATATATGGAGGTTATTTTTAAACTAATGAGTTGACAAGTTATGATGAGACGAGATGAGAACTGAAGATGAGATGATAATGTTAATAATGATGAGACAGTCGAGTTATCACATTTATGTGTATCTTATATGTTCATATGTGACTTGTGTGCCTTGCGTAAATTAGTCTTAGACTGATTATGTTATTTATGGGATTACAAGGTGATCTTTGATCTGTTGGATTGCTTGCCATTGCTGATTATTGTTTGGATTCTGCGCTTCTCCAGGTAAGTCCTCCGGGGCTTACTCAGTAACCAGGGCCTCCTGCCTGATGTGTCATATAGTATGTAGGTGTTGCATATGCATAAAAGCATGCTATGTAGTATCATGCTTAGGACTTGCACTTATGAATGAGCATTCTTATTCTGTATGCGTTTGAATACAGAACGACCGTTATCTGCGAGTCCTAGAGTGGTTATTAGGGTCATAGGGCAGCCCAGCTTCATCGGCCGTTGTCCTCCTTGAGTCATTTATATATATATATATATATATATATATATATGTATATATATATCATGAGATACGATATGATGATGAGATATGATATGCTATAGCATCGAACTGGCCAGTCTCTACCCTATCTGGAAGGGGGGTGGTGGTAGAAGAGGGATATACCACTTGGTATTCTTTGTTAAGGCCTTACTTCATATTCTGCATATATGAATTAGGAGCATGATAGTGTGGTTAATATTCAAGTACTGTATGAAGGCATCCATTATTATAGGTATAGGCGTATTATATATCCTCAGGGCGGTCAGAGGACCCGCAGGCGAACTCTTCGCCTGACTTTGTGGTATAGTTTCAGGTACCCGATCCACTACTTGATTTTGTGCTGTTATGACGGGGTCCATTCATATGGCGGAGAGTGAGTGTTTGAACCCTGACTTCACCAGATTCATACTTTTGGGATTTCTTCCTACTTATACTCTGTTTTGACCCAGCTCTTCCGCGACACTGGTTGTATCGTTTTCAGAACTTATATCCTTTGCATGATAAAGGTTTTGCGCGTTGTAGACTTAGGACAGGTACAGGGGTTTACCCCGGGGTCTCCAGCTGACCTTCCAGATTTGGGTGCGAAATCCCGCTTTAAACTACAACCCTTTGGTTTCAAACCTTCAATCTGTACTCGGAGCGCAAGATCCTAACGAGGGGTTTTATCCCTCGAAACGTAACTCGTGAATCATAATCTCGGGCCGTTACAAGTGTAAAGGCTCGGATTTTAAGTCCTAATATATTTCGATAAAAGGAATTTAAAATTGAAATTAAATCGGATTTTAAACGCTTTTCACGGATTCCGACCCGAATTTAAATTTTAACGATCGATTTTTGTCTTTTCACCTCGAGATTTAAAATAATTATCGGATGTCGATATTCTTTTCGGTTTTAAAACTAATCGATTGAGTAGCGGGATTCGGGAACTAACACTCGGGAAATTCTTTCGGGTTTTGGATTTCGAATATTCGTGATTGTTAAATTCCGGATAATCTTTTAACCAAGTCAACACTCCATCCTCACATCACTCGTTTCACCTTTAAACCCATCACATCATATTTGTCATTCTTACATCACCCCAATTTCCCCAAGGTTCCTTCCTTTACACTCCACCCTCACTTTCTAATTTTTACATATTATCATCATATTACCACCACACTACCATCCTCTCTTCTTCACATAAACCACCATCACCCTCACCATCTCCTCCGCTCTCTCCAATCAAACCACAACCACTGTCACTTTCCGCTCTCTTCTCCAATCACCATCGCGACTCTTTCGACACCTCCTTGGAGCTACCACCAGCAGCCGCGGCATCCCTCAGAGCCACCTGTAGTAGCGGAGCCACCACCGAAGCCGCCAAAAGAGCCACCGCAGCCCCATTCCTTCCTAATCCTTGTTCGTTCGCGAACTAAACTTTCAGTGAGTCGTTCTCCTTCGTTTTTAACCCAAACCACTCCCGGACTTCACCATCGCGCTCACCCATGTCCCACGCAGGTCCGATGAGCCATTACGAGCCTCCGACGATGCTCAGACCTCCGATCGAGAGCTCCAAAGTCGTGAACTTCCTCGGTGAGATCCGCCTCTTCTTTCCTTTGTTTTGTTTAGATTTCTGACTTGGGTCGGGTTGTGGGCGAGTGTCGAGTGTGTTTGAGCTGAGTGCGGGGAGTCGGGTGGGTTCGTGGGCTCCGGCAAGAGCTCCGACGAGCATCGACGAGCAAGGGAGGCGGCGAGCTGGACGAGAGAGCATGAGGGCACAAGCTAGCGGGCGCGGGGATGGTCGCGGGTGAGTAGCAAGCCGGCAAGCGCAGATCGAGCGAACAGCGAGCGCTGGAGGCGAAAGCGAGTAGGTCGGGCGCGGGAGCTACGTCTTTCGAATCCGGAAGGGGTGAACTAACGTGGCCATGGTGGGCCCCTTTACTAATATATAAGTGTTTGTGTGTGTGTGTTATTTTGTTTGACCGGTTTGGGGGATTTAATATATGGGTTCGGTTCTGTTCGGTTCAGTTTGGGTTTATTCGTTTATTTATTTAATTAATTAAGGGTATTTAAAATATTAGAAAATATTATTTGAAGTCTTGAAATATAGAATATTATTTTGGGAGATTTATAAAGATTTGGTTCTATTAAATAAAAATGGGTTGGAATTATTTTATAAAGGATTTAGAGATGTTTGTAAAAGTGGTTAATAAATGGTGTTTCAAAATATAACATAAAATTTTTGGGATTTAAATAAATTATTCAGGCTTGTCGAATTAAAATGGGATATAGGAAATGAATTGCAAGATTGGAAATGATTTAGTAGATAATTAAAAAAATGAGTTTTGCTAATATTTTCAAGGGTCGGATTCTAATTCGGATTTGAAACATATTTGGATCTAACTTGAGAATCTGATTTATTTGGTGACTGACTAGCATGATGATCTGATATGTATGACTAATAGCATGACTTGCAGTGATTTATTATAAGAGATTAAATGTTAGATATTATGATATATATATATATATGTATGTATGTATGTATGTATGTATGTATGTATGTATGTATGTATGTATGTATGTATGTATGTATGTATGTATGTATGTATGTATGTATGTATGTATGTATGTATATATGTATGATAAGTGTGAGCATGAAATGGTAAATTATGAATTTGAAATGATGAGGATGATGTTATGACCAAATTGAGTAAGAAGTTGGTTTATGAGATTTGATGAGACGAGAAGAGAATTGGAGATGAAATGATAATGATAATAATGAGACGGTCGAGTTGTTATATGTATGCGTGTCTTATATGGTTCATGTGTGACTTGTGTGCTATATGTAAATTAGACATAGACTTATTATGTTATTTATGGGATTACTAGGTGATCTCTGATCTTTTGGATTGCTTGCCGTTGCTGATTATTGTTTGGATTCTGCGCTTCTCCAGGTAAGTTTCCTACGGGAGCATACTTAGTAACCAGGACCTACTGCATGATGTGTCATATAATATGTAGGTGTTGCATATGCACATCGCATGCCATGTAGTATCATGCTAGGATTGCACAAGTGAATGAGCATTCTTATTTTATATGCGTTTGAATACAGAACGACCGCTATTTGTGAGTCCAAGAGTCCTTGCTAGGGTCATAGGACAGCCCAACTTCATCAGGTGTTGTCCTCTTTGAGTCAGTTATATATCACGAGACACGATATGATGATGAGACATGATGATGAGATACGATGATGAGATATGATATGATATAGTATCGAAATGGCCAGTCTCTACACTAACGGGAAGGGGTGCAGAGGTAGGAGAGGGATATACCACTTGGTATTCTTTGCTAAGGCCTTATTTAAATATTCTGCACATTTGAATAAGAACATGCTAGTGTGTTTAATATTTCAGTACTGCATTAGAGCATCATTTATTCTAGGTATAGGCGTATTATATGTCCTCAGCGCAGTCTTTAGGCCCGCAGGCGTCTTTTGGCCTGACATCGTGGTTAGTTTCAGGTATTCGATCCATGCCTGTTCCCTGCTTGCATGACGAGGGTTTCCTTTGGGACGTTGAGCTGATCGAGAGACTGACTACCATCAGACTTGCAGGTTTTGCGATTTTATACTCCCGATTATGTTTTGACCCGGCTTTGCCGTGGTCACCTCTGAATCGTTTTAGACTCCTGTTGGTTCGCATGGCAAATGGATTTCCACATTGTAGACCTAGGATAGGTACAGGGGTATCCACGCTGTCTCCAACGGGCCTTACAAATTTGGGTACGAATTCCCACTTTAAACTATTGATCTTTGATTTCAAACCTTCAACCTGTACTCGAAGTGCAAGATCCTAAAGAGGGGTTTTATCCCTCGAAACGTAACTTGGGAATTATAATCCCGGGCCGTTACAAAGGTGGTATCAGAGCCAGTTTTTGCAGTCCGAGTATGATAGGTTGAAGAAGGTTTTGAAAATCGCCCAATAATTTCAAATGTTTTTGAAATGTTTTCAAAGGGGCAAAATGAATTTAATTTGACCTAACCCTAGACTCATCAAATAGGAAGCAAACTCGTGGGTAGAGACCAAAGCGATAATCATCCCTTATGGATGTAGAACTCGGGGAACGGTAAGCAAAATACTAACTTTTATTTACAGATTGGCCTAGAAGACTCCAAGGAACACCATGGAGGATGGAGTATTGGGTTAGGAGGCCATGAGGTTTTTTCCCCTCCGATCAGTCGTCCCTCGAAGGACGACATAGATCGTCTCTATGTTTATGTTCCTATATAATTAATTGGGTCTTGCGGCGATCCTCCTCGAAGAGGGTCATATTATTTGTTGAGTGTTTCTATGATGAGTGCTTGTCTTGCTAAAGATCTGATTGGTATGTCCTATCTATGAATTGCGTGTTGGATGATTTATGCAACGGAATAGCGGGAGTACCCTTATTTCTATATAGTCAAGCCAACTTGTGTGGAACAACCCATTCTATTATGTTAACCCCTTGATGGTCCTATCGAGTGCTTCTCTCGGATATCAGTGTCCTCCACGGAAAAAATATCGGTTTGGTAAACACATTGTCTTTGGGAGTAATGTTTGGATATAAGGGTTGTCCGAGTGAGTATTGGAAGATGGTTCTTAATGTAAGTTCAAGTTGAAGAGTGAGGTGTTTCTGGGGATTTCCTTCTCAATTCTTATGACGACCAACCGGTGTCTCCTTTCCACGAAGAATCGTGCCAGATTCCCATGGGAAAGAGGGGTGATGAGTCAGTTGGGAGGAGTCGATGGTTGCCTTTAGGGATTTTTGTCCGATTATAATAGTATTTTCCTCTGTGACTTCCTAACATGATGTGTTGGTATATTTCAGCATAACTTGTCTGATATCTTGCATGATTGCACTTATGAATGAATGTGTGATACGATTGCTATGTTATATGCTGCCTTGAATTGAAACTGCTAGGATGATATAACCGAATTGATAAAAATTTGATTTTGAGTTGGTAGACCTAAGTGAAGTTGATTTGAATGCGAGAGTTGGTTAGTAGTGGTCATATCCTATTATGCTTGATAGTTAGCATAAGGATAATGTGGTTTATTTGGTTGTTATGACATGTGACTCCCGTGATGTAATGTGATGAATCCTAAAATGTATGATACTATGCTAGGTATAACATGAGTATGATCGTGCTAATGATTGACTAGAAGCATGAACCGTGTGATATGAATCTATATGATTGCTGCTTCTCCTGAATTAGGTCCATGATAATGTGATCAACTTTTCCTTGTATAAATGCCCCGTAAGATGATCTCCTTAGCATGTTAGTTGATGTCACCCTTTGTTTGTCTAACTAAAATATTAGTTCCATTGTGATCATGCCATTTGAAGTAATGTCTTGATAGATGTATGTCTTATCCAAGTATTTGTTGATTTGACCACATATCCCCGTATTCTAGTCGTATTGCCCCGTTACGTAGACTTGGATTATACATCGTTACATTTCCTTCCATGCTCCTGTATCGCCGGAAAATGATTGATTTGATTACTTGTGTATCGTAGTATTAACCAAATAATTGCATGTATGTACCCAATGTTATGTTGAGTCATTAGTATCATGTAGGACCCCTGGTTGTGTATGCGAAATTATACCTTGCCTACATTATCGTTGAATCCCTTTTGAGCTAGGTCTCTGGTAGTGCGGTTCTCCCCTTCCTCTATTCTCTTAAAATGTTTCACTCATCTTGATTAGATTGATGTTGAATTCGACGATTGACTTGCTTTCCGTGATGGTCAGTCCTAGTATGCCTACATGACCATCGCTCGGTAGTGTTTCCCTATTACTCTATGATATCCTCTTGTGCTTACCTGAACGTACGACTCGGCACCACGCATGGTCACACACCATGCTATATCATGATTTCGCATATGTATGACATATGAATGTTAGAATGAGTCTAGTCGAATTACCTTGATTGTATTTATGCTAGATATGTGTATTAGTATTTTGTAGGGCTTATGATTTCCAATATGATCCGCTAAATGATGACCTGTCATTCTCATTCTATTACGTGAACATGCTTGTCCTATAAAATGATAGTTGTTGTACTGTCTTTGTGCCCTACAATGGTTTATTCCTAGCATGACTATAATCTATCATTCGTGACGTTCTCTTTATTACTCTGTGTTGATGCCTTATCATGTATCACTAGTATCATATAGGACTTATGCTTTCTCAATGTGTCTCGTCGTCTGATTACATGCCATTCTCAACTTATTATATATGATCATTGTTGCTAGATGTGATAGTTACTAAGTTGTTCTTACGTGTTCTTGCATGTCACTTAGTCTGATTGTTATGATATGTCTCACCATGCTATAATTTTTTTTGAAGAAGGTAAATTATATAAATAAAGGGAAGAAACCAACCAGGAGTAACATGTTGGTTGATACCCTAATACAAACTAGGCGCATGCCTACAAGCCTACATGCTCAAGGTACTAAAAAGAAGCAAAAAGGACCAAAAATGCCTTATAAACTGGCTACATCATCAAGAGGGAAGGCACTAAACAGGTTTTGAAAAACCTGTGTACATATCAACCTAACAAGGACATCACAAGGGATGAGATTGTCGTCGAAGGTCCAGGCATTCCTTGCTTTCCAAATAAAATAGGTCGTCCCTAGGAGCGCCAACACCTTGGCCTTAGATTTTAGGCGCCTGCTCCTAGCTGCCTTGGTGAGTGCTCTAAGCGCCAAGGGAAGGGAGACCAAGTTAGGGGCAATGTTGAAGCAGGCGCATACCTTGTTCCACACCTCCATGGAGTAGAGGCACTCAAAGTACAAGTGATCATGGGACACTAGGGCATCCTCACAGAAACATCAGACAAGATCCTCATTGAGGAAGAGCAACCGGTCATTCGTGGGAAGGCGTCGGCGCCTAGCTAGCCAGGTGATGAGGGAATGCTTGGGAACTCCTCCCTTCACCCAAACAATACGGGCCCATCTGACTTTGATGCCCTTGGGTCTTAGAAAATCATAGGCCTTAGCCACCTTGAAGGAGTCTCCACTGACCCAATTATTGAGTAGGTCATCAGCCTAGTAGAGGCCCTCTCCTATAGCCACAACTCTTTCCCGGGCGCCCACCCATGCATTGACTAGGCTTGAGTCTCTTCTCCCAGGTGTCCACTCCCCATGTGCAGCCACTTGTAAGTACTTGTGATGAACCCACCTGACCCATAGGATGTCCCTTTCCTCTTGGATATGCCAGTAGTACTTAGCCATAAAAGCTTGGTTCCAGGTGCTAAGGTTCACCAGGCCCAAGCCACCCTCTTTCTTAGGTAGGCAAACTTTGTCCCAAGCCACCCTAGGGGGAGTGCCAAAGAAAAGCACGACACATCTTCACTATCTTATCCTGGATGACCACAGGGATAGGAAGAACCCCTAGCCAAAACCCTTCAATACCCCTGATGACCGAGGCTAGGAGCTCCCTCCTTCCAGCAAAAGAGAGGGTTCTCTTGGCCTACCCATCCGGGCGCCCACGGATCTTGGCCAGTAGAGGTTCATAGTCGACAACCCTAAGGTTGTGAGGAGCAATAGGGACACCCAGGTAACGGAAAGGAAACACACCTTGCTTGAACCCAGTCTCAACTCTGATGGACTGCGCCTCTTCTTCTGGCACCGAGGCTAGGAACACAGATGACTTGGCGCCACTGACCCTGAGCCCAGACATAAGATGGAAGTGCTCCAGGCACTTCAAAAGGATCCTGACCGAGGCAAGTGTTCCTTTGTAAAAGAGGACCATGTCATCAACAAAAGCCAAATGGGAGATCCTAAGCTCCCCACATCCCTTGTGAAACTCAAAAGTTGGGCTCAAGGTAGCTTTCCGGATGTGCCTGTTGAGCATCTCCATTACCATGACAAAAAGCAAGGGAGAAAGAGGGTCCCCTTGTCTCAAGACCCTTCTTCCTTCAAAATGTCCATGTAGGGTCCCATTAACCTTCACATAATAGGAAGTGGTGGTCACATATTCCATGACCCAGTGCAATAAGGTGGATGGCACATCCAAGCGCTGCATGGCTAGGCGCAGGAAATCCCAAGAGATAGTGTCATAGGCCTTGGCTATGTCCACGCTGAGGAAGCATCTCTTCACATCTCTCTGACATTGTAAGCTCTAAGAAGCTCCCGGACAAGGAAGATGTTCTCCTGCATCAGTCTACCCTTCACAAAGCCTCCCTGGGCTTGGTCAATGTCATGGGGAAGGCATTCTGCAAGGCGTCTGGCCTTGACCTTGGAGATTACCTTGTACACACAATTGCAACAAGAGATAGGCTTGTACTAGTCCATCCTTTGAGGTTGATCCACCTTAGGGATGAGTGAGATAACCGTGTGGTTCAACTGCCTTAGGAGGCGCCCATTCCAGAAGAACTCCTTCACTGCTCCATAAACCAAAGGCCCCGTCATGCTCCAAGTGTCCTTGAAGAATTTAGAGGTGAACCCATCAGGCCCAGGTGCTTTCTCATCCCCATTGAAGCAGAGTGCCTCTCTTATCTCCTGGTCACTCACCTGGGCGCCCAAACCCTCCGGTTGGGCTTAAGTGAATCTAGCCCCTTAGATGAAGGAATCTTCAGTAGGGAGCACAATGCTCGAAGAAGTGGCCAACAGATTGGAAAAGTGCCCGACAAAAGCTTCTCCGACTTCCTGCAAAGATGAGGTAGGCCTCCCATCCTGGTTCAAGACACTAGCCATTAAGGCTCTCCGGGCATTCCTCTTCATGATGCCATGTAAATAGCTAGTACACCTGTCTTCATTGAGGAAATACCTAGCCTTGGCCTGTTGAGTAACAAAAATAAACTCAGCTTTAGCAAGCCAAAGGGCCTTTTGCTTGGCCTTTTGCGCCTGCGCGAGGAGCTCATCAAAGTTAGGGTTCTCCCTGGGCATATGTAACACCTCAGAGTAGGCATCCTGGGCACTCTTAGCCCTAGAGGTGATGTGACTGAAATGAGCCTCATTCAAGGCCCTCAGAGGAGCTTTCAAACTTTTCAAGAGGCCACAAAGCTGAAACCGTTGAGTCCCAACTATCATGTGCGCCCAGCGCCTAGACACAATGTCCTGGAAGAGAGGGTGGGAGGTCCACATATTGACGAATTGGAAAGGCCTAGGCCCCTCCCTCCTTCTGTTAGGTAGGAGGAAATCGAGTTCTTAGAACACAAATATAAAGATATATAAATGCTTTCCGATTCCTAGCCTATGCAAATAATTACAAGACTTCTCCCGTTATAGTGGAAGGGTAGTCAGGATCGATCCACGAGAAGGCGTGTCAGCGGGATCCTAGTAGCGTTGGAAAGCTCATGTCTTTGGTCGACCAGAAGCCTCGATATCGACCTTGGTGCTCGATGTTGACCTTCGCTGTCGATCCTTTCTACATCAGAAGACCTACAGAGACAAAAACGGCAGTCGATATCAACTAGGGAAGGTCGATATCGATGTTAGTCAGCGAAATCGACTGGCTCAGAAGACTGTCAGTCGACATAGTGTGGTCGATTTCGACGTTGGGGGTCGATATCAATCTCAGTAACTTATGCAGGAAGATCGTAGTCAACTCAAAAAACTATCGACGAAGCAAGTAGTCGATATCGACGTCTAGGGGCGATATCGATGTCTTCTCCTGCAAAGTTGCTAGCTTTTTGTCGGAAAAAAGGCCAAAGACTTAAGGATGAATTAGGAGCGATGAACAGAATAAAGACAGGTGTTTTGATGAGAATAAACTATTTAAAAGGCAACTCCTAGGATTAGGGTTTACCACAATGTTAACCAATGCATGTGATAAGGCAGATAAGACGGACAATTGCGCTATTTCACCCGAGGGACAAGCTTTCGCTGTACACCAACTCTTAGGATTACTGTTGCAAATAAACTTAATTGTCTCTACCAATTTTATGTTTATAACTCAAGTTGTTAACATGAATCCCTTTTCTTTCGTTTAGGACTAAACATAGAATCGTAGAAGATGATATAGACACAACGATATCAACATCTAACACTTACCTCAGGCACGCATGGCTAACGTCGGGCTCACCCCGACCCTAGAACCTTTAGGAGACTACTCGAACCTCATCATGGAACTCATTATTGATTGAAAGGAAAATTGCATTAAAAACTTCAAAACTTTACAACTCAATGTCGGCTCTCGCAAACGCCAAATCCTAAAGCTTCTTCCTAACTCAATTGAATGTAAACTGAATGTGTCTGTTTTTGGATTCTAAAATTGGATGATTGAATGCCAGCCCCTAGGGCTTTATTTATAGGTTACTAATCCTTGCTATCCAAGGATTGTAACTTCTATCTAAACTAAGAACTCTATCCAAACAAGTAGAATAGGTCTTTTATTTTGATAAAACTCTAAGGTAAAAGTAAGTAAATCTCAGCTGCAATCTATGTAAAATCTATAGATAATCCGTGCTCCTTGAAGATAGAATTGTTAATTCGCGTCTCAAAAAGTGTGTCTAACCCGCGTCGAAGTATGGTCGATATCGACCAGGAAGGTCGATTTCGACCTTTCTGTTTCTGCTCAACAAGCTCACCTTCTCTCGATTCCTGGGTTCAGGTCAATATCGATGTATGGAGATTGATATCGAGTGCTTTCTTCTGCTGTGTTGTTGTCTGTCTCGACACTCAGTTCTGTGTCGATGCTCTATAGTCGATATCGACGTTGGTGGTCGATTTTGACCTCTATTCAGCTTTCCTTGGCTTCTCCATTTTGACTCCGATTTCGCTCGAATTCCTACAAATTAGATCAAAACTTATGAAGACTCTATTTCTTGCACGTTAACCTATTCTTACATAAGTTTACATTATTTTGAATCTTTTCTTTGGAAATCGAATGAAATATGAAGTCAAAAGATGCAATAAAAAGAGGCACAAATATGTACATCAAAACACCCCATACTTAGAATTGCTTGTCCACAAGCAATAACCAAGTAATAACCAACACATACAACACACCCTTCCAGTCTTCACCCTTGTCAAAAGCAAAATCATAAGCGGTAGCAAAGCAAAGCAAGTGAATTTAACGTCATAGCACATATTTAGGCGATCCATAGGCATATGCAATTTTGATCCAACCTCACAGGGATAATGTGTTTGCACTTAAGTCTCTTGTGTTTAGGCTATGAAGATCAACTCTCAACTCAATTCCATACACAATCTCATAAACATTGCAATTTATAAGAATCCACTTCGCAACCAATTATGAAAATGCAATAAGAACCATCAGGAGGACTTTCGCTCAATGGAAGACTTCAAATAAGACTCCATTCGGCGGGGTTGTAATGGGGATTGGTATGAAATAAAAGGGTATGGAATTATTGGGCTATGTGGTGCTTACATCATTCGGGAATCAAGACTCCTAAACCTCAACACTTACAATATCCAAACCATAACTCTTCAATGTTGCACTTTCCAAGCTCAATCTTCCATAATGCTTTTTCCAAACTCATCTTTACATAATATGCTCTAATATGCTCTAAAGATATCAACCATAATATCAAACCCTTAAATGCCTCTCAAAAATATAACACTTGTATGAAATAAATAAAGGACTTAAGGAATTTGGCTCATGCACTTGATATATATATATATATATACATATATATATATATATACATATCTCCTTTTTTTCGGATCTTTTTTGGACGAAAATAATAAGTAAATACTAAAAAATATGTGCATTTATATGGTGAGCCAAAAATCCTTTTACAAAATATGACAAGATGCAAATATATACCAACCCATAATTTCTTTGCTCAAAACTAAATATATGCACTTTTCTTTCCACAATGCATTAATCTAACCATTCTAAGTCTCAATTCCCAAATGGGGGTCAGGCTCAATTCGACTAGGGATAATTTTGTGGAGTTTGCAATATCAGGCTCAGGCCAATATTCTGGCTTCAAGCAGAGATAATGCAGGGTAGATAAAGAGAGAATAAAAATGGCTTAAAAGATGCCTCCATCATTTAATTCTCGTAAACATAGACATATTTATGCATTGACTTTGAATAACTATCACAACATTTAGAGACGCATAGGCAGAGTAAATTCACTCAAGAAAGCGGAGGGATTTTTTATGTTCTCCCTATAGGCCAAAATTCTCACAAGGACAATTTACGTTGGATTTGCTTTTTAGCCTAGGATCATATATGCTCAGTTTCATCACAAGTTCACAATCTACATAAAATTTTTAAGGATTTAGGCTAAACCATCCAAATATGCCATAGGATTTACATGATCAAGTCAGCTCTTGAGTTTTCATCATAGGACATCTATGTAGGGTTGAAAAAACTAAACTTAAAAGTAAATATACATTTTTTTGTATTTTTGACATTTTTTTAATTTTTTTTAATTTTTTTTGTATCTTTATAAAAAGTAAAACTAAGTACAAAAATTTAAACATGAATGCAATGCGAAGAAGAAAACCAAGTTATGACCATAAGACATGCTTTTCCCCCACCCCATACTTAAAATATACAGTGTCCTCACTATATTAAAAGAAGAACAAGGATAGAGAGAAACTCACAGCGCAACCTGCGGACTCAGGTCGATTTCAGGTTTGGTCGATGCCAGTAGTTGATATCTAGGTTTGAGGTCGATATCGACTGCATCTGTCGAAGTCGAGGAAGAAAGTGAAGTCGAGGGTCGCTTGGTCATGGTCGATATCGATGATTGTGGTCGATAGCGACCTATGCTTTTTTCTCCTGAGTCCTCGATGTCGACTCCAGGAGATGGCTTGACCCTGGGGATCGATTTCGACTGGCCTGGTCGATTTCAACTGCCTTTGGAGAAGCTTATTTTCTTCTTTGTCATTCTTTTTGCTTAGAAACCTGAAATCTTTGTTAGAATTATAGATAAAGCCACGAATCATCTCAGTTCAAAAGTTTAAATGTCAAAATCCTAAAAACCATCTAGAAAAGAATTTAAAGTTTTATGTACACGCTCTAGAATTTTGAGTCGCTAGGCCGACTTCTTCGTCAATGCGTTATGAGCCTTTAAAGTAGGGACCCTTCAAGCTTGAGCCTTCTCCTGGATCATCTAGGTCCTTTTGATAATAGCTAAGTTCGGCAACCAAGGCTTCTTCTTTGTTAGATTGTTCTTTGGGCGCTTTCCTTCTCTTTCTTGACTTAACTTTTGCAATATAGGCAAACCATGGAGCTTTCACCCTCCCATTAGTTGAATTATCAATAATGGACAGAGGAGGGTTAGATGTCATACCTGGCCTCACCCGTTCGGGCCCGAAACAGAAATCTTCAGGCTGAAGGGCGGTCGATTTCGACCAAGGGGGTCGATTTCGAGTGCTTTAGTAAATGTCGACATGTGGGGGTCGATATGAACGTCAGGGACCCCATACTTAAGCTCCTGGTAATAATCTGGCTTACTCGATATCGATGATATATGGTCGATTTTGAGCATTTCAGTCGATATCGACTGGTTCCAGTCGATGTCGACCCTGCTTTCTGTTTCCGTTCTTGCCAACAAAAATTTTCGAAGCTTCTCCTTAGCCGGTGAAAGGAAAACTTGCTCCAGTTGCTTCGTTTCGCTCATGGTAAGGATAAAAGAGAAATCTATTACTTCGTTCCCTATAGTAAATGTTAGTAATCCTCGACGTACATTGATATTGGCATCAGCAGTATCTAAGAAAGGGCCTACCAAGGATGATAAGTACAATAGGATCTTCAAGCATCTCCAATACAATGAAATCAGTAGGAACAAAGAACTTACCCACCTTTACCAGAATGTCATCAACTATACCTGTGGGCCAGACGAATGAGTTATCGGCCATATAGAGTTTCATGTCAATAGTTTCAAGTGCTCCGATGTTTACCTTTTGCCAAATAGAAAGAGGCATAAGACTTACGCTTACCTCTAGGTGACATAGGGCCTTGTAGCGATGTTGGCCAAGCCCCACGGTGATTGCAAACTTCCCTGGATCACTCCTCTTCTCAGGGAAGTCCATCTTTGAGCACTCCTCTACGATCTCTACCATGGACCGCTTCTTGCTAAGGATGTCTTTGAGGAATCGCACATAGGCGGGCATCTCGCTTAGGGCTTCTGTAAGGGGAATAGTAATGTTAAGACCTTGAAGAATCTTTACAAAGCACCTAAACATACCTTTGGTGGGGTCCTCCAATGCTTTGGATGGGAAAGGCAACGTCTTCTTTGGCGGATGAGCCAAAACGGTGGTCGGAGGGGCCTGCTGGACATCTATGTCGATTGGGATTTGGTCGATATCGATCGGGATGGTCGATGTAGACCTCTATTGTGGCTCTGAGTGCTCTGCAATGGCTTCGACATCGACCAGTGGGTCGACCTGGGGGTTGATTTTGACGTCTTCCTCGACATCGACTGGTCTGTCGATGTCGACTGGATCTGCTGCTTTCTCCTCCGATTTCGTTCGTGGCTTTTGTAATTTGTTGCCACTCCTTAGTTGCATGGTTGTGATGTGGCCCATTCCGGGTTGCCCCTTAGGATTTGTAGTTGGTTGCCCAGGGAACGTTCTGGGCGGTCTAGGGATTTGTGCCGCCAATTGACCCAGTTGGGTCTCTACATTCTTTTTCCAAATATCCATCTCCCCAATCCTTGTGGTAAGGTGATTGAGTTGAGAATGGATTGCATTGTGGGATTGATCATTCTTAGCTTATTTCCGCCTTATCTCATCCAGCACAAGTTGTAGATCATCCTTCCGTTGGTCCCTCTCTGGGTGCCTAGGAGCTCTATAAGGCGGAGGATCGCTGGGGTTGTATTGGGGTGGTGGATTTCCCCAGTTTTGGTACCCCTGGCGATTAGGATTCCTCATGTAGCGTGCCTCTTGGTGAGTCTTCGCTAGTTATACTTGTTCAGCATGGGGGCACACTACGGTGGTGTGCCGCTGTGATCCGCATTGGATGCAATCTTGGTTCGCTGAAAGGAACCTCACTTGCTTTTGGAGCTTTTGAAGTTGATCTCTATGGAATTGCTCCTTTTTGTCTGGATTGATTACCTTGGAGGGTTCATATAATGGCATAGATGGGGCGGGCCTCGATGATGATGATGTGTCGGAAGCCGCAGGAGTCCCATATGTGTTGTTGAACTCCACCAACCTCTCTATGGTGTCCCAAGCCTCTTGTGGAGCGAATTCAAGGTAGCCATAGGAGGTGTAGGTGTTGATCCTCTCCTTGGTTGCAGCATCAAGAGCATTGTAAATAATCTCCTGAATCATGTACGGTGGTTGGCCATGCGTCGGGCATGATTGTAGTAGGTCCTTAAACCTTTCTTAAACAGTCGCCAGAGCCTCACCAGGCTTTTGTTTGAAAGCAGTTATTTTCTGTCGGATCAAACGTCTTGGATGGAGGGAAGAACTTGTTGAGATATGCATCCTTGACTTCATTCCAGGTGCGGAGGGATCTTGGGGCTAAGCTTTCCAACCACTGTAATGCTTTACCTGTAAGGGACCAACGAAAAGCTTTTAATTGGACATATTTAAGACACTGTCCATCAGCAATAGTATCACATAGGTCTAAGAAGGTTGATATATGTACCATAGGGCATTCATTAGGATTTCCTTCATATTGATGTCTTCTTATTTCAGTAAGGAAATTAGGCTTAATTTCAAAGTTAGAAGCAGGGATAAGAATCGCCGATTCAGGCACTGTGAGCGCGGGGTACATGTATTGCTTGTCATTCTGATGGAGGGCATTGATTTGGGCTTCTATTTGCCTCCGGCCTTCCTCCTCCCTATCTGCACGCTCTTTAAGTGTCGCCTCTCTAGTTGTTCAGGTAGGCGATCAGCGTGTCGCATACACCTGCAAGGCCAAACTAGATAAAAACGTGAGATAGACTACTAGGGCGCGATTGATTGCCTCCCCGACAACGGCGCCAATTTGTTAGGTAGGAGGAAATCGAGTTCTTAGAACACAAATACAAAGATATATAAATGCAATCCGATTCCTAGCCTATGCAAATAATTACAAGACTTCCACCTATTGTAGTGGAAGGGTAGTCAAGATCGATTCACGAGGAGGCGTGTCAGCGGGATACTAGTAGTGTTGGAAAGCTCACGTCTTTGGTCGACCAGAGCCCTCGATATAAACCTTGGTGCTCGATGTCGACCTTGGCCGTCGATCCTTTCTGCAACAGAAGACCTGTAGAGACAAAAACGGCAGTCGATATCGACTAGGGAAGGTCGATATCGATGTTAGTCAGCGAAATCGACTAGCTCAAAAGACTGCCAGTCGACACAGTGTGGTCGATTTCGACGTTGGGGGTCGATATCGATCTCAGTAACTTATGCAGGAAGATCGTAGTCGTCTCAGAAAACTGTCGACGAAGCAAGTGGTCGATATCGATGTCTGCGGGCGATATCGATGTCTTCTCCTACAAAGTTGTTAGCTTTTTGTCGGCAAAGAAAGGCCGAAGACTTAAGGATGAATGAGGAGCGATGAACAGAATAAAGACATGTGTTTTGATGAGAATAAACTATGTAAAAGGCAACTCCTAGGATTAGGGTTTACCACAACGTTAACCAATGCATGCGATAAGGCAAATAAGATGGACAGTTGCGCTATTTCACCCGAAGAATAAGCTTTTGCTGTACACCAACTCTTAGGATTACTCTTGCAAATAAATCTAATTGTCTCTACCAATTTTATATTTATAACTCAAGTTGTTAACATGAATCCATTTTCTTTCGATTAGGACTAAACATAGAATCGTTGGAGATGATATAGACACAACGATATCAACATCTAACACTTACCTCAGGCACGCATGGCTAACGTCGGGCTCACCCTAACCCTAGAACCTTTGGGAGACTACTCGCACCTCATCATGGAACTCATCATTGATTGAAAGGAAAATTGCATTAAAAACTTCGAAACTTTACAACACAACGTCGGCTCTCGCAAACGCCAAACCCTAAAGCTTCTTCCTAACTCTATTGAATGTAAACTGAATATGTCTGTTTTTGGATTCTAAAATTGGATGATTGAATGCCAGTCCCCTAGGGCTTTATTTATAGGTTACTAATCCTTGCTATCCAAGGATTGTAACTTCTATCTAAACTATGAACTCTATACAAACAAGTAGGATAGGTCTTTTATTTTGATGAAACTCTAAGTTAAAAGTAAGTAAATCTCAGCTGCAATCTATCTAAAATCTACAGATAATCCGTGCTCCTTGATGATAGAATTGTCAATCCGCGTCTCAAAAATCATGTCTAACCCGCGGCGAAGTATGGTCGATATCGACCAGGAAGCTTGATTTCGACCTCTCTGTTTATGCTCGACAAGCTCAGCTTCTCTCGATTCCTGGGTTCAAGTTGATATCGATGTATGGAGATCGATATCGAGTGCTTTCTTCTGCTGTGTTGTTGTCTGTCTCGACACTCAGTTCTGTGTCGATGCTCTGTAGTCGATATCGACGTTGGTGGTCGATTTCGACCTCTATTCAGCTTTCCTTGGCTTCTCCATTTTGACTCCGATTTCGCTCGAATTCCTACATAATTAGATCATAACTTGTGCAGACTCTATTTCTTGCACGTTAGCCCATTCTTACACAAGTTTATATTATTTTGAATCTTTTCTTTGGAAATCGAATGAAATATGAAGTCAAAAGATGCAATAAAAAGAGGTACAAATATGTACATCACCTTCTATCCTAAACTAAACTTACCACTGCACAAAAGTGATCTGAGAGGTCCCATTTCTCCAAAAACAAGGCTTTGCACTCCCTGGCTCTAGCAAGCCAAATAGAGTTGGCCATGACCCTGTCAATTTTTCTCCAAACCACCCCCTTGCACCAGGTGAACCCATGTCCTACGTCAGAGTGGACATCCTTTAAGCCAAGTTGGTGACAGCCATCAACCATGTGACCTATCTCATACAGAGAGATAGGGGCGCCATTGATTCTTTCATCTTCCCTCATGACATTATTGAAGTCCTCAAGGACAAGCCTAGGCATATCCTGATTGACAAAGAGCTCCTGGAGTTCCTCCCATATAACTCTTGATGAGTTTCCCCTTGAGGATCCTTAACTCTCAGTACAAAGTAAGTCGGAGCAAGCCTCGAACCAACCGGTGGAAGATGGATGATGGAGATAGATTTCGGTGGAATATTTTTGGTATTTTTGTGATAATGATAAAACTCATATTTGGGGGAAAACAAACTGAATTTTATAAAGGATAGGTGAACAAAAACAAGTGGATATGACTCACCAGAAGTTCTTGAACATAGATCAAGTACAAACGGATATTACGCACCGAAAATACAAGATCGAACCTTCGATATGACTTACGAAGGAGATGAAGTTTTCAAGCTTCAAACTAAGTATATAAACCTGGTTTTTTATGATAAATGGCGTGCCTTCTATGTTCTACAAGGGCTGAATAATATAGAGGAAGTTTGTGGACAGTTTGGGCATGCATTGGAAAAAGGTGGCTTGCATTAAATGCAATCTTGGAAGTTGTTCTCTTTACAAATGCACCAGCTGCATGGGGGATGTATTCCATGATGTCTTCTCTTCTCAATGTACATTTAAATGCATGAGAAGTTTGAATTTGGATCTGATTTGCCTCCATAATAATCAGCTAGATCCGAGGCATTTCCGGGCTTCTTTGGTTGTGTGTTGTGGTCTTCAATTTGTTATAGACTTGTGAAAGCTTGAACTTCAACTTGATGGTTCATGAGAATGGTTAAGAGTCCTTGAAGAAGGTTAGCTTGAAGATTCCTTTTCGGAGCTCGAGTGATGGAACCGAGAGGCAACTCATTTGATGAGTTATTTGGAGCTTCGTCAAGGTTCACTTCTTGATTGATCATAGGTGTGATCACATCATCCTCCCTTCCTTGAAAAGGATTCGACCTCGAATCAGACCCGTCTTCTTGTTCATCATCTCCTACAATAGAAGGAGATAAGTCAGCAACATTAAACACATTATGAACACCATACTCACCGGGAAGCTCAATTTTGTAGGCATTGTTGTTGAGCCTTTCAAGCACTTGAAATGGGCCATCTCCTCTTGGCTTCAGCTTGGAATTTCTCAATGTAGGAAATCGATCCTTTCTAAGATGAATCCATACAAGATCACCCGGTTCAAAGATGACTTCCTTTCTTCCTTTGTTAGCTTGTTGCACGTATTGGGCAGTTCTCTTTTTAAGTTGCAAACGAGTGGACTCGTGCAAACTTTTGATGTGCTCTGCTTGGTTTGCACCTTCAACATTTTCTTGCTCTTCTATGGAATGGGAAACCAAGTCAAGAGGAGTGATGGGATTCTTCCCATACACAACTTCAAATGGTGTCTTCTTGGTGGCTGAGTGGATTGACCTATTGTAGGCAAATTCAACAAAAGCAAGACATTCTTCCCACCTACGAAGGTTAGTTTTCAAAAAAGATCGAAGCAAAGCACTAAGAGTTCTATTCACAACTTCATTTTGTCCATCCGTTTGAGGATGACAAGATGTAGAGAAAAGTAACTTAGTTCCTAGTTTAGACCAAAGTGTTTTCCAAAAATAACTAAGAAACTTAGCATCACGATGAGAGACAATGGTCTTAGGAATTCCATGCAATCTAACAACTTCTTTAAAGAACAAATCAGCCACATGAGAAGCATTGTCGGTTTTATTACATGCAATGAAATGAGCCATTTTGGAAAACCGATCAACAACAACAAAAATAGAATCTCTCCCCCTTTTGGAACAAGGAAGTTGATGTACATATTTGCACCTTCTTTTATTGCATCTTTTGACTTCATATTTCATTCGATCTCCAAAGAAAAGATTCAAAAGTATATAAACTTGTGTAAGAATGGGCTAAAATGCAAGAAATAGGGTCTGCACAAGTTTTGAGCTAACCATGCAGGAATTCGAGAGAAAACGGAGTCAAAACGGAGAAGCCAAGTGAAGCTGAGAAGAGGTAGATATCGACCCTAGACCCAGATATCGACCTCTGGGGTAGATATCGACCTTCAACATAGATATCGACCTCAACATAGACATCAAGTGAAGCTGAGAAGAGGTAGATATCGACCATAGACCCAGATATCGACCCCCAGTGTCGATATCGACCCCCATGTCGACCTCAACATAGAAATCGACCAGAGCTGAACAAGTCGAGGAGGAACAGAGACCTCGATATCGACCTCTGGTGTCGATATCGACCCCTTATCTCGACAGAAGATAGACTCGATTTCGAATGCGGATTGGAACTATATCTTCAAGGAGGCACGGAATTATCTTACACTTTCAAAGATAGAGGACAGCTGAAGTTTATTTATCTTTTACCATTAAGTTTTATCAAAATAAAAGACCTATCCTAATTGTTCGGATAGAGTTATTAGTTTAGATAGGAGTTACAATCCTTGGATAGCGAGGATTAGTAGCCTATAAATAAAGCCCTAGGGCTGATTTGTTAGATCATCCCATCCAATCCCATACAATCATAGAACAACCCAAGACAATAGACAATAGAGTTAGAGTTAGAGAGAAGTTTTAGGGTTTGACGTTTGCGAAAGTTGACGTTGAGTTGTAAAGCTTCGAAGTTTATTTTAATGCAAGTTTCTTCCTTTCAAACAATGTTGAGTTCCATGATGAGAAGCGAGTAGTTCCCCAAAGCTCTTAGGGTCGGGGTGAGCCCGACGTTAGCCATGCGCGCTTGAGGTAAGTATTTGATGTTGATATCGTTGTGTCTATCTCTCCTCCTACGATTCTATGTTTAGTCCTAATCGAAAGAAAAGGGATTCATGCTAACAACTTGAGTTATAAACATAAAATTGGTAGAGACAATTAGGTTTATTTGAAAGAGTAATCCTAAGAGTTGGTGTACGGCGAAAGCTTGTCCCTCGGGAGAAATAGCGCAATTGTCCGTCTTATTTATCTCATCGCATGCATTGGTTAACGTTGTGGTAAACCCTAATCCTAGGAGTTGCCTTTTACATAGTTTAATTCACAAAAACCCACTGTTATTTCTGTTCATTGCTTCTCTCTCCATTCTTAAATCTTCGGCCTTTCTTTGCCGACGAAGAACTAACTCACTGCAGGGAGACATCGATATCGACCCCAGACATCGATATCGACCACTGAGTTCGTCGACAGTTTTCTGAGTCGATGACGAACATCACTGCGGAGTTTTGCTGACATCGATATCGACACCGGACATCGATATCGACCCTTCTGTGTCGACTGGCAGTCTTCTGAGCCAGTCGCTTTCGTGGACTGACATCGATATCGACCCCCACCAGTCGATATCGACTGCTTGTTTTTGTCTTTGCAGGTCTTCTGTTGCAGAAAACATCGACAGCCGAGGTCGACATCGAGGCCCAAGGTCGAAATCGAGGCTACTGGTCGACGCAGACTTGAGATTTCCAACGCTACTAGGATCCCGCTGACACGCCTCCTCGTGGATCGATCCTGACTACCCTTCCACTACAACGGGAGGTAGTCTTGTAATTATTTGCTTAGGCCAGGAGTTGGATTACATTTATTACATCTTTATTATTTGTAATTACATGACATATCAATCCTCCTGCAACAACAAAATTGGCGCCGTTGCCGGGGAGGCAATCAATCGCGCCCTAGTAGCCTATCTCACGTCTCTACCTAGTGTGGTTTTGCAGGTGTATGCGACGCGCTGTTGCCCACCTGAATTTGAAGGAGTAGACGACCCTGAGCGTTATTTCCATCTAAGGGCCCAAGCTCAAAGAATCATGGCGGAAAACGCGAACCAAGCAGAACTTATTGAACAACTAAGGAGGCAGGTTGAGGACCTAACGACTAGAGAGGCGGCACTTAAGGAGCGTGCGGATAGGGAGGAGGAAGGCCGAAGGCAAATAGAAGCCCAAATCAATGCCCTCCCTAGGAATGCCAAGCAATATATGCACCCCGCTCTCACAGTGCCTGAATCGGCAATTCTTATCCCTGCCTCTAATTTTGAAATAAAACCTAACTTCTTAACTGAGATTAGAAGGCACCAATATGAAGGAAAACCTAATGAGTGCCCTATGGCACATATTTCTACCTTCTTAGACCTTTGTGATACTATTGCTGATGGACGAAGTCTTGAATATGTCCAACTAAAAGCCTTTCGATGGTCTCTTACAGGGAAAGCATTGCAGTGGTTGGAAAGCTTAGCCCCAAGATCGCTCCGCACCTGGAATGAAGTCAAGGACGCGTTTCTCAACAAGTTCTTTCCTCCTTCTAAGACGGCGTTGATTCGACAGAAAATCACGGCTTTCAAACAAAAGCCTGGTGAGGCTCTGGCGACTGTTTGGGAAAGGTTCAAGGACCTTCTACGATCATGCCCGACGCATGGCCAACCACCCTATGTAATTCAGGAGATCATATACAATGCTCTTGACGCTGCAACAAAGGAGAGGATCAACACCTACACCGCCTATGGCTACCTTGAACTCGCTCCACAAGAGGCTTGGGAGACCATAGAGAGGTTGGTGGAGTTCGACAATACATATGGGACTCCTGAGGTTTCCGACGCACCATCATCGTCGAGGCCTGCCCCATCTATGCCCTTATATGAACCCTCCAATGTAATCGATCCGGATGTAAAGGAGCAATTTCATAGGGATCAACTTCGAAAGCTCCAAAAGCAAGTGAGGTTCCTTTCAGCGAACCAAGATTGCATCGAATGCGGATCGCAGTGGCACACCACCATCGAGTGCCCACATGCCGAACAAGTACACCTAGCGGAGACTCACCAAGAGGCGCGCAACATGAGGGGCCCCAACAACCAATATTGGGGAGACCAAAGGTTCCATCAACCACAAAGGAACCAGGTCAACCCTAGGGACCCTCCGCCTTATAGAGCTCCTGGGCACCCGGAGAGAGACCAAAAGAAGGATGATCTTCAACTTGTGTTGGATGAGATAAGGCGGAACCAAGCTAAGAACGATCAATCCAACAATGCTATCCACTCTCAACTCAATCACCTTACCACAAGGATTGGGGAGATGGATATATGGAAGAAGAACGTAGAGACCCAACTGGGTCAATTGGCGGCACAAATCCCTAGGCCGTCCGGAACACTCCCTGGGCAACCCACTACAAATCCTAAAGGACAATCCGGGACGGGCCATGTCGCAGCCATACAATTAAGGAGTGGCACCAAAGTACAAAAGCCACGGACGGAAACAGAGGAGAAAGCAGCAGACCCAGTCGACGTCGACAAACCAGTCGATGTCGACCCAGAGGTCGAAATCGACACCCATGTCGACCCCCTGGTCGACGTCGATGACACTGCAGAGCCATCAGAACCACAACAGAGGTCGAAATCGACCATTCCAGTCGATATCGACCAGAGCCCAGTCGACATCGATGTCCAGCAGGCCCCTCCGACCTCCGTTTTGGCCCCTACTCCAAAGAAGACGTTGCCATTCCCTTCCAAAGCATTGGAGGATCCCACCAAAGGTAAGTTTAGGCGCTTCATAAAGATACTTCAAGGACTCAACATCACTATCCCTCTTACAGAAGCCCTAAGCAAGATGCCCGCCGATGTACGATTCCTCAAAGACATCCTGAGCAAGAAGAGGTCCATGGCAGAGATCGCAGAGGAGTGCTCAAAGATGGACTTTCCTGAGAAGAAGAGTGATCCAGGGAAGTTTGCAATCACCGTGGGACTTGGCAAACATCGTTATAAAGCCCTATGTGACCTAGGGGCAAGTGTAAGTCTCATGCCTCTCTCTATTTGCAAAAGGTGAACATTGGCGCACTTGAACCTATGGACATGAAGCTCTATATGGCTGACAACTCATTCGTCAGACCCACAGGTATAGTTGATGACGTTCCGGTAAAGGTAGGTAAGTTCTTTGTGCCTACTGATTTCATTGTATTGGAGATGCCTGAAGATCCTGTAGTGCCTATTATACTTGGTAGGCCTTTCTTAGCTACTGCTGATGCCAATATCAATGTACATCGAGGGTTACTAACCTTTACTATAGGGAACGAAGTGATAGAATTCTCTTTCAACCCTACCATGAGTGAAACAAAGCACCTGGAGCAAGTAGTCCTCTCGCCGGCTAAGGAGAAACTTAGAAAATTTTTGTTGGCGAGGATGGAAACAGCAAGCAGGGTCGACATCGACTGGAACCAGTCGATATCGACTAAAAGCATCGAAATCGACCCCCCTTGGTCGAAATCGAGTATGCCAGATCGCTGCCAGGAGCTTAAGTATGGGGTCACAGAGGTCGATATCGACCCCCGCATGTCGACATCGACCACAACACTCGAAATCGACCCTCCTTGGTCGAAATCGACCACCCCTCAGCCCGAAGATTTCTGTTTCGGGCCCAAACAGGTAAGCCCAGGTACGACTCCTAACCCTCCTCCGTCCATTATTGATAAATCAATTAAGCCAATTATTGATAATTCTAATAAAGAGAGGGTCAAAGCTCCATGGGTTGCCTATATTGCTAAAGTTAGGTCAAGAAAGAGAAGAAAAGCGCCCAAAGAAGAACCTAACATTGAAGAAGCCTTGGTCGCTGAGCTTAGCTACTATCAAAAGGACCTAGATGATCCAGGAGAAGGCTCACGCTCGAAGGGTCCCTACATAAAAGGGTCATGAAGAATCGACGGAGAAGTCGGCCTAGCGACTCAAAAATCTAGAGCATGTACATAAAACATTTAAATTTCGCATAGATGGTTTTTAGGATTTAATTTTTGGTTGTTTGAAACTTTTAAAACTGAGATAATTCGTGCTTTATCTATATTACTAACGAAGATTTCAGGTTATCAAGCAAAAGGAACGACGAAGAGGAAAAGAAGCTTCTGTAGAGGCAGTCGAAATCGACCCCCCAGGGTCAAGCCACCTCCTGGAGTCGACATCGAGGACTCAGGAGCGAAAACCAGAGGTCGATATTGACCCTAATACTCAATATCGACCCCCATCAGGCAGCCCTCGTCTTCATTTTCTTCCTCGACTTTGACAGATGCAGTCGACATCGACCTCTGACCTAGATATCGACTTCTGGCATCGACCGAACCTGAAATCGACCTGAATCCGTAGGTTGCACTGTAAGTCTCTCTCTACCCTTGTTCTTCTTTTTAATACAGTGAGGACACTGTATATATTTTAAGTATGGGGTGGGGGAAAGACATGTCTTATGGTCATAACTTGGTTTCTTCGTCGCATTGCATTCATTTTTGTTTTTAGTTTTACTTTTATAAAATGTCCATAATTCCATAAAATGTCAGAAAATCCAAAAAAATAGAAAAATGTCAAAAATACAAAAAGATGCAGGTTTATTTTTAAGTTTGTTTTTTTTTTACCCTACTTAGATGTCCTATGATGAAAACTCAATAGCTGACTTGATCATGTAAATCCTATGGCATATTTGGATGGTTTAGCCTAAGTCTTTAAAATTTTTATGTAGATTGTGAACTTGTGATGAAATTGAGCACATATGATCCTAGGCTAAAAAGCAAATCCAACAAAAATTGTCCTTGTGAGAATTTTGACCTATAGGGAGAACATCAAAAATCCCTCCGCTTTCTTGAGTGAATTTACTCTTCCTATGCATCTCTAAATGTTGTGATAGTTATTCAAAACCAATGCATATATATGTTTATGTTTACGAGAATTAAATGATGGAGGCATCTTTTAAGCCATTTTTATCCTCTCTTTACCTACCCTGCATTATCCCTGCTTGAAGCCAGAACATTAGCCTGAGCCTGAATTTGCAAACTCCACAAAATTATCCCTAGCCGAATTGAGCCTGACCTCCATTTGGGAATTGAGACTTAGATTGGTTGGAACTAATGCCTTGTGGAAAGAAAAGAGCATAATGTCCAGTTTTGAGCAAGGAAATTGTAGGATGGTACATATTTACATTTTGTCATATTTTGTAAAAGGATTTTTTTTGGCTCACCATATAAATGCACATAGCTTTAGTAGTATTTCCGAAAAAAAAAAGAAAAAAAAAAGAAAAAAAAATCCGAAAAAAAAATATATATATATATAGTGCATGAGCCAAAATCCTTAAGTCCTTTATTCATACAAATGTTATATTTTTGAGAGCATATTATGGAAAGATGAGTTGGGAAAAAGCATTACAGGGATTGAGCTTACATTGAAGAGTCATGGTTTGGGTATTGCAAGTGTTGAGATTTAGGAGTCTTGATTCCCGAATTATAAAAGCACCACATAGCCAAATAATTCCATACCTTTTATTTCATACCAAGCCCCATTACAACCCCGCCGAATGGAGTCTTCTATGAAGTCTTCCATTGAGAGAAAGTCCTCCTGATGGTTCTTATTGCATTTTAATAATTGGTTGCGAAGTGGATCTTTATAAATTACAATGTTTATGAGATTGTATATGGAATTGAGTTGAGAGTTGATCTTCATAGCCTAAACACATGAGAGTTGAGTGCAAACACATTATCCCTGTGAGGTTGGATCAAAATTGCATACGCCTATGGATCGCCAAAATATGTGCTATGACGTTAAATTCACTTGCTTTGCTTTGCTACTACTTATGATGTTGCTTTTGACAAAGGCAAAGACTTGAAGGGTGTGTTGTAGGTGTTGGTTATTGCTTGGTTATTGCTTGAGGACAAGCAAGTCTAAGTATGGGGTGTTTTGATGTACATATTTGCACCTTCTTTTATTGCATCTTTTGACTTCATATTTCATTCGATCTCCAAAGAAAAGGTTCAAAACTATATAAACTTGTGTAAGAATGGGCTAAAATGCAAGAAATAGGGTCTGCACAAGTTTTGAGCTAACCATGCAGGAATTCGAGCGAAAACGGAGTCAAAACGGAGAAGCCAAGTGAAGCTGAGAAGAGGTAGATATCGACCCTAGACCCAGATATCGACCTCTGGGGTAGATATCGACCTTCAACATAGATATCGACCTCAACATAGACATCAAGTGAAGCTGAGAAGAGGTCGATATCGACCTTAGACCCAGATATCGACCCCCAGTGTCGATATCGACCCCCATATCGACCTCAACATAGAAATCGACCAGAGCTGAACAAGTCGAGCAGGAACAGAGACCTCGATATCGACCTCTGGTGTCGATATCGACCCCTTATCTCGACAGAAGATAGACTCGATTTCGAATGCGGATTGGAACTATATCTTCAAGGAGGCACGAAATTATCTTACACTTTCAAAGATAGAGGACAGCTGAAGTTTATTTATCTTTTACCATTAAGTTTTATCAAAATAAAAGACCTATCCTAATTGTTCGGATAGAGTTATTAGTTTAGATAGGAGTTACAATCCTTGGATAGCGAGGATTAGTAGCCTATAAATAAAGCCCTAGGGCTGATTTGTTAGATCATCCCATCCAATCCCATACAATCATAGAACAACCCAAGACAATAGACAATAGAGTTAGAGTTAGAGAGAAGTTTTAGGGTTTGACGTTTGCGAAAGTTGACGTTGAGTTGTAAAGCTTCGAAGTTTATTTTAATGCAAGTTTCTTCCTTTCAAACAATGATGAGTTCCATGATGAGAAGCGAGTAGTTCCCCAAAGCTCTTAGGGTCGGGGTGAGCCCGACGTTAGCCATGCGCGCTTGAGGTAAGTATTTGATGTTGATATCGTTGTGTCTATCTCTCCTCCTACGATTCTATGTTTAGTCCTAATTGAAAGAAAAGGGATTCATGCTAACAACTTGAGTTATAAACATAAAATTGGTAGAGACAATTAGGTTTATTTGAAAGAGTAATCCTAAGAGTTGGTGTACGGCGAAAGCTTGTCCCTCGGGAGAAATAGCGCAATTGTCCGTCTTATTTATCTCATCGCATGCATTGGTTAACGTTGTGGTAAACCCTAATCCTAGGAGTTGCCTTTTACATAGTTTAATTCACAAAAACCCACTGTTATTTCTGTTCATTGCTTCTCTCTCCATTCTTAAATCTTCGGCCTTTCTTTGCCGACGAAGAACTAACTCACTGCAGGGAGACATCGATATCGACCCCAGACGTCGATATCGACCACTGAGTTCGTCGACAGTTTTCTGAGTCGACGACGAACATCACTGCGGAGTTTTGCTGACATCGATATCGACACCAGACATCGATATCGACCCTTCTGTGTCGACTGGCAGTCTTCTGAGCCAGTCGATTTCGTGGACTGACATCGATATCGACCCCCACCAGTCGATATCGACTGCTTGTTTTTGTCTCTGCATGTCTTCTGTTGCAGAAAACATCGACAGCTGAGGTCGACATCGAGGCCCAAGGTCGAAATCGAGGCTACTGGTCGACGCAGACTTGAGATTTCCAACGCTACTAGGATCCCGCTGACACGCCTCCTCGTGGATCGATCCTGACTACCCTTCCACTACAACGGGAGGAAGTCTTGTAATTATTTGCTTAGGCCAGGAGTTGGATTACATTTATTACATCTTTATTATTTGTAATTACTTGACATATCAATCCTCCTGCAACAACAGAAGTCCCAACACAAAATCCATGGAAATGTCTTCCTAAGGAGTATGAGGAATAGGGAGGGGGTATACAATCCATGGGGATTCATTTTCGACTTAGCACTTAAACAAGTAGTACATGCAGTACAAAACTTCTCTACATCCCTATGCATGCGAGGCCAAAAGAAGTGCTCCTTTAGAGTATTCAAGGTTTTGGTAACACTAAAATGTCCCATTAAACCACCTCCATGAGCCTCATGAACAATTAAGTAATCTACAAATAGAACTACTAGGAATGCAAAGCTTTTCACACTTAAAGAGATAACCATCATGCATGTAAAACTGATCACTACTACCCTTATCCATGCAATTGTGATATATTTCACCGAAATCAGCATCATTAGCATACAATTCACACATGAAAGCAAAGCCCAACATTTTAGCATCTAGAGTAGAGATAAGAGAATACCTCCTTGAGAGTGCATCAGCTACCACATTGTCTTTTCCCTTCTTGTACTTGATCACATATGGGAAAGCTTCTATGAATTCTAGAAATAAAGTAGAAACACTTAGAGGAGGTAGATAATTCAAATCTTGGGAAACAAACATATTATCTTTAAAAAGCACAAGAAAACATGTTTTTCTCCCCTTAATTGCATACTCCACTTCTTTTGCGTTAGCTAGGAGATTATGTTAAGAACTAGCCATGTTTGAACCAATGGATAGCCTTTTCTTTTCCTTTCTTCTCTCCAAGTTAGCTGCATGGTCAGCCATAATCTCATGAGGGGCCATAGGATAAAGTGTAATTTTCTTACCTTCCATTTGGAACGTGTGCTCATTGGTGACTCCGTTGTGGATCACCTCGATCATATTGCCATGGTCTCCCTGAAAGGAGGTGACACGCTGTCATGGGGAGATTGTCATAAAGGATCTCATCTTTATATCCTCCAATTATAAATGTAAGTATGGCTTGCTTGTCAATTCTTAGAGGTGCCTTGGAATTCAGCCAATTCAAGGTGTATGGCTGCGGATGTGGGCTGCATTCGAGGTTGAACCTATCTATAACCTGTCGATCAATAAGATTGCAGCACGATCCTTCATTAATTATCACACTACATACCTTGTCTTTGATGAGGGATCGAGTATGGAAGAGGCTCTCTATTTGAGTGGGCAAAGAAGGAGCATCATTGGAGATCAATGCTCTATTCGCCACAAAACATTCTCCAACAGCCGCATTAGGATGAATTTCCTTTTCCTCATCTTCTAAGTTTGGCTCTTCTTGGCTCTCCTCCTCAGATTCATACTCTTCTTGATCATTGAGTAGCACTTGCTTTCGAGTACGACATTCTCTAGAAAAATGACCCTTACCCCAGTACTTATCAAGCTTTTCATCTAGGCCTCTCAATAGGTCAGCCCTAGTTCTCTCATACTCTTGTTGTCTCGCAGCTGCATCTTCTTTCTTAGAGTGTTGAAGAATGGCTTGCAAATCAGCTAGTGTGATAGATCTTCCTTCATTCCCTGCATTAGCCATGTTTTCCTATGCACAAACAAAAGAAAAACAAAGAAAAACCAAGAAAATCACAAAAACATGCAAACACGTTAGGGTTAGAAATCAAAAGATCTCTCTCTCACCTCCCTCATATTCTTTTCACTCGTGAATTTTTCTTTTGGGGGTGAAACTCTCCCTCACATTGAATGTGATCTCACTTCACTCTAATTTCAGATTGTAAGCACACATGTATGCAAACGACAGTTCTTCAAGCAAGTGATGTGAGTGTGCTTCTTCCTTGCTAGAACAAGGTCTATCTCCGCTGAGGTAATGCAACTTAGTGATGTTGTCCTGGAAACTAACACAAAGGTATCAAAACCACAAGCCAAGGCAAGCCCAAAGACGAGTATTTACCAAATTCCAAAATCAAGTAAGTAATGCTCGAATGGAAAAGGGTAAACAAGGTTTAGGCAAGGCAGGGAACAAGGCTTGAAGTAGCTAATGATATGATGAGAATGTCTTGTAAACAATAACAACACAATTTGCACTTCAAATGCTCACAACTTGCACATAGAACAACTTTTGGAGCTTTTCTAACATCTTCTCTTTTCTTTCTTTTTCTGTTTTTTTTTTCAGAATCAAAAGAACAGCAACACTTACAAATTAGAACTTACTTCAATCTTCAAGCACATTCCATCAATAGCTCATCGCCATATACTACGCAAAGCATTAGGAGAATAATGGTGCAACACATTTAAGGGTGAAGTTCAGATTTTTGGTAGGAAGGTAGAAGGTTCATGCAAACACTCAAGAACACTAGGTAGAAGCATAGAAAACCGAAAGAACAATTGATAGATTTGAAATTCAGGAACAAAGATGGATAGAAATGGCTGAAAATCGAGCAAAACAAACCAAAAATGGAGAGGTAATTCGTACCCCTTTGGCTTGAGAAACTTACCTTGAAGATAGCTCTGATACCACTTGATGAGTTTCCCCTTGAGGATCCTTAACTCTCAGTACAAAGTAAGTCGGAGCAAGCCTCGAACCAACCGGTGGAAGATGGATGATGGAGATAGATTTCGGTGGAATATTTTTGTTATTTTTGTGATAATGATAAAACTCAGATTTGGGGGAAAACAAACTGAATTTTATAAAGGATAGGTGAACAAAAACAAGTGGATATGACTCACCACAAGTTCTTGAACATAGATCAAGTACAAACGGATATTACGCACCGAAAATACAAGATCGAACCTTCGATATGACTCACGAAGGAGATGAAGTTTTCAAGCTTCAAACTAAGGATATAAACCTGGTTTTTGATGATAAATGGCGTGCCTTCTAAGTTCTACAAGGGCTGAATAATATAGAGGAAGTTTGTGGACAGTTTGGGCATGCATTGGAAAAAGGTGGCTTGCATTAAATGCAATCTTGGAAGTTGTTCTCTTCACAAATGCACCAGCTGCATGGGGGATGTATTCCATGATGTCTTCTCTTCTCAATGTGCATTTAAATGCATGAGAAGTTTGAATTTGGATCTGATTTGCCTCCATAATAGTCAGCTAGATCGGAGGCATTTCCGGGCTTCTTGGGCTGCGTGTTGTGGTCTTCAATTTATTGTAGACTTGTGAAAGCATGAACTTGAACTTGATGGTTCATGAGAATGGTTAAGAGTCCTTGAAGAAGGTCAGCTTGAAGACGCCTTTTCCGAGCTCGAGTGATGGAACCGAGAGGCAACTCATTTGATGAGTTATTTGGAGCTTCGTCAAGTTTCGCTTCTTGATTGATCATAGGTGTGATCACATCAACTCTCCTACGAGCCACGCTATGAAGGCCATAGAAAAGGACACACCATAGACAACCTTAGTGACCAAGGCCTCCACTTTGCAAGCAATAAACTCTGGGGTCATTGCTTCCACAGTAAGAGTGACCAACTGAGGATCCCACATAACAGGGATCCTTGAATGAGGGTGAAGGTGGAAATTAGAAGTGGATTTCCAACCCACACCTATCGTTTGAGCAATAGCCTGGACATCATAGTCAATGCTCAGCTTAGTTTCAAAGAGCCCACACATACAAGCTCCATACCTAGCAACCATCTCCTTGACTCCTTTTTGTTTTCGGGGCAAGGATAACCCCCGTACATTCCAAGCAATCACATTCATAGGAAGTTAGAGGTGGCCTCCTTCTCCCCCTTCCTATCTTTAGATCTCCTGGAGGTCCTCCTGGTGGTTTGAAGGGCCACCACAAGTTCCTCCGTTTTGTCATAGTGTCCTCGCGTCAAGGGTGGCTTGCCAGTGACCATCATCGGGCCCTCAACGGGAACTTCAGGCACTTGATTGGGCCTTTGTCTCACCACACCTGGATCCTCACTAGGACCACTTGGGGACCCCTGGACCTGGGTAGAACTCTTGTTGCTCGGACCTCCCACACTGGGCGGTTCCTTTAGCCGATGGGCACCCTTTGGTGCCTCTTGCCTTTGATCAGGCACTTGGCTCCTTTCCTCGGGCACCTTTGGCATCCTGGACACCTTCCTCCTTCTAGGCTTGACCTCCACAAATTGGGGTTCCTCTTCATCCTCTTCACTCTTCCAGTCATCCGCATGGCCTTCAAGGACCTCTCCCTTAGAAGATGAAGCAATGTCTCCACTCTCAGTTGAGTTGCTCGAGCATTCACGCTCCTCGTCATCAATAGAGCCTTCCTCGTCCTCCGACAAGTCTTGTTGGGTCCTAGGAACCTCTTCAACACACAATTTTTCCCGAGGCTCACTGTGTCTCACTCCCCCTTTCCCTTTGACCCTAACCTGCTCCTGTTTCACTCAGCTCCTTACAGATAGGAGGCACATTCTCACCCTCTCTTAAGCTCTCAGTTTCCATTTGAAGGACATGGAAACGATTCCCACTCTCACCCAAACCCCCGGAAGAAGTGCCTTGACCCTTGGGACCCTCGTTGTTGGAGGAAATGGCTCCCATGGTGGGAGTTCTAGGGCCCTTCCAGGAGCCCTCAGTAGCATCATGTCCTCCTTGATTTACTTCCCTTCTAGATGGTCTAGCCCTAGTACCAACACCTTGGCGCTTGTCTTTGAAAGAGCAATCACCATTATCATGACCAAATGAGCAACAAAGCTTGTAATAGAGAGGTTCATTCTCATACAAAAATTTGCAATCCATGTTCTCCCCATCATCAAATTTGAGCACAAGCTCCTTCCACAAGTCTTTAGCAAAATTAACCTCCACTAGAACCCTAGCATAGGACCCCCTCTTCCTTTCCTCCGTGATCTTATCCATGAAGAGAGGTTTGCCACAATGGGAAGCTATGCGTTCAAGAACCTCCGGGCGCCAGTACTCAATTGGGAGGCCAAACATCCTAACCCAAAGGGGAATGCTGGCTGTATCCTTCCTATTGAAGGCAAACTTCTCAGGGATGAGCTTAAGGATAAGGGGTTTACCAAACATGAAGTAAGGCCCTCCCCTCAAGACATTGTTCATGGCCTCCTCTGAATCAAAGGAAAAGATCATCCATCTAGCCTCCTCTCTATAATGAGCTTTGACCCCCCCCTATGGCCTTATCATCTCCTGGATGGCTCTAAAACCTGGAAAGAAACCAACAAATTGACCAAGTAAAGACCAACCCCATACCTAATGTCTAGGAAGTGCCTCGAAACACTTGATGACCACATTGTTAGAGGTGGGCTCCGTGTACTCCAGCTTCCCTCCAACACCTGAGTTCATGAGCACCCTAGGAGTACGGCCTGTCCAGGCACTTGGAGGCGCCTGCCACTTTGAACCACCAGGAACACCCAAAGGAGGTGGCTTGGAGCTTTAGAGGTTAGGGAAGGTGATATAACGCATTTAGATGGTCAAAATAGGTTGCATTTAGCTTAGTTATGATGCATATCATGCATGGGTTAAGTATAATTTGCATATTTGCTCTTTATGGTGGTGGAGTCGGAATCTACATGTTTTTATTGATTATTTCAGGTAACTGTGGATCCGAAGAGGAGACATGGGTGATGAAACATTAGATGAGGATGTCTAGTTGATCGAGGAATCTTACATGAAGATCTAAAGAGGTCCTGAGAAGAAGAAGCGAGCCTAAACAAAGAACAAGTCTGCAGAAGTTGTCGCCAGACATGCTGAACTTGTTTTGCATTTTCTGGAGGCCTCGGTTGTCCGATCGACTATTATGACCATGCGTTGGAAAGCTCTTTCAGAGAGCTACAACTTTCCTGCAAACGGCGAGAGCTGATTTGACTTGAATTTTCCGTAAAAGACTGATGCAACGGGCGCTGCCATATGCTGCGGGCGCAGCAATATGCCGCGGCCGCTGCATTTGCCCAGAGCAACACGCTTCAGAGTTCAGCGACGTGTTTTCTATCCAAAACCCTATTTATTCTATCTTTGTCTTTTTGGCCGACTGGGGACACGAAAAGGGCACGAAATTGAGAGAGTGCTTAGCCCTAGGTTTCCATTCATTCATTAGATTAGGATTCAAGACGATTTCAGTGGGAGATTGAGAGCGATGTTCACCATGGGCGGCTAAACTCTCTTCGTTCTATCTACGATTTGAAGCTTTTTTTGAATTGAGTTGTGAGTTTCTGAATCTTGTTTCTTATTTCCTATATTAAATGTTTCAACTTCTTTGTGCTTGAATGTTTGATTGTTTTGTTCTATCTTGGCTGATCAACTTGGTAGAATCAATTCAACTGCTAGGGTTTTATAGATTCCTGATTGCGAACCTTAACCTAAGTGGCAAACTTATCCCTTTAGGGCTGATTGAACTAATTGGATGGTTAGGAAGTTGGATGTGTTGTTAAATCCCTCTTTAGGGACTACAAATACCTTGGTTAATCTCTGAACTTAAAGCTATCAATTGGATTAAATCCTTCTTTAGGGACTGTTCAATTGATAAGGGTTTCTAGGACTGATTGGACTAGTAACTTTATTAGGTTGGGATAAGGGCATTCATAGGATACCTAAAAGGATAAGAGGAAGTTACAATATCAATTCAACCAAATAAAGTGGATAGTTTTAGGTAGAGCGATCTTCTCTAAATTGTATTGCATCATTTGTTTTTATTTTATTTTATTTTCTTTTCAATCTCAATCAACTAAAACCCCCCTTTCTACTAATTGGTAAATACACATTGCTGAGAAATACTTGATTCTTTGTGGGATCGACCTCTTACTTACTTGCTATGCTAGTTTGTAGGTTTGAGTTTTATTTTGATACGGTTTACGCGACTAAAAACCGTCCATCAAATTGGCGTCGTTGCCGGGGAATCAAGTTTATTTCTTTGTTTTGTGTATTTATTGATTTTTTTGCATATACCTAACTCGTTGTGAACCTATCTTACGGTTCACGACGCCCTTGCTACTAACTTTTTAAGAAGTTGAGATTGTTGCAGTTTGATGGTGAGAACTTTCACCAATATTTCACTAGATTGCATGAGTATGTTAACGACCTTGGTTCATGGGGTCATCAATATGGTGTGCGAGAGATGTGTGTTTGCATATTTGATGGGATGAATGCTGAAACACGGAGTCTTGTTGAGTCCATGAGTAATGGAGGCCTATTGGATGTGGGACTCTTTGAGATTTGGGATTTTTTCTGCAACATGAGTCACCAGGTTGAGCGGGAAGTATCAATCCGAACTCTCACATAAGTGTTGCGGCAGTTGGAGGAAGAAAAAATGAGTCGACTTGGAAAATTGGAGAATCAGATGAGCCAACTCATTCAACTTTTGAGTGCAAAAGATGAGAAAGAAAGGAGCTTCGAAGAAGAAGAGGAGGAATTGGCTGCAGACAACGACAGTGTCTTCGACGATGGAGGAGAGGGTCTAGTGCTTCCTGACTTGGAATCTCATGAGTCGACGCATGAGGTTACATGTGATGTATCTTCTACTCCATCTGCAACATCCATTCTGAGCTTGCCCATTGATGAACCAAGTCTAGAGCCATCAGCTGAGGCTCAACAGGTAATAAAGGTAAACTTTTGCAATTTGGAAGGTAATGGTGATTATGTTGATCCTTTTTATTGCTATTTTGAGAAGCCACCAGCGGAACTATGTTGGTGGTATCATATTCCTTCAGCAGAGAGTCATGCTAGACTCTTTGATAGATTGAAAGTGTCTTTGAATTTCATATTTTATGCTTTCGATCTATTGTGCTATGATGTTCTTTGTAAGATGTGTGCACAGGAATATCATAGGCTACTGAGGGCCTTGACGATGTCTGATAGATAAGATCTTGAGATTGAGAATAAGTCAAGCCAATGACATTAAAGAAAGGCGCTTCTCGGGAGGCAACCCGAGGTAAGTTTTCTAATTTAGTTATTTCAATTCTTAGTTAGCTAGTTTTCTTTTCAAAAAATTAGGTTTTCCATTAGGCATTAGGTGGTTGTTTTTAGTTTGGATAGACTAACCTTTCAGGAAAGGTCACCACCTTTAACCCGCCGCAATGCTCAGATCCGACGTATCAGGCTACTATTTGAAAGGAGATCCTTCCACCACATTGTGCGTATTTCACTCATCTCTCCCTCTATGTTTTTATTTTTTTTGTTGTCTTTTATGTTTCATTGAGGACAATGAAAAGTTTAAGTGTGGGGGAGGGATTGCATTGCATATAGATAGAGTTTGCATATCATCTTTATTTATGTTTTCATATTTATTTTTACTCATATATCACATTGAAAAAAAAATCACAAAAATATCATGCATTGCATTTAGGTGTTATTAAAGATACCCATCTTGGTTTAGTTTGTCCTCTAATTTATTTTTATGATCTTATTGCATAAATCCCATGATTTGATTGAATTGCTTGAAAATGATTTTTGGAGCATGATTTGAGAATATAATTGAGCAAGTATGGTTCATAGTTGAGGTTTAATTGAAATCTAGCAAAAATATAACCCTTGTGTGTTTGTTTTGGCCTTATAGGGACTTTACATATTATTCCATTTTGCTTTTATTGTGTGATTATACTCTCCATATGCTTCTTATTTCAATACAGTATTGCATATGTTTGTTGCTTGTGAATTTCAAATGATTCAGGCATGTTTTCTTTAGCCGTATTATACCTTATCTACCCTTTGCATTATCCTTTGCTTGAAGCCCAACTGAGCCTTAAAGGCTATTCTTTTTAATAGCTCCACAAAAATATATCATAGCCAATGATTAGCTTGACCCTATCCGGGAATTAGGAGGAGAATTGGTGAAAAATCTTTATGTTGGAGTTGCTTTGAGTGGAGATGATGTATGTATGGTTGTGCATTGCGAGAGGCATAGCCGAAATAAGGTAACCCTTCTTGCATAATAGAGATGACTTATTACTAGGGGCCTAAGGAGGATAAAATCCACTTAGGAGTAAAAGTCTAGTAAGCTTGGACTTAGGGAGGAAAAAATTCCCCTAGGGGCAAAAGTAAGCATAAATGAAAAGAAAAGAAGTCATCATCCAAATGGAAAAATTGCATGAGTTGTATGGTTATTGAAATCGAAGAGTGCTTATTGATGTGTATTGGAGTTTATGTTATTGGAATGGTTTGCGAAGTATGGAAGTTTTGGTGTTGTTCTGGTTGGTTGTTGTTCCTTTTTCTCGGATTTTTAGCACCACAAGCCTAAATATTTCTCATGCCTTATGTTCCTACCAAAGCCCCATTACAACCCAATAAAAGTCCTCATGATGTTGTTTGCAAGTGATGACTTTCACGGTGTATAGAGCATTTTGGATTGAGTTGAGAGTTGGACTTTAAAACCTAAACACATGAGAGCTTGAGTGAAACACATTATCCCGGTGAGGTTGGATTAAATTTGCCTTTACTATTGGATCGCTAATATATTTGCTAGGATATTTATTCTCTTATTCATGGCTCCTATTGCTTGATGTTGCTATTCTAAAACTATAACATGAAGATCTTATTGGTGAGAGGATTAATTTTACATTTGTTTTTCATTGCTTGAGGACAAGCAAAAGCTTAAGTGTGGGGGAGTTTGATAGAACACATTTAGATGGTTATAATAGGTTGCATTTAGCTTAGTTATGATGCATATCATGCATGGGTTAAGTATAATTTGCATATTTGCTCTTTGTGGTGGTGGAGTCGGAATCTACACGTTTTTATTGATTATTTCAGGTAACTGTGGATCCGAGGAGGAGATATGGGTAATGAAACATTAGATGAGGATGTCTAGTTGATCGAGGAATCTTACACGAAGATCTAAAGAGGCCTGAGAAGAAGAAGCGAGCCTAAACGAAGAACAAGTCTGCAGAAGTTGTCGCCAGACATGCTGAACTTGTTTTGCATTTTCTGGAGGCCTCGATTTTCCAATAGACTATTATGACCATGCGTTGAAAAGCTCTTTCAGCGAGCTACAACTTTCCTGTTAACTCCGAGAGCTGATTCGACTTGAATTTTCCGTAAAAGACTGATGCAGCGGGCGCTGCCATATGATGCGGGCGCAGCAATATGCCGCGGCCGCTGCATTTGCCCAGAGCGACGCCTTTCAGAGTTCAGCGACGTGTTTTCTATCCAAAACCCTATTTATTCTATCTTTGTCTTTTTGGCCTACTGGGGACACGAAAAGGGCACGAAATTGAGAGAGGGTTTAGCCCTAGGTTTCCATTCATTCATTAGATTAAGATTCAAGACGATTTCAGTGGGAGATTGAGAGCGATGTTCGCCATGGGCGGCTAAACTCTCTTCTTTCTATCTATGATTTGAAGTTTTTTTTGGATTGAGTTGTGAGTTTCTTAATCTTGTTTCTTATTTCGTATATTAAATGTTTCAACTTCTTTGTGCTTGAATGTTTGATTGTTTTGTTCTATCTTGGCTGATCAACTTTGTAGAATCAATTCAACTGCTAGGGTTTTGTAGATTCCTGATTGCGAATCTTAACCCAAGTGGCAAACTTATCCCTTTAGGGCTGATTGAACTAAATGGATGGTTAGGAAGTTGGATGTGTTGTTAAATCCCTCTTTAGGGACTGCAAATACTTTGGTTAATCTCTGAACTTAAAGCTATCAATTGGATTAAATCCTTCTTTAGGGACTGTTCAATTGATAAGGGTTTCTAGGACTGATTGGACTAGTAACTGTATTAGGTTGGGACAAGGGCATTCATAGGATACCTAAAAGGACAAGAGGAAGTTACAATATCAATTCAACCAAATAAAGTGGATAGTTGTAGGTAGAGCGATCTTCTCTAAATTGTATTGCATCATTTGTTTTTATTTTATTTTTTTTTCTTTTCAATCTCAATCAACTAAAACCCCCGTTTCTACTAATTGGTAAATACACATTGCTGAGAAATACTTGATTCTTTGTGGGATCGACCTCTTACTTACTTACTATGCTAGTTTGTAGGTTTGAGTTTTATTTTGATACGGTTTACGCGACTAAAAACCGTCCATCAGAAGGCATTTTCATCATCGAGCTGGGCCAAGACTTGCTTCCCTTTGCTGTTTCCAGGACGTGTGGACACATCGCTAGGCGCCCCAGCGCCGCCGCTAAAACCATTAGTGGCTTGGGGGACCAAGGCAGGGCACCTGGCGCAAGGAGTGGTCCCCAGGTTTCTACCACTAGGCGCCAAATCGCTGTCGCCAGGCGTAGGGACAGGTGGCGCTTCAGGAGGCGCCAATAGTACACAGGGGGAGGCCCATTCACTGGCACCTGCATGGAGGAGGACAGAGTCAGGCACAATTGCGTGCACCACGTGATCCAGTTATGTGCCAGGCGCAGGGATGGCACTGGGCCCAGGCGCAGCGCTAGACGACAGACCAGGCGGCGCCACCAATCCTTGTTCCACCTCAAGCCTTTGCTTGGTGGGCAAGCTAGTTCTTTTTCCTTCTCCGATTCTTCAAGAAATGATCTTTTAGAGCTTTTGGGACTAAGATGCCTGGAGGAAACTGATGGGGCCTCCCCAGAGCCCTTGGTCACAGTCTTGACCTTCTTGGCGCCCGTATGAGCGCTAGGCGCTGTGCTAGAGCCAGCGGTGATCGGAGCTTTATTTCCTTCCACTTTCCTCGAGCCTTCTTCATCATTCTTGTAGATCTTCACCCCTTGAGTGCTTTCATGCCCATCAAGCCTCAAGCCCCCTTCCAAAGGAGCCATCCTTGGTATCTTAGCCATGGCCACCGACCCTAAGGCTAGGACCCACGACTAAATCACCTCCACTGACCACCACAGGACCTAAGGGACTCAAGGAAACACAAGGACAGGAGAGGGTTCCACGAGTAAAAAACGAAAATGGAAAATGGAGGATGAGGAGAAATGAAGAAGAAGGGGAACCAAATGGTGATTTTATTCAAGAATTTCAACGTTCAAGCAAGGAGAGGCTCGTGAGGATGCCCTCTCCTTGATTCTCAAGGGAATCGAGAGGATTTCCCAAGGAACACCGGAGATTCAAGCGGAGATGAGAATCGCCAAAATCAGCCAAGGGAGAAGAGAGAATAGAGCGTTTTTTTACTGATATGCTATATTTGATATTACTTGTTGATGCGTACACCATGCTCGTGCATTGTTCACATACCTGATGCATGTTATTTTCATTTAATCTCGCATGATCTTGAGCTCGCATGACCATTACTGGCGCCGCGTAGCTTGCTTAAAATTGCTCAGAATGTTTGCTTCCATGGAATAATAGACTATTAGCCTGTCTCACATGCATCAGTGTAGGACTCGATTATGTCTTTTAGAATGTATATGTATGTCGTTGTTCCTTGAGATAGGTACATGTTAGTGTGGATTAATATGACTGATTTACTTCTTGAAAAACTCATGTTTTCTTATCACAAATTGTAATCTCATAGACTTCCATAAGGGATCGTTGCTATTCTCGGGTCGGTGTCTTATCCTTAGTCTTGTTACCTTTAGTTTTGGCCCGTGTTTGTCTCTGAAAGGAACATTGGTTCATTCGCTCTTGTCACTCCCCCATCTCCACTAACTCGAACTCCTCTGCGATACTTCGGACGAACGACCGCATGGGAAGAAGAAAGGAAGGGTGGATAACGATAGAGCAATGCAACAGAAGCATGGGCCCGTAACCCATGGGCCTTAGGATCAATGATGTCGGCAGAATGAGCACATAACGAGGATTGTGATTACTGTGTACTATATGACTTGCAAGCGGAAGTGCTCTCCACTCGAATGGTTAATCCTTTCTGAATTAATTGGCGACGATATTTCACTGGTATGACGATCAGATTAACATGTTGATCTGTTGACTTGGTAATGACTGTTGCTTGATTGTCTGTTGTCTATGAGGATATGATTTGATGCCTTACAACTCTCAAATACCATGATGTCTTGATGCCAACTACTCTGAGTTGCTAAGCATGATCTATATTTCCTGCCTATAAAATGTGAACTGCAAATGCTGTGAAACCTGAATTGTTTAGTAGATACAGTTATGATAAAACTTGATAGCTTTACTTGATGATGTGCATATATGATGTTCTGCAATAGTTATTAAGC
Organism: Persicaria maculosa; assembly: GCA_963922045.1. Lineage (NCBI taxonomy): Eukaryota > Viridiplantae > Streptophyta > Magnoliopsida > Caryophyllales > Polygonaceae > Persicaria > Persicaria maculosa. The sequence continues at coordinate 65,127,046 of OY998267.1, forward strand.
ATGGAAATAAATCGAGACTTTTTGATATAGTTGCAATGTTTGATGATGTGTTAATAATGTTATTATTATAACTGCTAGCTAATAAGATGCACGCCTTATGTGTGATAATTTCCATAACTACTTCCTTTTTGAACATGTGGGTGAGATTCTCTTGTAAAGTGGTCGGAGGGTAGTGAAAGGGTTGAGTCGTTAGGGTGTTCGATGGTGGTATGAGGTGGAGTTGCAGTAGGAATGTCGACTCAGGTAGGACAAAGTGCGTTCTAGGACATACAAGCGGCAGTACATAGTGGGTTCCGTGAGCTTTCAATGGGAACCTTAGGATAGGAAGGCTAGGCGGTGATCGAGGAATTTTACTAGAGAAGGTGTGGTTAGCAGGGCATGATGCTTGTGATATCTTGGGAAGTGTGGGGAGTGTAAGAAATGACTTTAAGAGTATTGAGGATATAGTGCGAGAGGGTTGTTCGTTTCTTTCGAACGGGAGGTAGATTCAAATATTCAATATAAACTCTAACTATGCTAACTCCCTGTACCAAATAAATAATACAAGAATCCCTCCTGATGTTGTGGTAGGGTAGTTCAGGATCGAATCCACGAGGAGGTGTGTCAGCGCTTCCCTTGTTGTAATCACGATCAGGCTTTCGAACTCAGAAGACACTCGATATCGATGTATCTGGTCGATATCGACCTCAGTTCTGGTCGATTTCCAGTAGAGTTCCTGCAGAAGACAAAAGCAGCAAAGTCGACGTCGAGTGGAACCTCAATATCGATGTTAGACCTCGATATCGACCTTACCCAGTCGATTCCAATGTTTGTCACAGAAACTATTTTGCGTAACCTATTGTCGGAAAAGTGTCCGAAGAACGTAGAATGGCAAAGAAGGATGGTCAGAAATCAAAACTTAAACTTTTAGATGAATTAAATAAACTTAAAGCTTCCAAAGTCGGGGTTTCATACCACAACGATAACAATGCAAGTTTAATGCTAAAGTTATGAAATTTAATGCCTTTCCGTCAAATAACTTTCGTTACCAACACTTTGGTGATTAGAGGCTCTCGCATAGTTCCTAAGAGTTACTATCTATATCATGAGCAATCCAAGTTCACAATATGAGTGGCTTTCGCTTCAATAATGCAAATAATGAATCTTCCTATCTTTCGCAAAGGAATCATGCATAGGATAGAAGACGGAATCGCATAAAAGTCATACCTTTGATGCACTTACCCAACATCGCTATCGTCGGGCTCACCCCGACCCTAGAAGTGGGTTGACTACTCGCTTCTCATCATGCAACTCATCATCATCATTGAAAGAAAACTACTTTGTATTTGCAAAAGAATAAATTTCAACAGAACAAAGCCAAATCTCCGCTCTCGCTTTTCTCCAACCTCACTCGGCCTCCTCTCTCTCTCTATAAATTCTCTGCGATCTATGTGTTTGAATAACTGAAATTGGATGTTATTGGATGCCTAAACTCAGCCCTAACGGCCTCTAGATATAGATATCGAACTTTGCTATCCAAAGACTCGAAACTTTATCTTTATTCTCTAAGATAAAACTTAAATAAAGTAAAAACTAAAAGTTCTATGGTAAAACATCTCATGTGATAGCTCCGACGTTGAAGATAAGAAATCTCGACTTTTGGATAGACGTGCAAGCTTCTGATAGAATTCTATCAAAATTTGAGTCGGATTCCTCTGCTGGCAAATTCGATATCGACCTGTAGACGTCGATATCGACCTCTCTAAAACTCTATCTCGAGCTCTCCTTCTTCTACTAGGAATAGCACTCGACTTCTATAATTTATCTCGATCTGGGCACTCGATAGCGACCATGATCCTCGATATCGACCTCTATATGTCGACATGCTCTTTTCTCTTTCTTGCGCGATTCCTGCCTCTCTACTGCACTCGATGTCGAGGTCTGTCAGTCGATTTTGACCTCTTCAGAAGACTTCGTGTTCTTTTTCCGCTCTTCTAAATCTGTCCATTTTTGCCCTGTTTTCTGGGAAATCACATAGAAACTCGTGCAGACCCATATATTTGACAATAAAGCATAAACTACACTAAACCCATGTTTTCCCACTAATATGCATGCAAAAGAATGAAAAAATGGACTTATATGTGCATAGAAAATATGGCAATTTGTGCGCACATCAAACACCCCATACTTAGGCTTGCTTGTCCCTAAGCAATACCTTTAATGGTCATTCAGGGGAAGAAAGTAAATCCTCAACATCATAGATTCATTTTTCATATGTCCCTAAAATCAATTGCCATCCTGGATAAGGTACTTATGTAAACCAAATCCATGCCTGTGCATAAAGCAATTTCATACTCATAAAATGAGGTTTATATGCAAAAACAATTTCAGCGACATAGCATTAATAATCCAGAGGACTTTTGCAAGCTTGTGAGAAATAGATTGGTAAAAGGCTAAAGGTGGGCTAATTTTTGGCCATGTGGTGTTAAATTCGGGGAAATAAACTTTCTGTCCAAAACATTCCACATTCCTTCTTCATAATGTCTCACCTTTCACTCATCGCTCAATGCTTTTTTTTCACTTTAATGCTTTTACCTCTCTAACCTTAGCACTGCCTTCTCGCGAGTCGCAAACATGGGTGTCATGAATGGCCCCGAATACTTAGTACTTCGGACTCCTTACCTTGTGTCCCATCTCGCTGAACTAACATCTCAACGAGCAGGGTCGACCTACCTTTATCTCCTGAGGTGATCAGATTTTTTCTCGCTCATTAAATTTTCCATATTTCATAATTTCTTTCATTTCTGCCAACAACTTCATAATAATGCACAAACTTCATATAAAAACTCCAAAGATGACATCCATTCTCAACATAGTCCCCGGATAGGGTATAAGGTATAAAATGGGCAATATGTAATATATGTGGAGCAATAATGATCATGATAAGGCTCATATATGGCTTTGTGACTTTTGCAAATATTCATAGGTAAGGCTAGGGTATGAACTTGTATATGTAAGCACTTGTATGGAATTTCATAAAAAAAGTCCTCCATCATCTTATCATGCACATGTCAAAAGCAACTTCAAATTTTCATCTCCTTTATTTTTTTTTCTTATTGCACTTCATTGGGACTTCCCTTAACTAGGCAATTTCATGTTATATCTCTAATGAATCTAATTTTGCATCATAGAGCTCTTTTTTATACTTCCATGACTCTTTTCTTTATTTTCAATTTTTGATGGGGGTCATTTTTTTCTTTCTTTTTTTGGGGTTCCTTTTTTTCTTTCTTTTTTTTCTTTTTTTCGAATTTATATAAAACTTAAAATAAATATGACTAACTAACTATGTAATATGCATGAACTATATAAATAAATATGCAATGACTTATAAAATATGCTAAAACACGTAAGTAAGCCTTTCCCCCACCCCATACTTAAAGTTTATAGTGTCCTCATTGTATTAGAACTAGGGTTAAGAAAAAATTACTAAACCGTCACAAATTTCAGGAGTCGAAGAAGTCAACAGGCATGGTCGGTATCGACCTTAAACATCGATATCGATGTCTCTCATCGATTTCTGGCACAAGCTTAAGGGTGATCCGGCCTCGACCACAAGCCTATCTAAATCGACCATAAGGTCGATGTCGATCTTTAACATCGATTTCGATGTCTCTTCTGTGTTCTTTTCTCTTTCCTGCAACTTGTTTAAAACAAAACCAAAACATTAAATTTGAATTGACCTAAGCCTATAGCGATAGAAAACTTACATGGGTCCGCCCGCTTTTGTCGTAGCTCCAACCTGTTACACTCCTCTGCGATCTCAGAAAGTGATTGCTTCTTACCTAATATGTCCTTAAGGAACCTTACATAGGATGGCATCTCATGAAGTGCTTTTGTGAATGGTATATAGACATTGAGTCCCTGAAGCATCTTCCCGAACCGCTGGAACTTCTTTTTCGCTGGGTCCTTAATCATCTTTTTAGTTGGGAATGGCAACGCCTTCTTCCTTCCCGCGGCTGTAGTTAGGTCGACATCGACATCAGTAGGGTCGTCATCGACATGAGGAGTTGATTTCTGTGGTGACTCAGCATCAGGGTCGACATCGACCTCACCTTGGTCGATATCGACAGGGGGGTCGACTTCGATGTATGTTCTGGCTCCTTTTTCTCCGCTTTTTGCTCGGGCGTTTGTAATTGATGCCCACTCCTTAGATTCATTGTCGCATGTGTCCAGTGGTTTTGCCCTTTTGGTTGGGCACAGTTGATCCAAGGAATGATCTTGACGCTTTGGGTATTGCCTCCGCCAATTGACCCATTTTGGTCTCCATGTTGCGCTTCCAAACGTCGATCTCCCCAAGTCTAGAATTGATGCCATGTAGCTGAGTATGGATGGAGTTGTTGGCTTGTTTGAACTCAGCATAGTTCCTCCGCATCTCATCAAGAATGACCTGCAAGTCATCCTTCCTTGTTACCCGCTCAAGGTGCCCTGGTGCTCTATATGGTGGGGGATCCCCTTTTTTTATAGAACCTTTGGTCACCCCAATATGGTTGATTGCCCCCTCCATAGGAGCCTCTCATCCACTTGGCTTCCTCATATTGTTCCGCCATGGATATTTGCTCAGTATGTGGACAGGCACTAGTGTTATGCCTTGTTGAGCCACATTCCTGACAAGTTTGATTGTTGCTCAGGAACTTGACTTGCTTTTGAAGGCGGCGCGTCTGATCGTTGTGGAATTATTGCCGCACATCAGGATCTATCTCCTTTGAACGCTTATATAGTGGCATTGATGGGGCATGCCTTGAATCATAGGTCGCAGCAGTCTCATAGGTGTTATCAAAGTTCACGACCCTCTCAATGGTCTCCCAGGCCTCCGTTGGTGTAAGCTCAATGTACCGATAGGAGATATATGAATTGATCCTCTCCTTATTCGGCGCATCAAGGGCATTATAAAATATCTCCTGGATGACATATGGAAGTTGCCCATGCGTCGGGTATGATCTCATCAAGTCCTTAAATCGCTCCCACGCCTGTGCTAGTGTTTCGCCTGGCTTTTGTTTAAAAGTCGTGATCCTTTGTTGCAGCATCGCCGTTTTAGAAGGTGGAAAGAACTTATTCAGGAATGCATCCTTCACCTCCGCCCATGTCCTTAGTGAGCGTGGAGCCAAACTCTCAAGCCGTTGTAATGCCTTCCCTGCCAAAGACCATCTAAAAGATTTTAGTCTCACATACTCAAAATTTACTCCATCAGCAACTGTTTCAGATAAATCCATAAAAGTAGAGATGTGTTGCAGAGGGCATTCATTAGGTCTTCCTTCAACAGTATTTCTTTTTATTTCAGAAAGGAAGTTAATTTTAATTTCATAATTGGAGTGAGGATTTAAGATAGCGGATTCAGGAACGTGAAGCGGCAGACGCATGTATTGCATCGCCGTTTGTGGATACTGATTGAGCCGCTCTTGGGCTTGTCTACACGCATCCTACTCCCTATCACCACGGGCTCGCTCTGCAGCAGCGGCAGCCTTCTCAGCAGCGATTGTAGCATTGTGGTCCTCGATCTCCTTCCTCAACCCCTCTATGGTCTCAGCATACATCTTGTTGTCAGCCATGATGCGAATTACCTTGTTACAAAGATGGAAGAAACGTTCAGGCTCTTTGATGGGTTCCAGGATAGGTCCGCGATCAGAATGTCGCATAAACCTGCAAAATAAGCTCTAAACGATCGTGAGAAACTTAGGCGGAGATTGAGTGCCTCCCCGGTGATGTAGGAAGAATTGAATTGGATAATATAATAATATGTAAACAATGCAACCCTTATCCTGTTCAACTAAATTAAAGACTGCCCGTTGTAGTAGTAGGGAATCAGGATCGATCCAAAAGGAAGCGTGTCAGCGGATCGTAAGTAATTTGCGCAAACGTTTTGCAAAAGTCGACCAGGAGCTGTCGACATCGACTAGGGGAGTCGATCTCGAGTAATGCAGTCGATCTCGAGTGTTGTTGTACCTGTAAACAGAAATAGAGGGCAGTCGACACAGCAAAAATGTCGACCAATGTAGTTGATATCGACCTGTCAAGTCGATCTCAACCTCTCGAACAGCAGGTAACCGTTGGCAAAGAACGTCCGAAGAAAGTAGGATGAAAAGGAAGATGCGGACATAAAAGATAGGGGTTGTTGAGTTTTTAGATGACTCAACGAACGACAAAAGAAATAACTAAAAATAAATAAAACATATAAGGAATAAAATGCCCTCCTAGGACAAGGGATCACCACAACGTTAACCACCCATGCAAATGATAGAGCAAGACGGACAATTATGCTTTCTCACCCGAGGGACAAGCTTTCGCTGTACACCAGCCCCTAGGAATATTGGCTCGCGCCGTCAAACCTAGTTGTGTCTACCTTTTAGTTGTTTCGACCAAAGGTAGGAGATGATCAAGACATAACGACATCAACATCAAGTACTCATATCCCAGGCATGCATGACTAACGTCGGGCTCACCCCGACCCTAAGAGAAACCTCTAAATTGAAAGTAGAATTGTTTGTGTGTTCTTGAATGAATAAAAACCAGCCACCTAGGGCTTTATTTATAGGCTACTAATCCTTGCTATCCAAGGATAGTATCTTCTATCTAAACTCTATCCAAACAAGTAGGATATATCTTTTATTTAAGATAAATATCTAAATAACTAAATAAACCTTTAGGGTAAAAAGGAAATATCCCCAAGGTATAATCTATCTAAATTACAAATTATAAACCGTGGCTCTTGTTGATAGAATGACAGCGTTAAATTCCAGTCGATATCGCCTTGTATGGTCGATATCGACCTTCTCAGTCGATTTCCACCTTTCTGGTCGATATCTACCACTTTAGTCGATTTCTACCTTTCTGGTCGATATCTACCTTTCAGTCGTTTTCAACCTTTCTGGTCGATATCTACCACTTCAGTCGATTTCTACCTTTTTGGTCGATATCTACCACTTTAGTCGATTTCTACCTCTCTGGTCGATATCGACCTCTTCTTTGCTTTCCTTGGTTTCTTCTTTTTTACTCCAATTCCTACATAATTAGATCAAAACTTGTGCAGACTCTATTTCTTGCACGTGAGTTCATTCTACACAAATTTACATTATTTTGAACATTTTCTTTCGGAATCGAATGAATATGAAGTCAAAAGATGAAACAAAAATGGTACTACATATGTATATCAAAACACCCCATACTTAGACTTGCTTGTCCTCAAGCAATAACCAAGCAATAACCAATACCTATAACACACCCTTCAAGTCTTCGCCCTTGTCAAAAGCAATATCATAAGCGGTAAAAAAGCAAAGCAAGTGAATTTAACGTCATAGCACATATTTTGGCGATCCATAGGCATATGCAATTTTGACCCAATCTCACAGGGATAATGTGTTTGCACTCAACTCTCATGTGTTTAAGCTATGAAAATGTGATAAGAACATTGCAATTTATAAGAATCCACTTCGCAACCAATTATGAAAATGTGATAAGAACTATCAGGAGGACTTTCGCTCAATGGAAGACTTCAAAGAAGACTCCATTCGGCGGGGTTGTAATGGGGCTTGGTATGAAATAAAAGGGTATGGAATTATTTGGCTATGTGGTGCTTATATAATTTGGGAATCAAGACTCCTAAATCTCAACACTTACAATATCTAAACCATAACTCTTCAATGTTACACTTTCCAAGCTTAATCTCCCATAATGCTCTTTTCCAAACCCATCTTTCCATAATATGCTCTAAAGATGTCAACCATAATATCAACCCTTCCTTCAAACCCTTAACATGTCTCTCAAAAATATAACACTTGTATGAAATAAATAAAGGACATGGGGACTTTGGCTCATGCACTACGTATATACATCTCTTTTTTTCTCTTTTTTTGTTCTTTTTTTTTTCTTCTTTTTTTTTGACAAAAATAATAAATAAATACTAAAAATATGTGCATTTATATGGTGAGCCAAAAATCCTTTTACAAAATATGACAAGATGAAAATATATACCAACCCATGATTTCCTTGCTCAAAACTGAATATATGCACTTTTCTTTCCACAATGCATTAATCTAACCATTCTAAGTCTCAATTCCCAAATGGGAGTCAGGCTCAATTTGGCTAGGGATAATTTTTTGGAGTCTGCAATTTCAGGCTCAGGCTAATTTTCCGGCTTCAAGCAGAGATAATGCAGGGTAGGTAAAGAGAGGATAAAAATGGCATAGAAGATGCCTCCATCATTTAATTCTCATAAACATAAACATATATATGCATTGGCTTTGAATAACTATCACAACATTTAGAGATGCATAGGAAGAGTAAATACACTCAAGAAATCGGAGGGATTTTTTATGTTCTCCCTATAGGCCAAAATTCTCACTAGGACAATTTTTGTTGGATTTGCTTTTTAGCCTAGGATCATGTGTGCTCAATTTCATCACAAGTTCAAAATCTACATAAAAATTTTAAGGACTTAGGCTAAACCATCAAAATATGTCATAGGATTTACATGATCAAGTCAGCTATTGAGTTTTCATCACAGGACATCTAAGTAGGGTTTAAAAACAAACTTAAAAATAAACATGCATTTTTTTTGTATTTTTGACATTTTTCTATTTTTTTGGATTTTTTGACATTTTATAAAAGTAAAACTAAGAACAAAAATTCAAACATGAATGCAATACAAAGAAGAAAACCAAGTTATTACCATAACACATGTTTTCCCCCCACCCCATACTTAAAATATACAGTGTCCTCACTGTATTTAAAAGAAGAACAAGGGTAGAGAGAAACTCACAGCGCAACCTGCGGATTTAGGTCGATTTAAGGTTGGGTCGATGCCAGAGGTCGATATCGGGTACAGTGGTCGATGTCGACTGCATCTGTCGAAGTCGAGGAAGAAGGTGAAGTCGAGGGCCGCCAGGTGGTGGTCGATATCGAGTATAATGGTCAATATCGACCTCTCTTTTTCGCTCCTGAGTCCTCGATGTCGACTCCAGGAGGTGGCTTGACCCTAGGGTGGTCGATTTCGACTGGCCTGGTCGATTTCGACTGCCTCTGCAGAAGCTTCTTTTCTTCTTCGTCGTTCCTTTTGCTTGATAACTTGAAATCTTTGTTAGAATAGTAGATAAAACCACGAATTATCACAGTTTTAAAAGTTCAAAATCTAAAATTTATAACCCTAAAAACCATCTATGCGAAAAATTTAAAGGTTTTATGTACACGCTCTAGATTTTTGAGTCACTAGGCCGACTTCTCCGTCAATGCTTCATGACCCTTCTCTTGGATTATCAAGGCCGACGTTCTTTGGAACCTTGATTGTAGAAAGCTCTCATGGTCTTCTAAGCCTTCGAATTACGGCGTGCGATCAGTGCGTCGCTTACACCTATAAAACAACACTCGACAAGAACTTTAGAGCAAACTACCTAGGGCGCGAATGATCGCTTCCCCGGCAACGGCGCCAAAATTTGATGTACGGAGAATTGAATTGAATAATATAATAATATGTAAACAATGCAACCCTTATCCTGTTCAAATAAATTCAAGACTCCCCGCAGTAGTAGTAGGGAATCAGGATCGATCCACGAGGAAGCGTGTCAGCGGATCGTAAGTAATTTGTGCAAACGTTCTGCAAAAGTCGACCAGGAGCGGTCGATATCGACTAGGGGAGTCGATCTCGAGTAATGTAGTCGATCTCGAGTGTTGTTGTACCTGTAAAAAGAAATAGAGGGCAGTCGACACAGCAAAGACGTCGACCAATGTAGTTGATATCGACCTGTCAAGTCGATCTCAACCTCTCGAACAGCAGGTAACTGTTGGCAAAGAACGTCCGAAGAAAGTAGGATAAAAAGGAAGATGCGGACAGAAAAGATAGGGGTTGTTGAGTTTTTAGATGACTCAACGAAAAACAAAAGCAATAACTAAAAATAAATTAAAGATATAAGGAACAAAATGCCCTCCTAGGACCAGGGATCACCACAACGTTAACCACCCATGCAAATGATAGAGCAAGACGGACAATTATGCTTTCTCACCTGAGGGACAAGCTTTCGATGTACACCAGCCCCTAGGAATATTAGCTCGCGTCGTCAAACCTAGTTGCCTCTACCTTTTAGTTGTTTCGACCAAAGGTAGGAGATGATCAAGACATAACGATATCAACAACAAGTACTCATATCCCAGACATGCATGACTAACGTCGGGCTCACCCCGACCCTAAGAGAAACCTCTAAATTGAAAGTAGAATTGTTTGTGTGTTCTTGAATGAATAAAAACCAGCCCCCTAGGGCTTTATTTATAGGCTACTAATCCTTGCTATCCAAGGATAGTATCTTCTATCTAAACTCTATCCAAACAAGTAGGATAGATCTTTTATTTAAGATAAATATCTAAATAACTAAATAAACCTTTAGGGTAAAAAGGAAATATCCCCAAGGTATAATCCATCTAAATTACAAATTATAAACCGTGGCTCTTGTTGATAGAATGACAGCTTAAAATTCCAGTCGATATCGCCTTGTATGGTCGATATCGACCTTCTCAGTCGATTTCCACCTTTCTGGTCGATATCTACCACTTCAGTCGATTTCTACCTTTCTGATCGATATCTACCTTTCAGTCGTTTTCTACCTTTCTGGTCGATATCTACCACTTCAGTCGATTTCTACCTTTCTGGTCGATATCTACCTTCCTGGTCGATATCTACCACTTTAGTCGATTTCTACCTCTCTGGTCGATATCGACCTTTTCTTTGCTTTCCTTGGTTTCTTCTTTTTGACTCCAATTTCGCTCCAATTCCTACATAATTAGATCAAAACTTGTGCAGACTCTATTTCTTGCACGTTAGCTCATTTTACACAAATTTACATAATTTTGAACATTTTCTTTTGGAATCAAATGAAATATGAAGTCAAAAGATGCAATAAAAATGGTACTACATATGTATATCAAAACACCCCATACTTAGACTTGCTTGTCCTCAAGCAATAACCAAGCAATAACAAATACCTACAACACACCCTTCAGGTCTTCGCCCTTCTCAAAAGCAATATCATAAGCGGTAGCAAAGCAAAGCAAGTGAATTTAACGTCATAGCACATATTTTGGCGATCCATAGGCATATGCAATTTTGATCCAACCTCACAGGGATAATGTGTTTGCACTCAACTCTCATGTGTTTAGGCTATAAAGATCAACGCTCAACTCAATTCCATACACAAACTCCTAAACATTGCAATTTATAAGAATCCACTTCGCAACCAGTTATGAAAATGTGATAAGAACTATCAGGAGGACTTTCGCTCAATGGAAGACTTCAAAGAAGACTCCATTCGGCGGGGTTGTAATGGGGCTTGGTATGAAATAAAAGGGTATGGAATTATTTGGCTATGTCGTGCTTATATAATTTGGAAATCAAGACTCCTAAATCTCAACACTTACAATATCCAAACCATAACTCTTCAATGTCACACTTTCCAAGCTTAATCTCCCATAATGCTCTTTTCCAAACCCATCTTTCCATAATATGCTCTAATATGCTCTAAAGATGTCAACCATAATATCAACCCTTCCTTCAAACCCTTAACATGTCTCTCAAAAATATAACACTTGTATGAAATAAATAAAGGACTTGGGGACTTTGGCTCATGCACTACGTATATACATCTCTTTTTTTCTCTTTTTTTTTCTTCTTTTTTTTGACAAAAATAATAAATAAATACTAAAAATATGTGCATTTATATGGTGAGCCAAAAATCCTTTTACAAAATATGACAAGATGAAAATATATACCAACCCATGATTTCCTTGCTCAAAACTGAATATATGCACTTTTCTTTCCACAATGCATTAATCTAACCATTCTAAGTCTCAATTCCCAAATGGGAGTCAGGCTCAATTTGGCTAGGGATAATTTTGTGGAGTTTGCAATTTCAGGCTCAGGCTAATTTTCCGGCTTCAAGCAGAGATAATGCAGGGTAGGTAAAGAGAGGATAAAAATGGCTTAGAAGATGCCTCCATCATTTAATTCTCATAAACATAAACATATATATGCATTGGCTTTGAATAACTATCACAACATTTAGAGATGCATAGGAAGAGTAAATACACTCAAGAAATCAGAGGGATTTTTTATGTTCTCCCTATAGGCCAAAATTCTCACTAGGACAATTTTTGTTGGATTTGCTTTTTAGCCTAGGATCATGTGTGCTCAATTTCATCACAAGTTCAAAATCTACATAAAAATTTTAAGGACTTAGGCTAAACCATCCAAATATGCCATAGGATTTACATGATCAAGTCAGCTATTGAGTTTTCATCACAGGACATCTAAGTAGGGTTTAAAAACAAACTTAAAAATAAACATGCATTTTTTTTTGTATTTTTGACATTTTTCTATTTTTTTGGATTTTTTGACATTTTATAAAAGTAAAACTAAGAACAAAAATTTAAACATGAATGCAAAGCAAAGAAGAAAACCAAGTTATGACCATAAGACATGTTTTCCCCCCCACCCCATACTTAAAATATATAGTGTCCTCACTGTATTAAAAAGAAGAACAAGGGTAGAGAGAAACTCACAGCGCAACCTGCGGATTTAGGTCGATTTCAGGTTGGGTCAATGCCAGAGGTCGATATCGGGTACAGTGGTCGATGTCGACTGCATCTGTCGAAGTCAAGGAAGAAGGTGAAGTCGAGGGCCGCCAGGTGGTGGTCGATATTGAGTATAATGGTCGATATCGACCTCTCTTTTTTGCTCCTGAGTCCTCGATGTCGACTCCAGGAGGTGGCTTGACCCTAGGGTGGTCGATGTCAACTGGCCTGGTCGATTTCGACTGCCTCTGCAGAAGCTTCTTTTCTTCTTCGTCGTTCCTTTTGCTTGATAACCTGAAATCTTTGTTAGAATAATTGATAAAATGACGAATTATCACAGTTTTAAAAGTTCAAAATCTAAAATTTAAAACCCTAAAAACCATCTATGCGAAAAATTTAAAGGTTTTATGTACACGCTCTAGATTTTTGAGTCGCTAGGCCGACTTCTCCGTCAATGCTTCATGAACCTTCTTTTGGATTATCAAGGTCGACGTTCTTTGGAACCTTGATTGTAGAAAGCGCTCAGGTTCTTCTAAGCCTTCGAATTACGGTGTGCGATCAGTACGTCGCTTACACCTATAAAACAACACTCGACAAGAACTTTAGAGCAAACTACCTAGGGCGCGAATGATCGCTTCCCCGGCAACGGCGCCAAAATTTGATGTAGAGAGAATTGAATTGAATAATATAATAATATGTAAACAATGCAACCCTTATCCTGTTCAAATAAATTCAAGACTCCCCGCTGTAGTAGTAGGGAATCAGGATCGATCCACGAGGAAGCGTGTCAGCGGATCGTAAGTAATTTGCGCAAATGTTCTGCAAAAGTAAACCAGGAGCTGTCGATATCGACTAGGGGAGTCGATCTCGAGTAATGCAGTCGATCTCGAGTGTTTTTATACCTGTAAAAAGAAATAGAGAGCAGTCAACACATGAAAGTTATCGACCAATGTAGATGATATCGACCTGTCAAGTCGATCTCAACCTCTCGAATAGCAGGTAACCGTTGGCAAAGAACGTCCGAAAAAAGTAGGATGAAAAGGAAGATGCGGACAGGAAAGATAGGGGTTGTTGAGTTTTTAGATGACTCAACGAACGACAAAAGCAATAACTAAAAATAAATAATAGATATAAGGAACAAAATGCCCTCCTAGGACCAGGGATCACCACAACGTTAACCACCCATGCTAATGATAGAGCAAGACGGACAATTATGCTTTCTCACCCGAGGGACAAGCTTTCGTTGTACACCAGCCCCTAGGAATATTCGCTCGCGCCGTCAAACCTAGTTGCCTCTACCTTTTAGTTGTTTCGACCAAAGGTAGGAGATGATCAAGACATAACGATATCAACATCAAGTACTCATATCCGAGGCATGCATGACTAACGCCGGGCTCACCCCGACCCTAAGAGAAACCTCTAAATTGAAAGTAGAATTGTTTGTGTGTTCTTGAATAAATAAAAACCAGCCTCCTAGGGCTTTATTTATAGGCTACTAATCCTTGCTATCCAAGGATAGTATCTTCTATCTAAACTCTATCCAAACAAGTAGGATAGATCTTTTATTTAAGATAAATATCTAAATAACTAAATAAACCTTTGGGGTAAAAAGGAAATATCCCCAAGGTATAATCTATCTAAATTACAAATTATAAACCGTGGCTCTTATTGATAGAATGACAGCGTGAAATTCCAATCGATATCGCGTTGTATGGTCGATATCGACCTTCTCAGTCGATTTCCACCTTTCTGGTCGATATCTACCACTTCAGTCGATTTTTACCTTTTTGATCGATATCTACCTTTCAGTCGTTTTCTACCTTCCTGGTCGATATCTACCACTTCAATCGATTTCTACCTTTCTGGTCGAGATCTACCACTTTAGTCAATTTCTACCTCTCTGGTCGATATCGACCTCTTCTTTCCTTTCCTTGGTTTCTTTTTTTTGACTCCAATTTCGCTCCAATTCTTACATAATTAGATCAAAACTTGTGCAGACTCTATGTCTTGCACGTTGGCTCATTCTACACAAATTTACATTATTTTGAACATTTTCTTTCGGAATCGAATGAAATATAAAGTCAAAAGATGCAATAAAAATGGTACTAAATATGTATATCACCCGGAAACGGCGCCAATTTGTTCATTTCTTTCGAACGGGAGGTAGATTCAAATATTCAATACAAACTCTAACTATGCTAACTCCCTGTTCCAAACAAATAATACAAGAATCCCTCCCGATGTAGTGGTAAGGTAATTCAGGATCGAATCCACGAGGAGGTGTGTCAGCGCTTCCCTTGTTGTAATCACGATCAAGCTTTCGACCTCAGAAGACACTCGATATCGATGTGTTTGTTTGATATCGACCTCAGTTCTGGTCGATTTCCAATAGAGTTCCTGCAGAAGACAAAAGCAGCAAAGTCGATGTCGAGTGGAACCTCGATATCGACGTTAGACCTCGATATCGACCTTACCCAGTCGATTTCGATGTTTGTCACATAAACTGTTTTGCATAACCTATTGTCGGAAAAGTCTCCGAAGAACGTAGAATGACAATGAAGGATGGTCAGAAAACAAAACTTAAATTTTAGATGAATTCAAAAAACTTAAAGCTTCCAAAGTCGGGGTTTCATGCCACAACGATAACAATGCAAGTTTAATGCTAAAGTTATGAAATTTAATGCCTTTCCGTCAAATAACTTTCGTTACCAACACTTAGGTGATTAGAGGCTCTCGCATAGTTCCTAAGAGTTACTATCCAATTCATGAGCAATCCAAGTTCACAATATGAGTGGCTTTCGCTTCAATAATGCAAATAATGAATCTTCCTAACTTTCGCAAAGGAATCATGCATAGGATAGAAGACGGAATCACATAAAAGTCATACCTTCGATGCACTTACCCTACATCGCTATCGTCGGGATCACCCCGACCCTAGAAGTGGGTTGACTACTCGCTTCTCATCATGCAACTCATCATCATCATTGAAAGAAAACTACTTTGTATTTGCAAAAGAATAAATTTCAACCGAACAAAGCCAAATCTCCGCTCTCTCTTTTCTCCAAACTCACTCAGCCTCCTCTCTCTCTCTACAAATTCTCTGCGATCTATGTGTTTGAATAACTGAAATTGGATGTTATTGGATGCCTAAACTCAGCCCTAACGGCCTCTAGATATAGATATCGAACTTTCCTATCCAAAGACTCGAAACTTTATCTTTATTCTCTAAGATAAAACTTAAATAAAGTAAAAACTAACAGTTCTATGGTAAAACATCTCATGTGATAGCTCTGACATTGAAGATAAGAAATCTCGACTTTTGGATAGACGTGCAAGCTTCGGATAGAATTCTATCAAAATCTGAGTCGGATTCCTCTGCTGGCAACATTGATATCGACCTTCAGACGTCGATATCGACCTCTCTAAAAATCTATCTCGAGCTCTCCTTCTTCTACTCGGAATAGCACTCAACTTCTATCATTTATCTCGATTTAGGCACTCGATATCGACCATGATCCTCGATATCGACCTCTGTATGTCGACATGCTCTGTTCTCTTTCTTGCTCGATTCCTGCCTCTCTACTGCACTCGATGTCGAGGTCTGTCAGTCGATTTCGACCTCTTCAGAAGACTTCGAGTTCTTTTTCCGCTCGTCCGAATTTGTCCATTTTTGCCCTGTTTTCTGCGAAATCACATAGAAACTTGTACAGACCCATATATTTGACAATAAAGCATAAACTACACTAATCCCATGTTTTCCTACTAATATGCATGCAAAAGAATGATAAAATGGACTTATATGTGCATAGAAAATATGGCAATTTGTGCGCACATCAAGGGCACTCGGGTGTGAAGTTAGAGATGAGAGTTGGGTCTTAGAGGTGGATGTTCATGGGAGGATTTGGGGGAGATTACCTACGAATTAAGATATATCTTAAGTGGGATAGAGCTATACTAAGGAATATTGTCTGAGTTGGTGTTTGTGAGTCAAGTTGAGGCTGGTCTTGGTTTGAGAATTGATAGAGGTGCGTGGGGATCGCGTTTATTGGGAATGGTGAGTATGTGTGGATTTTCTTGACTATGTGACTTGTTAATACGTACTGGCATGATGTTAGAAAACGACCATGATGAACTTGATATGGAATGATATTACATGTTGATGTGCAATATTGAATCCAGTTGGTAGTGACAAGTGTTATCATGATATATTGATGAATTGCTATCTTGTTATGTGTTTTAGAATGATGTTAGGATGTGTGGTGATATGATATATGAATTATGAGTTAATGATATGTTTCTACATGAAAGCATGATGTTATATTATGTGGTGGTATGCATGATTATGAATATATAAATGATGAATATGACTTGTATATATAAGATAATGGTGCATGATTACTAAATGATCGTTACATGATATTGTGATGAGTTAAGGTGATGTCTATTGAGCATGTTGACATTTTGGCGATTGATATACTGCATGATCTCCCCTTTTGTTGAATCTTAATAGCATGACCTTGTTGTGTTGATGTGTTGGCAATGTTGGGTAGAATTGCCAACACATCAACATAACAAGGTCATGCTATTAAGATTTCATGCTACATGATCCCTTGTTGTGACTAATCCTGCTATGGTTTTCGGCGCGAATATGCAGTAGTGAGATTTGACTTGTAGGAACATACTATCTCCATGACACCTAACTCATTGATCTCTCGCCATGTGTGCTTGCGTGATAAGTTATGAGAATTCGATGATGCACTTGTAACGCCTTCAGTATAAAATAGATATATGTTATGATTCGTAATGCGATGTTGAGACCTTGTTATTGCTTTTGGCGTGCCTTGAGATGTTAGTATGACTTACGTTCTGATTTAGACATGTTATGTGGTTGAGATGATTGACTTGTTGAAACTATCACATTGTTGTTTTAAGATTTGTCACGTGTGATGTGGTTGATGATGTGCTGGTTACATATATGAGTTGATGTGATTATTGGCTTATGATTCCTATTGAGTTGAGAATGATGGTTGATTGATTCTGGAAACTAGGAAGAGAATATGGGATTAGCCCTTAGAGGTGGATGATTCCACCTCTCTTGATCTAAAATTGCTTGACTGACGCCGGATTTGAAGTTTTGGACGATGTTTTAAAAAGTGCTGACTTGGATTTTAAGAAAACTAACGCGACCCGAGTTTTCATTATAACACCTCACGAAGTGGATACAAGAAATTTATGGGGGCACCTGTAGATTGCTTGCTAAGACATAGTGGGACGTTGCGATGTTTTTGAGTTATGATATGGCCGACAAGTCGGAGTAGGGATGTGCTAGGGGTCCATATCACATTCTTGCTATGACTTATTGGAAGTATTATGATCAAGGCAACGGTATTGTGATGATCTCATAGGGGTGCTTATGAGGTGCTTACGGGATCAATAGCTTGATCCTTGGACTCACCCATTTCAAACTTCATCCCCTGTTTTAAAATAATTTTAGTCTCGGGGACGAGACTTGTTTTTAGAGGTGGATGATGTAAAGGCTCGGATTTTAAGTCCTGATATATTTTGGTAAAAGGAATTTAATAATGAAATTAAATCGGATTTTAAACGCTTTTAGTGGATTCTGACCTGAATTTAAATTTTGACGATCGATTTCCTTCTTTTCACCTCGAGATTTAAAATAATTATCGGATGGCGATATTTTTTCGGTTTTAAAACTAACCGATCGAGTAGCGGGATTCGGGAACTAACACTCAGGAAATTCTTTCGGGTTTTGGATTTTGGATATTCGGGATTTTTAAATTCCGAATAATCTTTTAACCAAGTTAACACTCCACCCTCACATCACTCTTTTCACCTTTAAACCCATCACATCACATTTGTCATTCTTACATCACCTTAATTTTCCCAAGGTTCCTTCGTTTACACTCCACCCCCACTTTCAAATTTCCACATATTATCATCATATTACCAGCACACTATCGTCCTCTCTTCTTCACTCAAACCACCATCACCCTCACCATCTCCTCCGCTCTCTCCGATCAAACCACAACCACCGTCACTTCCCGCTCTCTTCTCCGGTCACCACCGCGACTCTTTCGACACCTCCTCAGAGCCACCACCAGCAGTTGCGACATCCCTCGGAGCCACCGGCAGTAGCGGAGCCACAACCGGAGCCGCCACGAGAGCCACCGCAGCCCCATTCCTTCCTAATCCTTGTTTGTTCGCGAACTAAACTTTTGGTGAGTCGTTCTCCTTCGTTTTCAACCCAAACCACTCCCGAACATCACCATCGCGCTCACTCATGTCCCACGTAGGTCTGACAAGCCATTGCAAGCCTCCAACGACGCTCAGACTTCCGATTGAGAGCTTTGAAGTTGCAAACTTCCTCGGTGAGCTCCGCTTCTTCTTTCCTTTGTTTTGTTTCGATTTTTGACTTGGGTCGGGTTGTGGGTGAGTGTCGAGTGTGTGTGAACTGATTGCGGGGAGTCGGGTGGGTTCGTGGGCT
This sequence comes from Persicaria maculosa, assembly GCA_963922045.1. NCBI lineage: Eukaryota > Viridiplantae > Streptophyta > Magnoliopsida > Caryophyllales > Polygonaceae > Persicaria > Persicaria maculosa. The sequence continues at coordinate 65,146,136 of OY998267.1, forward strand.
CCAGCGAGCATCAACGGGCAAGGAAGGTGGCGAGCTAGACGAGAGACGCGAGAGCAGCGAGCTGGGCGAGAACGAAGGAGTAGCAGCAGCTGGCACGTCCGCGGGAGCAGGAGGGCACAAGCCAGCGGGCGCGGGGATGATCGCGGGTGAGCAGCAAGTTGGCAAGCGCGGATCGAGGGAGCCGCGAGCGTTGGAGGCGAAAGCGAGCAGATCGGGCGCAAGAGCTACGTCTTTTGAATCCGAAAGGGGTGAACTAACGTGGCCATGGTGGGCCCCTTTACTAATATATATATCTATGTGTGTGTTATTTTGTTTTACTGGTTTGGGGGATTTAATATATAGGTTCGGTTCGTGCGGTTCGGGTTTATCCGTTTATTTATTTAATTAATTAAGGGTATTTAAAATATTAGAAACTATTATTTGAACCAAAGGCAAAAGCCTTTACAATGATTTCTACTAGATAATTCCCAAGGTAGGGTAATCCCTTTATTTATAATATTGTGGACTGTCTTGTAACATATTCTAACAGCCATGTGACAAGAGTAAACCGCGGCCTACTCTCAAGAAGCTACCCTTTTTTCCCCAACTCAAGTCTTTCTTTTATAATTCCTCTTTGCATAAATCTTAATGGATTACCAATTTCACTCCTAACACCTTCCGTCGTGGTTTGTTCATGGATATCTAGTTTCTCTTAATGCTGAAATATGTCGACTTGATCTTGACTTCTCTATGTGCAAACAGGTAAAGTTGACATAAAGTTGAATATAGACATCCCTTCCACCACCGAGCTTGTAGAGCCACTCCAAGAAGGCTGTGTATGGTGCCAAGCAAGGGGCTCTGCAGTGGAAATGTCGGGATTGGAGAGCCTAGGAGCACTACCTGAAAAGGTTCTTATCATGTATATTATGAGATTTACTGAAGTTTTAAAACTTGTAATGTAAATATATTTTTAGGCAAGATGACCAGGCTTCGTTGACTAGGTATCAGTTCTACACTGAGCTTTCTTTTCATATCATGCATGGCAGGTCGGTGACTCTCAGCAATGGTATGATGAATTAGACAACCTTGCATCCAATCCAGACGAGGAGGTCTCTCAAGAGGAGGAAAAGGCGGACCTACAAGAAGATCTCAGTGATGACAAAATCCACATAGACTCCTGTGTCAACACGAGCCCAGGATCAAGCGAGGTAAACCTGCTTTATCTGTTATGTCCTCGGTGCAACTTGGAGGAGACGGGGCTAAACTTGCTCCATGATTTCAATCTCATGAGTCAAGTTTGGACGCAGCTAGGAGGTAACAGACTACCTCCTAATTTCTTCTCCTCTTTGAACATAAAAGAGTGGATCTTCTTGAATGTCCAAAAGGGGGACAGATGAGCTCGATCTATGCATCGATACTACGGGTAATATGTAAGATGCGGAGCATGCTGGCTTTTCAAGGAACCGACCAGCTGTAGGGTATTGCTTGTAGGGTGTGGAGGCAAGTTTCTACTTATCTTCTTGTTAAAGAGAAGATGAAGGGGACAGAGGTCCCTGTACAAAACCGCAGAAGCTCCTCGATCAACTATCTTAATGTGGACGGAGTGTTGAAAGGTAATCTGGGGCTGACGAGACGCGACGGCATTTTCCAAGACTCTGAGGGGACTTTCCACTCCAGAGAGCCTTCCCCTTCAAGTGCAGAAGCCGGGAGGTGATCTTAGGATAGTGCAGTAACTTGCGAGCTGCTGGAATTGGACCGGGGCTGCGATTTCGCCATATCATAGATCAATCTCGGAGCATTATTAAAGACACGCAGTGGGATGATGTGTGTGTGTGTGTTATTTTGTTTTACTGGTTTGGGGGATTTAATATATGGGTTCGGTTCGGTGCGGTTCGGGTTTATCCGTTTATTTAATTAATTAATTAATTAAGGGTATTTAAAATATTAGAAAATATTATTTGAACTCTTAAAATATAGAATATTATTTTGGAAGATTTATAAAGGTTTGGTTCTATTAAATAAAAATGGGTTGGAATTATTTTATAAAGGATTTAGAGATGTTTTGTAAAAGTGGTTAATAAATGGTGTTTTAAAATATAACATAAAATTTTTGGGATTTAAATAAATTATTCATGCTTGTCGAATTAAATTGGAATATAGGAAATGAATTTCAAGATCGGAAATGATTTAGTAAATAATTAAAAAAAAAAGAAGTTTTGCTAATATTTTCAAGGGTCGGATTCTAATTCGGATTTGAAACATATTTGGATCTAACTTCAGAATCTGATTTATTCGGTGACTGACTAGCATGATGATCTGATATGTGTGACTAATAGCATGACTTGTGGTGATTTATTATAAGAGATTAAATGTTAGATATTATGATATTGATGATATATATATATATATATATATATATATATATATATATATATATATATATATATATATATATATATATATATATATATATATCTGTGTGTGTGTATGCGTGTCTTATATGGTTCATGTGTGACTTGTGTGCTTTGTGTAAATTAGACTTAGACTTATTATGTTATTTATGGGATTACTAGGTGATCTCTGATCTGTTGGATTGCGTGCCGTTGCTGATTATTGTTTGGATTCTGCGCTTCTCCAGGTAAGTTTCCTACGGGAGCTTACTCAGTAACCAGGACTTCCTGCCTAATGTATCATATAGTATGTAGGTGTTGCATATGCACATCGCATGCCATGTAGTACCATGCTAGGATTGCACAAGTGAATGAGCATTCTTATTCTATATGCGTTTGAATACAAAACGGCCGTTATCTGTGAGTCCTAGAGTCCTTGCTAGGATCATAGGACAACCCAGCTTCATCGGGTGTTGTCCTCTTTGAGTCAGTTATGTATCACTAGACACGATATGATTATGAGACATGATGATGAGATACGATGATGAGATATGATATGCTATAGTATCGAACTGGCCAGTCTCTACACTAACGGGAAGGGGTGCAGAGGTAGGAGAGGGATATACTACTTGGTATTCTTTGTTAAGGTCTTATTTAAATATTCTGCACATATGATTAGGAGCATGCTAGTGTCTTTAATATTTCAATACTGCATTAGAGCATCCTTTATTCTAGGTATAGGCGTATTATATGTCCTCAACGCGGTCTTTAGGGCCCGCAGGTGTCTCTTGGCCTGACTTCGTGGTTAGTTTCAGGTATTCGATCCATGCCTGTTTTGTGCTTTCATGACGAGGGTTTCATTTGGGATGTTCAGCTGACTGAGAGACTGACTACCATTAGACTTGCAGGTTTTGAGATTTCATACTCTTGATTATGTTTTGATCCGGCTTTGTCGTGGCCACCTCTGAATCTTTTTAGACTCCTGTTGGTTCGCATGGCAAATGGATTTCCGCATTGTAGACCTAGGACAGGTACAGGGGTATCCTCGGGGTCTCCAACGGGCCTTACTCGGAGCACAAGATCCTAACGAGGGGTTTTATCCCTCGAAACGTAACTCATGAATTATAATCCCGGGCCGTTACATATAGTATATTCATTATGTGGTAATTGATAAAGTAGTTTTTGTGATCTCATCCTTCGGGATACTCTTGGGTAGGCTAATCACCACCTGAATTTTTATCTATTCAAAAAAATTTGATAAAGTAGATTTGAAATCTTATATGTTTATTCACCTGAATATGTACTGTCTTATTTGCTTATCAATTGATTTTATTAAACTACGTACATATAAGGTTCATGTGGGGCGTGGTTGAAAAAGTGACTAAAATTTATAAATAGGTTAAATTAAAATTTTGTGTGAAATAAATGTTGAAATATTATGGAATAATATAAACTACGTATGGCGGCCAAAAACAGTTTATTTGTAAAAAGTGAAGTTTATTTGTTTGTTATTAGATGTATTGTGGTACTTTCAAACCAATTAAACTCACAATCTCGAAAGAAAGCTGCCCCATACACAATTTAAAAAATAACTCACCCAACTAAACCGTTTTTAATCTACAAACTTATGCCCCATACATAGCCCATAGTGTTTTTTTATTATCAATCCCTGTAATTGAGTTCCATCTCATTATGTATAATTAATTCCATAAAAGTATCAAAAATAAATTTGCTAACTTTTTTATTCGAATTTGCACTAAAGTATATAATATATAGAACTATATAAAAGTAGAGAATTTTCTAATTCATTAAGTTAAAAGTATAAAATATTATTATTTAATTATTAATTTGTCATGTATATTCTAGGATTAAAGTTAATTTTACATAAAAATTCCATATTTAAGATATTATTAATAATTAATACAACGCTTTGAAAAATAGGTAAATAATTTTGGAATTTCCCACAATTTAACCTTAATGAATGCTAGACCAGTGCGCAACTGGGCTCATTCTCCAACCCCGAATTTTGGCGTTCCTCCTTCTGGTTTCCCTAATCCACCATTGATAACCCACAAATCGAGGTCTCGATCACCCTTTTCATGGCTTCCCTTAATATTCATTGTCCTTCTAGATCTCTTGATTGACCGGCTCTCATCTTGTGAAGAAGATCGACAACGGATTCCACCAGATCCAAGCCCAAGCACCGCCGTCAATAATATTAATCCATCGATTTCCAATGGCGCCGTTCTATCTTTCTGTCGTTCTCCCGTTGGTCGTAGGCTAAGATTCCGTCTGGATCCATCAAGACACAAACGTCATACCCAGGGGTTGAATGACAATCAAATCCAACTCCATGGAAGGCAGCAACAAGCTGATATATGTCAAACACCTCGTCATCGGGGTTTTTGGTGGCGGAGAGGTTCGAACCAGGGGTTGATTAAGGGCTTCAATGTCATCCTTGGCCTTGTTCATGAGCCTATTGACAGCCTTGCAAGGGTGGTCTTGGACTTCGTTGAATTGAATGACGGTGTGGGCGGCGAGGCAAATGCAAGGGTTGCGAGGGCCCAGTCAGTGCAGACCATATATGCTATGGCGGTCCGATATCCTTTGATGGAAGACCACATGATGCAGCCTCCGCCGGGACCTCGACGATCTCCCAGAGGTGGCGTTTCACATGCAACGCGAGGAGGACGATAGGTGAGTGATGGTGAGGATTTGGGGCGGAGCAACTCATTTGGAATTCTTCTTTGCATTTGGCTACTTTTTGGTGGCTATATTTTGGTAGCAAAAACAAACCGCTAATGAGATGAGAAAGCTCGATGATGGATGCCATGAATTGGATAGATTTATATATTGCTATTATAAACGTTGTAAAAATGAATTTTAATCGATTTGTAACCCAAGTAAAATCAATTCATTGTGGCAGTTCATCAGTTCCTCCTTGTCGGTTTTCCTATCTTTTAGGCTAATTAATCAGTTGTAACTTATTTGTTCTCTTTTAGTAACACCAATGTCAAATTAGAATCCTGTTGTTTCTTTTTTTCTTTTTTCTTTTTTTTGTAAGCGGTCATGTAAAAAGTGTGATCAAGGTGTGTTTGGATAACCATTATGTAACGTCCTGGGATTATGATTCCCGGGTTACGTTTCGAGGGATGAAACCCCTCGATGGGATCTTGCGCACTGAGTACAGGTTGAAGGTTTGAAACCAATAATTGTGCTTTGAAAGTGGGAATTCACACCCAAAAAACCGAGAGGGACCGTTGGAATCCCTGGGGTAAGTCCCATGTACCTGCCCTACTATGGCCTAAGTTGTAAAACCATTTATCATACAACCAGTCAAGTTTCCAAAATCATACATAAGGTTGCCACGGCGGAGCCGGGTCAAAACATTATCCAAATACGTAAATCCAAACCGTTATTAATTAGTGTAGTCAGAGTCTCAACTCTCTCTTCCCGCCCAGTTAGATCCCCGCGGTCATTGTTAGGAGGGAAACTAGTCGAATAAATATAAATATGAACTAAACCAACTCCCTGTCCAAGCAAATAAATTACAAGAAACCCTCCTGATGTAGTAGTAGGGTATTCAGGATCGAATCCACGAGGAGGTGTGTCAGCAAATCCTAAGCTTGCAACCACGTTCTATTTCGACTCAACAGATCACTTGATATCGAGTAATACAGTCGATATCGACTACAGCTCCAGTCGATTTCAAGCAAACTTCCTGCAAGACAGACAAAAACAATCGACGTCGAGTAGAACACTCGATATCGAGTCAGCCACTAGATATCGAATACAGCAGTCAAAATCAAGTCTTCAACAAAAAGTGTAAAATGTAACCTATTTGTCAAAAAAGTGTCCGAAAAATATAAGAATGATGTAGGAAGGATGAACAGAAGAAAATCATAGATTTGTATAAAATTTAATAAACTATAAACCTCCAAGATTGGGGATCTCATGCCACAATGATAACCACATAAGCCTATGTCATATAAGCCTATGCCTTTTCATCAAATAACTTTCGTTCCTAACAATTAGGTAATTTAGAGGCTCTCGCATAAACCCTAAGTGTTACTATCCAATTTCATAATTAATCCAAATTCACAATAAGATGGCTTTCGCTTCAATAATGCAAATAAGGATCGCCTACTACTTTCGTAGAAGAATCATGCATATAGGATAGAAGACGGAATTGCATAAAAATTGCACCTTTAATGCATAAACTTACATGGCTATCATCGGGCTCACCCCAACCCAAGAAGTAAGGGAACTACTCGTGCTTCATAGCCATAGACATCATCATCATCATTGGAAAATAACAAACTTGAATTGAAAACGTCGAAAGATTACAACCGAATAAAGAAAAATTCCGCTCTCGCTATCTCTTCCTTCACTCGGCCTCCTCTCTCTCTAACTATGCCTCAACTGAATTGAAGGTGTTCTTGGATGATGAAAAACCCGGCCCTAATGGCTCTAATTATAGATTTCAAACCTTGTTATCCAAAGATAGGAAAATCTATCTTATTCCTAAGATAAAACTTGCTAAAGTAAATAAGTAAAATCACTTTAGGTAAATATGAAAAACCCTAAAGGATATAAATTCTGATAAAAAGATAAATGATTCTCGACTTAATGTAGAAGTAATGTGCCTCGGATAAGATTTTAACAAAATAGCGTCGGATCTTTCTATAGCTTCACTCGATATCGACTGGGTCTAGCCGATATCGACTCATCCTCTTCATTTCGAGTCAGCTCTACTCGACCTTGGCTCTGCACTCGATCTCCAGCACTCGATATCGAGTAGTTTCAGTCGATATCGACTTGTTTGCATTGAGTCGAGTTGTTCTTCTTCCTTGCTCGATTTCTGGTGATCAGTTGCACTCGATGTCCATTCATTTAGTCCATTTCGACTCCTCAGTAGGCTTCGAGTGATTTTCCAGCTTTCTCTTCTCTTCTCCTAAACGCTCCGATTTTGCCTCGATTTCTGCGAAATAACACAAGAACTCTTGTAGTCCTCCATAATTGGCAAATAAACTTAAACTACACAAATCTTATGCTTTCCCAACCAAAATGTATGAAAACATCGACAGAAATTGAAGTAAAAGTAGATGAAAAACATGGTAAATTGAGTGCACATCAACAACCCATACTTAAGCTTGTTTGTCCTCAAGCAATACTTTTAACGGTCATTCAAGGGAAGAAACTAAACCCTCAACATCATAGATTCATTGTTATATGTCCCTACAATCAATTGTCGTTGTCAAAAAGGTACTAATGTCAACAAATCCATGCATGTGAATAAAAGCAACATCATACGCATAAAAGAAGGGTTATGTTTAAAATAATTTCATGCGACAAAGCATTAATAATCAAGTGGACTTTTATGTAAGCTTATAGAGAAGTAGATTGGTAAAAGGCTAAAGGTGGGCAAATATTTGGCCATGTGGTGTTGAATCCAGGGAAATAAACTTTGTTTCAAAACTTCCATACCACATTCCTTCTTCATAATATTTCTCACCTTTTGCTCTTCGCTCAATGCCTTTTTCACTTATAATGCTTTTACCTCTCTAACCTTAGCACTGCCTTCTCACTAGTCATAAACATGGGTGTCATTAATGGCCCCGGATACTTAGTACATCGGACTCCTCACCTTGGTGTCCCATCTTGCTGAACTAACATCTCAACGAGCAGGGTCGATCTACCTTTATCTCTTGAGGTGATCAGATTTTTTCTCGCTCATTAAATTTTCCATAATTAAAATTTTCTTTCATCCTGCCAATAACTTCAATAATAATATGCACAAATTCCATATAACAACTCCAAAGATGACATTTATTCTCAAATTGACCCCCGGATAGTGTATAAGGTATAAAAATGGGCAATATGTAATGTATGTGGAGCAATAATAATGTAAGGCTCATATATGGATTATGGAATGCAAATATGCATAGGTAAGGCTAGGATATGAAATTGAGCACATGTATGGAAAATATAAAGTCCTCCATCCTCTTAATACGCACATGTCAAAAGCTACTTTAGATTTTACCTCCTTTTATGGTTTTCTCTAAAAATTGCACTTCATTATGACTTCCCTTTACTAGGCAATTTCATGCTATATCTCTAATGAATCTACTTTTGCATCGTCGAGTTCTATTAAACTTCCATGACACTTATCCAATTTCAAAATTTTTCAATGGGGGTGATTTTTTCTAGACTTTGGACAATAAACATGATAATGAACATAAAGTATATAGATAGATATGATGCATATAGATAAATAAACATATCCAAAGTAACTATGTATAATGCAATTGGAGAATTATGCATAAAACAATGTGCAATATGCGCAAAAAATATTTAAAATATGCAAGTAAGCCTTTCCCCTCCCCAACACTTAAATATTACAGCGTCCTAACTGTATAAGAACTAGGGTTAAGAAAGAAACATACTAAAAATTAGCGAAAATCAGGTTCTGAAGACGTCTACAGGGTCAGTCGATATTGAATGGACCAGTCGATATCAACTAGTGTCACTCGATTTCTGGTGATGCTAAGCTTCAGGGTGATCCTAGGTCGATCATAGCTTCTCTAAATCGACCTGCTTAGTCGATATCGAGTTATGTACTTGCTATCGAGTCCCCTTTTCACTGCTTCTTGCTCCTGAAATTCGTTAGACAAATAAACAAAAACCAAAACCTAAACCAAAACATAAAGTCTCAAAACTAAACCAAAAGTATCCAAACCCTAAAAACTATTTGTCTTGTTACAAGCTCTAGACTTTATAGTCGCTAGGCCGACTTCTTCTATCATGCTCTTAAGGCGGCGTTTGTAGAGCCCATGTAGCCTGGGCTTCAAATAGTACTCCGTTCTTGTCTCGCAGTTGCATCCCGCCTGGATGGATCTTGTTCACTGTAAATGGACCCATCTTCTTTGTTTTAAAATTGCTCCGGAACCAATAATCCTTTGATTTGGAGACATACACCTTATCTCCTACTTTATAGTTGCTCGGATCTTCATTGGATATCATGTACAAGTGCACATACCAAGGTAAACCTCTCCCATATATAGATAAATCATTTATTAAAATTGGGGAAGAGGGATCCATACCTTGGCTTACCTTTGCGAAGCTTTCCTTTTCTGCCTGAGAGTCTAGTCGATATCGACTACTGTTACTAGATATCGACTTATCTTTTGCTCCTGGTGGTTCAGTTGACGTGGCGGAAATTGACTCGACCTGATCAACTCGACATCGACTAGAGTTACTCTATATCGAGAGATTCTTTTCTCCTTCAGCTTTCAACTCAGTCGATGGAGGCTTGTCGATTTCGAGTGATTCACTCAATTTCGAGTGTTGTGATCTGACATCGACCACATACTTAAAACCTGGCACATCATCTGGAAAATTTTTAGTCGATATCGACTTACCTGGGTCGATTTCGAGTGGTACTCATGTGCCTTCGTTCAAGATTGCCATGATTTCCTCCAGTTGGGCTTCTATAGCCCTCTTCTCTAACTCTTTGGGAGTCATAGTTCTTACCTTAGGTTCCACGCAAGCGATGTAGAAACCCTTGATTGATTTCACCTCCATATTTACCGCCTTGTTGAAGAAGTACTCTATAACTTCATCACTGATGATGAACAAGAGCAATCCTTTCGTTATGCTTATGTTTGCATCAACATTTGCAAGGAAGGGCCTTCATAAAATAATTGGACAAGCAGGGTCCTCTGCCATATCAACAACTAGAAAATCAACAGGGACAAAGAACTTACCTACTTGAACCGGCACATCATCTACCAGGCCTGTTAGAATGACCACCGTGTTGTTCGCCGTATAGAATTTAGCATCCACAGGCTCTAGGGCACCAATCTTTACCTTTGACCATATTGTTAGTGGCATAATGCTAACACTCGCCCCTAAATCACATAAAGCATTGAATCAGTGTTGACCTAAGCCTATAGTGATAGCGAACTTACCTGGGTCTGGCCACTTCTCTGGTAGCTCCATCTTGCTACATTCCTCTACGATCTCAGCAATTGATCGCTTCTTTCCCAGTATGTCCTTAAGAAACCTTACATAAGATGGCATCTCATGAAGAGGTTTGGTGAATGGAATTGTAACATTTAGCCCTTGAAGCATCTTCACAAAGCGCTAGAATTTCTTTTCCGTCGGGTCCTTTAAAGTTTTCCTTGGGAATGGCAGCGTCTTCTTCTTTACTGTGGCTGGAGTTGAGTCGATATCGAGTAAGGTTTTGTCAACATCGACTGAAGGAGTCGATTTCTGGTGTGGTTCAATTTCTGCTTCGACATTGAGTAAAGGGGACCCGATGTCGACTGCTTCTCGGTCGATAGATCAGTCGATATCGAGTCCTCTCCAATGGCTTTTTCCTCCACTTTTTGCTCGGGCGTTTACAGCTGACCCCCACTCCTTAGATTCATTACAGCTATGTGACTAGTAGTTTTTCCCTTAAGATTGGGCACAGTAGATCCTGGCAGCGATCCTGACGGTTTGGGGATTTGTTCAGCCAATTGACCAATTTCGGTCTCCATGTTCTTCTTTCAAACGTCGATCTCCCCGAGCCTAGAGTTGATGTTGTGCAGTTGAGTATGGACTGAGTCGTTAGATTGTTTAAACTCAGCGTGGTTCCTCCGCATCTCATCAAGTATGATCTGCAGGTCATCTTTCTTTGGTTCCCGCTCGGGGTGTCCAGGTGCTCTATAAGGTGGGGGATCCCTCTGTTGATGCTGAGGTTGGTAGAACCTTTGATCCCCCCAATACTGTTGGTTGCCCCCTCCATAGGAGCCTCTCATCCTTTTAGCTTCCTCATTTGTCTCTGCAATGCTGACTTGCTGAAGATATGGGCAGGCGTTGGTGTTGTCCCTAGTAGACCCATATTCCTGGGAAGCTTGGTTGTTGGAGAGGAACCATACTTGCTTTTGTAGGCAGCGTGGCTGATCATTGTTGAATTGTTGCCTCACGTCCGGATCGATCTCCCATGGAGGCTCATAAAGTGGCATAGATGGGGCAGGCCTTGAGTCATAGGCCGCAGCAGTCCCATATGTGTTATCGAAGTTGAGAAGCCTCTTAATTGTGTCTCAGGCCTCCATAGGTGTAAGCTCAATGTACCGATAGGAGGTGTAAGAGTTGATTCTCTCCTTATTCGGTGCGTCAAGGGAGTTGTAGAAGATCTCCTAGATGACATAAGGTAGTTGCCCATGAGTAGGGCATGATCGCAGTAGGTCCTTGAAGCGCTCCCATGCCTACGCCAATGTCTCACCAGACTTTTGTTTAAAAGTCGTGATCCTTTGTCGCAACATCGCCATTTTTTATGGAGGGAAGAACTTGTTGAGGAACGCATCCTTCACCTCTGCCCATGTCCTTAGCGAGCGTGGAGCCAAGCTTTCAAGCCATTGCAAAGCCTTCCCTGCAAGAGACCATCAAAAAGATTTTAGTCTAACATATTCTAAATTAGCGTCATTGGCAACAATCTCACATAAATCCATAAAAGTAGTAATATGTTGCAAGGGGCATTCATTAGTTCTTCCTTCAAAAGTATTGCGTTTAATTTCAGAAAGGAAGTTAATTTTAATCTCATATTTAGAAGGAGGTATGATGATTGCAGATTCGGACACGGTGAGCGTAGGGTGCATGTATTGCATTGCCGTCTGCAGATATTGATTGAGCCTCTCTTGGGCTTGTTTGCGTGCATCCTCCTCTCGATCGGTGCGAGCTCTTTCTGCTGCTGCAATCACCCTTTCATTGGCAATGGTGGCATTGTGGTCCTCAATCTCTTTCCTAAACCTCTCTATGAGTTGAGCCTGTGTCTCGTTCTCCGCCATGATTCAGATTGCTCTGTTTTGAAGGTGGAGGAAACGTTCGGGCTCGTCAACACATTCCAAGATAGGTATGCGATCAGAGCGTCGCATAAACCTACAAAATCGGGACTAGAAAAGAACGTGAGTAAAAGCTTAGGGCGCAAATGATTGCCTCCCTGGCAACGGCTCCAAAATTTATTAGGAGGGAAACTAGTCGAATAAATATAAATATGAACTAAACCAACTCCCTGTCCAAGAAAAAAAATACAAGAAACCCTCCCAATGCAGTAGTAGGGTATTCAAGATCGAATCCACGAGGAGGTATGTGAGCGGGTCCTAAGATTAGAACCACGTTCTATTTCGACTCAGCAGATCACTCGATATCGAGTAATACAGTCGATATTGACTACAGTTCCAGTCAATTTCCAGCAAACTTCCTACAAGACAGACAAAAACAGTCGACGTCGAGTAGAACACTAGATATCGAGTCAGCCACTCGATATCGAATACAGCAGTCAAAATCGAGTCTTCAACAGAAAGTGTAAAACGTAACCTATTTGTCGGAAAAGTGTACAAAGAATATGAGAATGATGTAGGAAGAATGAACAGAAGAAAATCGCAGATTTGTATAAAATTTAATAAACTAAAAACCTCTAAGATCGGGGATCTCATGCCACAGCGATAACCATATAAGCCTATGCCAAATTCATGAAAGATTATGCCTTTTCATCAAATAACATTCGTTACTAATAATTAGGTAATTTAGAGGCTCTCGCATAAACCCTAAGTGTTACTATCCAATTTCATAATTAATCCAAAGTCACAATAAGATGGCTTTCGCTTCAATAATGCAAATAAGGATCGCCTACTACTTTAGTAGAAGAATCATGCATACAGGATACAAGACGGAATTGCATAAAAATCGTACCTTTAATGCATAAACTTACATGGCTATCGTCGGGCTCACCCCAACCCTAGAAGTAAGGGAACTACTCGCGCTTCATAGCAATAGACATCAACATCGTCATTGGAAAATAACAAACTTGAATTGAAAACGTTGAAAGATTACAACCGAACAAAGAAAAATTCCGCTCGCGCTCTCTTTTCCTTCACTCGGACTCCTCTCTCTCTAACTATGCCTAAACTGAATTGAAAGTGTTCTTGGATGATGAAAAACTCAGCCCTAATGTCTTTAATTATAGATTTCAAACCTAGCTATCCAAGGATAGGAAAATATATCTTATTCCTAAGATAAAACTTGCTATAGTAAATAAATAAAATCACTTTAGGTAAATATGAAATTCATCCTAAAGGTTATAAAGTCTGATAAAAAAGATAAAAGATTCCCGAATTAATGTAGAAGTAATGTGCGTCGGATAAGATTTTATGAAAACAGCGTCGAATCTTTCTGCAGCGTCACTCGATATCGACTGGATCTAGTCGATATCGACTCATCCTCTTCATTTCGAGTCAGCTCTACTCGACCTCGGCACTGCACTCATTCTTCAGCACTCGATCTTCAGTACTCGATATCGAGTAGCTTCAGTTGATATCGACTTGTCTGCATCGAGTCGAGTTATTCTTCTTCCTTGCTTTATTTCTGGTGAGTAGTTGTACTCGATGTCAAGTCATTTCGTCAATTTCGACTCCTCAGTAGACTTCGAGTGATTTTCTATCTTTCTCTTCTCTTCTCCAAATCGCTCTGATTTTGCCTCGATTTCTTTGAAATAACACAAGAACTCTTGTAGACCTCCATAATTGGCAAATAAACATAAACTACACAAATTTTATGCTTTCCCAACCAATATATATGAAAACATCGACAGAAACTGATGTAAAAGTAGATGGAAAACATGGTAAATTGAGCGCACATCAGTCATGGAGCCAAACCAGCCTCAATAGTGGTAAGGATAATGGATACCTAAAAACGTTAATAGTGGACAGGATCAGATGATGCAACCTTGGGTCTGTCCTTTCCTTAAGGGGGTTGTCCCCACCATATGCACACACATATGATATACTAATAATCATGCTTCTAGATGCAAGGCGGAATATTAACACACTAGCATGCCCCTAAGATCAAGTGCTTAATAATAATAAGGCCTTATCACAGAATATCAAGTGGTATATCCCTCTCCTACCTCCACCCCCCTTCCCAATAGGGCGGAGACTAGCCAGTTCGTGAATGCATTTTATTCCATTATAATCGAATCGACCTGCAGGCTCGACCCGTAATCATATATAAAGCCCGCAGGCAAATCTCGTAATCATGCTCATAATATAAGTAAAGGTGGTGACATATGACTTGAATGACTCAAGACAAGAACCGATGAGACTAGGACGTCCTATGACCCTAGAAAAGACTCTAGATACTTCACAGATAACGACCGTTCTGTTTACATACGCATAAAGAAATAGAATGCTCAACGGTCAATGCAACCTAGCATGGTACTACATGGCATGCTGATCATGAATGCAAGCACCTAGTATATCATGCACACATAGTAGGGTTCTATTCGATCTGAGTAAGCTCCGTAGAGACTTACCTGGCGGTGCATAACAACATTGTAGCTATCACAGCTCAAAATCACCTAGTAGTCATAATGGAAGTATAAGTCTATCTATTCAAACATACAAGCACACACAATTTCATCACATATCGGAAGTCTCATCATCACATTCCATATAATCATCGTCATTCAACTCATATCATATTTCATCACAAAGTCTGTATATAAATCATCAAGTACCATCTCAACTCATTATCTCAACATCTCACCATGCTTTAACTTATCATCATATCATGCAACAACATATGGTAACATGTCATCGCCTCATATATAGATCCTATTCATACTTTTATTTTTAAGAACATGTCATGTTTTTCAATCATATAATATCATATCATGCCTTCATATAACAACACATCATTACATTATATCACAATTCATATATCATATCATAACACCTCATAACATGCTTCATAATCAACATATAACACATCAATATCACATATCACAATTTATACACATACAAGTTAGACAAGTAAGTCAATTTCCCAATATTTCCCAAAATCCATTTAGAATCTCAAGTTAGATCAATCTTTATTCAAAACATTTTTTCTCAATTCCCACTTGATCTAAAATTCATTTATAAAGCATAACCCTTTAATCTTATTATCTTATTTTATTAAAACAAATCCGACAATGTTAGAATATTTTCAAAAATTCCTCTTTTTAATTTTATTAAATACATTTACAATCTTGAAAACCTTTTCCGAATGTCTTTTTTAATATTCAAGTCCCATAATATTATATTTTAAATCTCAATAATAATATTGTATAATATATAAATTCTATTTATTAAATTTTTTACATTCATTAATGATATATATAAAAGTATAAGCCTTAACACTTAATAATATACATTTTATATAACATTTTCTTATCAAAATATGGCCCAAGCCAAAAGATAGGCCCAACCCTTTTGTAAAAATTCAGATCCGACCCAATCTTTAAGCCTAATTGCAAATCAGATTTTTTTTGACAAAAACCGGACCGGTTTTGTTTTAATTAAAGTTGAACCGGTTTCCTTCTCTTTTTAAAAAAACTGAACCAACCCTCTTTTTATAAACAAGGAACCGAACCTCACTCAGCTACTGTTCATCATCTCCCTCACCCAGCCCGACGGTTGCTCTCAGGCTCTCTCTCTCTCTCTCTCTCGTTCCGTACAGAAAATAGGGCATGAGACACACAGGAATTGCAAAAGAAGAAGGAGAAAGGAGGTGCTCACCGAGGGGCCTTTGTCTGCACCGGAAACGAAGCTTGAGGAGGTGCATTCGGGCTCGTCGGAGTTGGTTCTTCATGCGAGGATGTCTGGGGAAGGCGTGGGAAGATTAAAGGTGGAACCTTCCTCAACTTGGATCCGAAATGAAGGGGAAAGTGACCTTACCGGGCTCGGACTCCAAAACAAAGAAGGAGGGGGTCAAGGGCAATGCTTGGGCTCCGGGGGACATCTTCAACTGCTACTATCGCTTGTAGGCTCTGAGGAGGTGTAGGAGAGCGCTCCTGCTTCTAGCTCAAGGTGGAAGAAGGGAGAACGAGAGGGTAGGGCTGTTGTTTGCTCTCGGCAAAATAGGGGTGAAGTGGAAGGCGGGGTTGCAGATTCGGTGGTGGTCGGTGATGTGGATGGGTGGATGATGATGGTGATGGTGTGGTGGTGGAAGGATGGTGATGGAAAGGGATGAGATGTTGTGGTGGTGCGGCTGAAATGGCGGAGCTCAAATGTCCCCAGCAAGCTCAAATGGAGAGAAAAAGGGATAAGGATATGTTTGGCTTGTTGGGTTTGTGTGGGTATGGAAAGAGGTTAAAGATGTCTTGATTTTTGAAGAGAGAAATTTGTTGTTTATTTTTCCAAAGGAAGGAAGGGGAATCAAAGAAGGGAGGGGATAAGATTTGCCAAAAGAGGAGAAGATGAGTTGGAGGTTGAAATTGGTCAAAGTGGGGATCAATTGTAGAGATTTGGATAAGAATGGGATAAAGAGGATGAAAATTGTGGTCCCGAAGTCGGAATTTGAATTTCCAACGTTTGGTTTTCGGAATCCCGCTCTCTCGGTCAATTAGATTTTTAAAACCAAAAGGATATCGTTATCCGGTGGAATTTTTTCGAATCCCGAGATGAAAAGACGGAATCGATCTTTAAAAGTTTGAAATTGGGCCGGAATTTGCTTTAAGGATTTTGAGTTCGATTTATTAATTTGAAGATGAGATTTTTTTAAAATATACGATTTAAATCCGTTTTGAATTCTTTTTATTCGAAATCATAAATTTGAAAACTCGAGCCTTTACACGCTAAAAGTGTGATTGGGTAACCATTTTGTCATAATCAATTGGAGAAATAATTAGGTCCACATTTATGAGGTTTGCATATAACTTTTCTTGTTATATATATATATATATATATATATATATATATATATATATATATATATATATATATATATATATATATATATATTATCATCATAAGTACTAATATTCATCTGCTTATAATAAATCTACACAAGTCATGTTATCAGTCACACATATCATACCGTTAGTCAAACGATCAAATCATCATGCTAGTTAGTCAACGAACAAGTCGGATTCCCAAATTAGTTTCAAAATCATTTTAAAATCTGAGTTAAGCAGTTATGAATTTCGACCTTGAAAATGCTCGCAAAATTACTTTTTAATTTATTTATTAAGTCATTTTCCAACTTTGAAATTATTTTCCAAATTTATTTTTAAACTTCAAGTCTCAAATAATATATTTTAAATCCCAAATAATATTATATAATATTTTCAATACCATTTATCAAATACCTTCGTAAAATATTTTTAATACCATTTAAGTCCCAACTGTTTTTATTTAATAAAACCAACGCTGTATAAAATCTCCATAATAATATTTTATATCCAAATCCTCAAATAACGTTATATAATATTTAAATACCATTAATTAGTAAAATAAGTAAACGGATAAACTCGAACCGAACCAAACCCATTTAACCCCAACCGAACCGAACCTGTAATTATTAAATCCCACGGAGGCTGACTGGACAGGCCCCACACCTAGTTCGTCTTCCTCCTCACGTCTGAGCATCTCCGTTGCGGTGGTCGTACGTCTCTCGTTGCGCTCCTCAGCCCCCGTGATAATGCATATCCTAGATAGGCATTATAGACATTTTTAGGCTAGTTAGGTTGCATTTAGTTAATGATTTGGAGTTAAAGTGCATCTGAAGATTACTTTGGAAGAGTTCGGATGTTGGGCGAATTTGGGAGTATTTTTACATAGTTAGATTCGAACGCTATTGGGATGCATAATCTCGGAGACTTGAAGAAAGAAGAAACAAGGAATTGGAGTTGATCTCGGCTTCTGGATGCAAGATATGCAGCGGGATGAATGTCGCGGCCACAGCATACATGTCGCGGCCGCCGCAAGGAGCAGGAGCGGCGAGCTGAGTTGAGCACGCGTGCAGCGGCCACAACACCTATGCCGTGGCCGCCGCATCAGACATTTGAGTGCCGCGTTTTATTCTATTGAAACCCTAGTGTTTGTTATCTCATTTTTGTTCGGCTTAGACTTTTTAAGGCCGAGTGTTATTAGTTTTCAAGTACTTCATTTTCTATTCCACGTTCTATCAGACATTTGAGAGATTGAGCGATGTTTTCCTTGAGGAACTAAACTCATCTGTTCTGCCTATAATTTGAAGCTTCATTTGGATTGATTGTGAGTTTTTTATTCTCGTTCCTTAATTCCGCTATTGAATGCTTCGACTTCCTTGTGCTTTGATTGCTTTATTGTTTTGTTCTATCTTGTCTGGCCAACTTGTTAGATCAATTCAATTGCTAGGGTTCTGTAGATTCTTGATTGCGAACCTTAACCCAAGTGGCAAACTTATCCCTTTAGGGCTGATTGAACTAATTGGACAAGTAGGAAGTTGGATGTTTTGTTAAATCCTTCTTTAGGGACTGCAAATACCTTGGCTAATCTCTGAACTTAAAGCTATCAATTGGGTTAAATCCTTCTTTAGGGACTGTTCGATTGATATAGGTTTCCAGGACTGATTGGACTAGTAACTATATTAGGTCGGGACAAGGGCATTCATAGGAAACTTAATAGGACGAGAAGAAGTTACAAGGATCGTTTCAGCCAAATAAAGTGGAAAATTGTAGGTAGAACTGCTTCTCACAATTGTTTGAATCAAAAACCATTTACTCTTGCTTTCATAAATCCTCTTTGCTCTCACAAACCCCCCATTTGGTTACTAAATCGGCATTTAAATCATACTTGAGCAACAAATCCCCATGTGGATCGACCTCTGACTTATTGTTGTACTAGTTATAGGTTTGAGTTTTACTTTGATGAATCAATGACAGGTTTTCCCTCCGTCAAATTTGGCGCCGTTGCCGGGGAGATTTAATTATTCTTGTGTGTTTTTGTTGCTAATCTTGGTGTGGATCATCTTATATGATCCATACCCGTGCTACTAACATATGTTGAAGGTGAGGTTATTACAGTTACACGGAGAGAGTTTTCATCAATACTTCATCAGACTGCATGAGTACATTAATGATGTTTATTCATGGGGATATCAAGCAAGTTTAAGGGAAGTGCTTCTATGCAACTTTGATGGCATGACTTCTGAGACACGGAGTCTTGTTGAGCGCATGAGTGATGGAGGTTTATTAGATATGGGAATCTTGGAGATGTGGGAATTTTTCTGCAACATGGATTATCAATGTGCGCAGAATGGGTCACTTCCTCAAGTATCTCAAATCGTTGAGACCTCTGTTGCACCTCTTGAGGTCATTGTTGAAGATCAAACTAAGAAGATAGAGGAAGAAGACAATTCATATGACGAGATCATCCCTAGCTTGCCCATTGATGAATCAAGTCCATAGCCTATTGCTGAGGCTACAGAGCAAGTAAAAGATGTCTCCTACACTGTTGTGAATATTGGTAGATGCGTTGATGTTCGGCTTTCGAACGGGAGGTAGATTCTTTGCACAAATAAAATATTCAAATTAAACTCTAACTATGCTAACTCCCTGTTCCTAGCAAATAATACAAGAATCCCTCCCGATGTAGTGGTAGGGTAATTCAGGATCGAATCCACGAGGAGGTATGTCAGTGCTTCCCTTGTTCAAATTACGATCAAGCTTTTGACCTTAGAAGACACTCGATATCGATGTGTCTGGTCGATATCGACCTCAGTTCTGGTCGAATTCTAGCCAAGTTCATGCAGAAGACAAAAGCAGAAAAGTCGACGTCCAGTGGAACCTCGATATTGACATTAGACCTCGATATCGACCTTTACAGTCGATTCCGATGTTTGTCACAGAAACTGTTTTGCGTAACCTATTGTCGGAAAAGTGTCTGAAGAACGTAGAATGGTAAAGAAGGATGATCAGAAATAAAAACTCAACATTTTATCAAATTCAATTAATTAAAAGCTTCCAAAGTCGGAGATTAATGCCACAACGATAACAATGCAAGTGTGATGCTAAAGTTATGAAATGTAATGTCTTTCCGTCAAATAACTTTCGTTACCAACACTTAGATGATTAGAGGCTCTCGCATAGTTCCTAAGAGTTACTATCCAATTCATGATTAATCCAAGTTCACAATATGAGTGGCTTTCACTTCAATAATGCAAATAATGAATCTCCCTAACTTTCGCAAGGATCATGAAAAGGTTAGAAGACGGAATCGCATAAAAGTCATACCTTTGATGCACTTACCCTACATCGCTATCGTCGGGCTCACCCCGACCCTAGAAGTGGGCTGACTACTCGCTTCTCATCATGCAACTCATCATCATCATTGAAAGAAAGTTACTTTGTATTTGCAAAAGAAAGAAATTACAACCGAACCAAGCCAATTCCTCTCTCGCTTTCAACCTTACTCGGCCTCCTCTCTCTCTCTCTCTACAAATTCTCTGTGATAAACTACTAAAACTCGATGTGCTTGGATGTAATTCAATGTTTAAACTCAGCCCTAACGGCCTATAGATATAGATATCGAACTTTGCTATCCAAAGACTCGAAACCTTATCTTTATTCTCTAAGATAAAACTTAAATAAAGTAAAAACTTAAAGTTTTATGGTAAAACAGCTCATGTGATAGCTCTGACGTTGAAGATAAGAAATCTCGACTTTAGGTTAGACGTGCAAGCTTCAGATATGAATTCTATCAAAATCCGAGTCGGACTTCTCTGTTGGCAACATCGATATCGACCTTCAGACGTCGATATCGACCTCTCTTTTATCTTATCTCGAGCTCTCCTTCTTCTACTCGCATTAGCACTCGACTTCTATCATTTATCTCGATCTAGGCACTCGATATTGACGATGCATCATCGATATCGACCTCTGCTGGTGTCGACATGCTCTGTTCTTCTCTCTGGTCGATTTCTGCCTCACTGCTGTACTCGATGTCGAGGTTCTCCAGTCTATTTCCACCTCTCAGAAGACTTCGAGTTCTTTTTCCGCTCTTTCAAATCTGTCCATTTTTGCCCTCTTTTCTGCGAAATCACATAGAAACTCATGCAGACCCATATATTTGACATTTAAGCATAAACTACACTAATCCCATATTCTCCCAATAATATGCATGCAAAAGAATGATAAAATGGACTTATATGTGCATAGAAAATATGGCAATATGCGCGCACATCAAACACTCCATACTTAAGCTTGCTTGTCCCCAAGCAATACCTTTAATGGTCATTCAGGGGAAGAAAGTAAACCCTCAACATAATAGATTCATTTTTCATATGTCCATACAATCAATTGCCATCCTTGATAAGGAACTAATGCCAACCAAATCCATGCCTGCGCATAAAAGCAATTTCATACTCATAAAAGGAGGTTTATATGCAAAAAACAATTTCAGCGACATAACATTAATGATCAAGAGGACTTTTGCAAGCTTGTGAGAAGTAGATTGGTAAAAGGCTAAATGTGGGCTAATATTTGGCCATGTGGTGTTAAATCCGGGGAAACATAATTTCTTTCCAAAACGTTCCACATTCCTTCTTCATAATGTCTCACCTTTCACACATCGCTCAATGCTTTTTTCACTTAAATGCTTTTACCTCTCTAACCTTGGTACTTCCTTCTCGCGAGTCACAAACATGGGTGTCATGAATGGCTCTGGATACTTAGTACTTCGGACTCCTCACCTTGTGTCCCATCTCGTTGAACTAACATCTCAACGAGCAGGGTCGACCTACCTTTATCTCATGAGGTGATTAGATTTTTTCTCGCTCATTAAATTTTCCATAATTCATAAATTCTTTCATACCTGCCAACAACTTCATAAATATATATATGCACAACTCTATATAACGACTCCAAAGATGACATCCATTCTCAAACTTGTCCCCGGATAGGGTATAAGGTATAAAATGGGAAATGTGTAATCTATGTGGAGCAATAATGATCATGATAAGGCTCATATATGGCTTGTGACTTTTGCGAATATGCATAGGTAAGGCTAGGATATGAACTTGTATATGTAAGCACTTGTATGGAAATTTCATAAAAAGTCCTCCATCAACCTATCATACACATGTCAAAAGAAACTTCAAATTTTCATCTCCTTTATTTTTTTCTTTTGCACTTCATTGGGACTTCCCTTAACTAGGCAATTTCATGTTACACTAGTACAAATTAAGTCATTAATAGCAAAAATTTAAAAGTGCTTATTCAAAACCGCTGTTAATGTATGAGAAGCATATCACTTTATTCAAAACCGTTGTTAATGTATGGGAAGCATAGTGTTTTTTCTAAACAAGCGCTGAGAATGTATTTAGTTTATTTTTTTAAAAAAACATATTTTTCAAGCATAGAGGTTGTATAAAACAAGTGCTATTAATGTATGGGAAGCACAACGCTTTTTTAGAAAAAGCGCTGAGAATGTATTTAGTTTTTTTAAAAAAAAGAAACTTAGTTATTATTAATTTTTCTAAATATATTTTTTCAAGCATAGCGGTTATATAAACTAAGTGCTATTAAATTAAAGCTTTTCTTAGCGCTTTTATTAAAAAGCGTTGTCAAAAAATGAAGGTGACAAAAATATTTACACGAACAGTTTCCCAATTATCCCTAATGCGATTTCCAAAATAAACTAGCCCCCAATTCTCCAAATCCCTAATTGACTACCGTGATTTTTCTCCAACTTCGTTTCATCTAGTCGGGCCGGTTATCAACGATCGTCGCCTATCTCCTTGTTTTCCATCAAGGAGCACAACTCCGACCCTCTGTTTACTGTCTCCCAGTTTGTCATCGACAAGCACCACCAGAAAGAGCAGCAATCCTTGTCACCGCTTCATCCACGTACTGCTAGCACTTCATCGAGCACAACCGACTGCTGTCGACTGTCACTGTCAATTGTTGTTCCTTGTCCTGGTTAACCCCTTTGATCTGCTTGGTGATGATGAAAACGATGATCCCAACCTCATCCTTTCTGCACAGTACCACAAGGTCGTTGCCGCTGTCACCGTCACCAAGAAGGTCGCTCCCGCCGCCCCTCAGGCTGCTAAGCCGGCCAAGCTACCAACGAAGCCTCTTCCTCCTACTCAAGCAGATAAAAGCTCAAACCTATTTAGGACCCTTTTGTGGTTCTTTGTTTGTTAGGTAATGCTTATATTATCTTAGTTTGGATGGATTGATGAACATTCGGACTATTTGTCGTGGATTTATTATGGTGTAATTTGTATTTGTCTTGGATTTGTCATTGTAATGTCAAAAATGGAGGGGTAAGGACCAAGTAGATAGGGTGACCGGCAGACTACTCGTTTAGATTGTTTTAATGTGTCTTGAGTGCTTACTGATGGTTGCTCCTTGGAGAAATAGGTTGCTAGTTAGTTCAAGGTGCTAAACAACACATTTGGTAGAACATTATTACCTGATCTGATTTATGAATTAGCATCTAGAATTGCTATTTATTTAGATCTATAAGTAGGTTGCTTGTATCCTTCATGTTTGATGTGTTCTTTCAATAATATGAGTTTCCTGATGCACCCTGCTGCTTGATGCATTATACGCCATTAAACTTAACTTAAATTTTATTCCTTTCTTCATATTCTAAAAGTAACTTTGGGGTTCAGTGATGGTCAGAAGCAAGGGGATGACAAATTAGAAATAGATGTGAAGGTTTTTTAAGACAGTTCTATTTATTTTGATGAAGTGTTGAAGTTTAAAAAGTAGGATTTCCTCAACCCTAAAATTGCATATTAAAATGTTGAGCCAAAAATGGGAAATTTCTCCCCAATCATTTATTTCAATGTGTTTTGGCTGCTCAGGTATAAGTTGATCCTTGTCATTGAGACTGTCACTGAACTGCCTTTGAATTTGGAGGTGGGCCCTATGAGCATGATAAAGTGACAACTGTTCTTGCAGGTTGATCAATCATTCCAGATCCATCGTAGTTATGGAAGCATGCTCGAGGACGAATCCGATGAGCTTAAGGTATTATTTATGTGATTATTTTATATCGGATTTTCTCATGCGATTAGATTTCTGTTTGTCAAGGCAATTTATACTCGAGAAACAGTGCATATTGCTTTTTCCTGAATTGTTGATGCATATTCATCACTTGGGCGAGGAATATTCAAATGATTGATGATATAGCTTATTTATTTTTGTATTCTCACACCATTCTTTGTTTTTAGTAGTTGTAGTCTTTCCATTTTTTTTTAATTCACCCTCTTTTATTATGTAGAGTATTTTTGGAAGGAAATCTGTATCTCCTAGTAATCACCATGGTTGTCTCCATACTTCACTTCGTATTTGGCTTTTTTGCCTTTAAGAATGGTGAGGGACAAGATTGCATTTTTAGGGTCGTAGTTCTACTGCAATTTTAGTTTTTTTAGTTGTTTAATCAGAAGGATCTTGCTTACTTGATTATATTTTAATGTCACAGATATTTAATTTTGGAACAAGAACAAGTCAATAGAGGGTCTATTATCCAAGCCTGTTGTGGTTAAATTTTTTCATCAGCTGATCATCTTCCTTTATCTCCTTGATAACGGTACTTCATGGATGATACTTGTGAGTTCTAGGGTCGGTTGTTGTACCGAGTTTTGGAAAATAGGGAAAACTATGCACATAAAGATACACATCTTTGATTCATAATCATACTGATGCTTATCCCCTACCCTGGTTATGCCACAAAGTAAATTACATATAGTTTTTTCCCTTCCTATGACTTATAGTTGCTTTTTAGATCAATTTCCTTGAATAGTTATGTGCTGAGGATTGTAATACATGTTCTTCATTTTTTTCCAGATTGATAGATCCAGAAAGATTCCTATGTTGAGGTTCAGAGACCGTGAATCTTACAAAAAGAACAAGACAAAGGAGTATGATGATATTGCAATTAAGTATTTATCTTATGTCTGTTCTTCATTTTTAATTATCTAGGAATTATTTTGATTATCTAGGAAATACTTTTTCGTACCTAACTGTAACGGCCTGGATATAAATCCCCAGGTTACGTTTTCAAGGTCGGATACCTTCGTTCGGATCTTGCAATTCAGGTACGGGTCAGTCCGGTTCTTCGCTTTCGCCCAGGAGGATTCCCCGTCATAGAAGCATGGAGCAAGCAAGGAGCAAGTACCTAACACTATCCACGAAGTCAGACCCAGAGACGCCTGCGGGCCCTAAAGACCGCACTGAGGCCATATAATATGCATATACCTAGAACAAAGGATGGTCTAATGCGGTACATAATTTAAATCACACTAGCATGCTCCTAGTTGAAATAATGTGCAGAAAACTGTAAAGGCGCCCTAAGAATGCCAAGTGGCATATCCCCATATCTCTGTATTTCCTGTACCCACTCCGAGTTAGGGCGCTCGGCCTCAGCCGAACCGTAATAGATATATTCACGTACCCACTCCGAGGTAGGGTGCTCGGTCTATGCCGAACCATATAAAGATATATACAATTCATGCTCATCGACTCGATCAGGGACCAAAACGGTATAAAACACGAATGCCCCCATGACCCTAGCAAAGACTCTAAGACTCACAGATAACGGTCGTTCTGTTCCAAACGCATAAAGAATACGGATGCTCATTCGAAAGTGCAAGTCCTAAGCATGATACTACATGGCATGCTTTTATGTATATGCAACACCTACATACTATATGACACATCAGGCAGGAGGTTCGAGTTACTGAGTAAGCTCCCGTAGGAAACTTACCTGGAGGCGCGCAGAATCCAAAAAATAATCAGCAATGGCAAGCAATCCAATCATGTCACAAATCACCTAGCATATATCATAAGATGTGCATAAGTCTTCGTCTAAGTCACACAAGGCGCACCTAACTATCGCACATAAGTTCACATAACCATAGAATATCGCATCTTAACATTTCATCCTTATCACCTCAACTCATCTCGTCATCTTCCTTATTCATTTCCATCAATCAGCTGACATCGTCACATATCGCCTTATTCTCATATCTTAATCCTTCCATTTTATCTTAATTGTCATATTTCATCATGTCTCATCTTATATATCATCACATAATATCATATAACATCTCATCATGCTTTATAATTCAATTCAAGATTCTAACAGGTCAAATCATGCTACAATTCACATATAACCATATCTTATTCACATACTTCGCGTCATGCTTATCAGATTAAGATATCGCCATAATCATATATCATATTATAACACAACACTTCATAGCATGCTTCATAATCAACACATAACACATCAATATCACATATGTTAATTTATATATATATATATATATATATATATATATATATATATATATATATATATATATATATATATATATACACAAATCAGACATGTCAATTTCCCAAGATTCCCGAAGCTCTTAAATCTCAAGTTAGATCAATCTTTATTTAAAACATCTTTTCCAAATCACACTTGAACCAAAAATCCATTTATAAACCATTGCGCTTTGATTAACTTATATTATTATTTTATTAAAATAAATCCGACAAGATAAGGATATTTTCAAAATTCCTCTTTTCATTTATTAAACCAATTCCCTTTTACTAAATCAACTTCTAACCTTTAAAACCCTTTGTCCAAATTCTTTTCTTTTTAAAATACATATATCATAATATTATACTTTTAAACCTCAAAATATAATATTATTTATATTCCACTTATTAAATATATTCTATATCGAATATATATAAGACTTAGAAATTCTTTTTAAAACTCAAGTCCGATTAATAATATATTTTAATTCCCAATAATTTTAAAAGTCATAAATTTATATAATATATAGTCCAATTATTTAATAATTAAGTAAATAGCCGAAAATGCCCCAAAATAAGTCTTTAAAACATAATATTAATTTCATTACATTTTAAGATATTTTTTCATATACAATATATATAATCCAATTAAGAAACAACCCTAAAGCTAAACAAAACTCAGCCCAAAACAAACACCAAGCCCATCGGATCAAAATATAGCCCAAAATATCATCCCTTGAAATCTGATTTGAAACCCTAAGAACCGGCCCACTTATTTAAATAAAACCAGTGAACCGGGTTTATTAACCAAAAGAAAACACTGAACCGGACCCATCCCTGTACCGCTTCTTCAACCTTGATTTGTTAGCTTTGCACACAACGGAAGAAAGAAAAAAAACGAAGGGAGACAGAGGTCTCGCCGGAGCTTTCTTGCTCTTAACCCGGACCACTTCCCGACCCTATGGACATGAAAGACCAAGACGAAACCAAAGGAGAAGAGGGAGAGGGTTAGCTCACCGAGGTTCTCGACATTTCGCCGTGGAGCCTTCGTCGATGTCGGAATTGGGCTCACCAAAGTCGGAATCAAATGAGCTTTCCTGGGTCGACAATGGGAGGTCAAAAAGGCGAAGCTTTTGGGGTTTATTAAGCGAAAAGGGAAGGAAACCCTTACCGGGGTTGTGAACGGAAACAGGGGAGGAGAGAGAGAGCTCGACGACACTCAAAAGGTGCTCAACGGGGGCTCGGGCATGCTCTGATGTTGCTTCTCAACTCTTGGAGCTTGGCCGCTTCACAAGGACGAAGAAGGAGGTGAAGATGCCGACTGATGGAGGTGGTGGTGGGATGTGCTTGCGGCGGAAATGAAGGAATGAGGGTAGTGTTGGCTGGGACAAGGGAGGAACAAGGAGAAGAGGCAGTGTTGACAAGGAGGGGTAGAGTAGCGGTTGGGGCAGGTGGCGTCTGAGGAGGAAGGTGGAGGTTGTGTGGTGGCTCGGCACCCGGGCTGCTGCTACTGGGCATTGAGGACAATAGGAGAGGAAGTGAAGGATGTGTAGAGGTCTGTGGGTTTTGTCTTGTTTCATGCTCATCAACAGAGAAGGGGTAATGGGTTGTTCTTTTGTGAGGTGAAACAGAGGGAATGGGATGGCTTTTCTGAATTGGCACGGGAAGGTTGGTCTTCAAAGCCAAAGAAGGTAAGGGGGTATGGGTGAGGGGAGGTAGGAGGAGGGGTGTGTTGGTCTTTAAATGGAAAGAAACAAAAGAGGAGAGTAAGGGAGGCTGAGTATAACTGACTAGCTGCACAGTCTAGAGAAAGGGAAAGGTGGGGGGAAAGAATACTAGGCAGGTGGTCCTAAATAATACCCGAACAAATAAATCCCAAAACATGCTCGCTCGAACCAATCCCGACTCAACATTATTAATAGAATTTTTCAAACTTGAGAGAGTTAATCCAAAAAAAATCTAGCATGTATACTCAAATCTCAAGTCAAAATAGCGGAATTGAAATCCGTCGGAAAAATCTGTTCAAAGCAATGTTGAAACTCACTATAGAAAATTTCAAATGATCTGAAAGCTCGAGGACAGAAATTCTCAAAATTTTCAAAATTTCCTTATTTCAAATCATCATCCGATTAAAATATTATTTAAATATTTCCAGTCTTTACACTAAATGTATTAGACATTTTATTTTCATTATGATGCATGAATTTAATATTTTTGACATTGTTATGACAATTCAAGTATTTGGTACTCTTTGTGTGTGAAAATTGATATTTTTGGGTTCATTTGTTCATTTGAATATCTGGTATGGTTGTTTGTTCATATTTTTAATAGGGATATATTGATGGATGAATACCAACACCTGGCGGAAAAAAAAATATATGCATAGACAACAATTATTAGTATAACCGATGTGATCTTCTATTTAATAATAAAAAAACAATGGACAACAGTGTTTAAGAAAAACCGTTGTCCTTTAGCGAAAGTAAAAAAAAAAGAAGCTTGATAGCGCTTTTTACAAAAAAAAACCGTTTTCCTTGTACTTTTTACAGTGCTTGTTAAGAAAAACCGCTATCTTTTAGAAAAAAAAAAAGAAGTCTGATAGCGCTTTTTACAAAACACCGATGTCCTTCCCCTTTTCACAGCGCTTTTTTATTTTCGCTCTTACACATGCTCTCCGTGAGTTGATTAACATCACCTCAATAAGCGTTGTCCTTCCCTATAAATTAAACCGCTTTTAATGAGTAAGTTTGTACTAGTGTTATATCTCTAATGAATCTAATTTTCCATGACTCTTTCCTTTATTTTCAATTTTTGATGGGGGTCATTTTTCTCTTTTTTTCGAATTAAAAACTATAAAGATATGACTAACTATGTAATATGCATGAACATTATAAAAAAATATGCAATAACTTATGAAATATGCTAAAACATGTAAGTAAGCCTTTCCCCCAACCCATACTTAAAGTTTACAGTGTCCTCACTGTATTTGAACTAGGGTTAAGAAAAACTTACTAAACCGTCACAAATTTCAGGAGTCGAAGAAGTCAGCAGGCATGGTCGATATCGACCTTGGAACATTGAAATCCATCTCTAGTATCGATATCTGGCTCAAGCTTCAGGGTGATCCGGCCTCGACCACAAGCTTATCTAAATCGACCATAAGGTCGATGTCGATGTGTAACATCGATTTTGATGTCTCTTCTGTGTGCTTTTCTCTTTCCTGCAACTTGTTAAAAACAAAACCAAAATAAAAACATGCAAGACAATAAAGTGTAGTGTCTCAAACCAAATTAAAAACTGTCTAAAACCAAAACTAAGTCTTTGTTACAAGCTCTAGACTTTTAAGTCGCTAGGCCGACTTCATCCTTGTGCGCTCCTCAAGGCGGAATTTGCAGAGCCCATGTGGCTTGGGCCTCAAATATTACTCCTTTCTTGTCACGCAGCTGCATTCCGCCGGGATGGATCTGATTCACCATGAATGGTCCCAAATTCTTATCTTTGAATCTCGTAGGGAACTAATGGTCATTGAATTTGGCAACATAAACTTTGTCTCCTATCTCATATTGGCTTGAATCATCATCGGATACCCTACATAAGCGCACATGCCAAGGCACACCTCTTCCAAATAATGATAAATCTTTTATTGTAATGGAACAAGAGGAATCCGTACCTTGACTTACCTGGGTCGACATCGATGTTCAGTCCTCGATATCGATGTTCAGTCCTCGATATCGATCCCTGTTGTATTCCTGGAGGATTAGTCGATTTGGAGAGTTCTCCCTCGATATGATCAGGTCGATTTCGACCCCCAGAGATCGATATCGAGGTCTCTGTTCCTCCCTTCTCAGTGCTTATGGTGGTCGATTTCGGCTCTAGGGCATGGTCGATATCGACCTTCATCCCCGGTTTCGATGTTTCTTCTCCTCCGTCGACCCCATACTTTAGACCTGACACAGA
This sequence comes from Persicaria maculosa, assembly GCA_963922045.1. NCBI lineage: Eukaryota > Viridiplantae > Streptophyta > Magnoliopsida > Caryophyllales > Polygonaceae > Persicaria > Persicaria maculosa. The sequence goes on from OY998267.1 coordinate 65,176,574, forward strand.
ATCTTGAACATTATTAGTCGATATCGACTTACCTGGGTCGATTTCGATGTTCTGTTTGGCACCTTCATTCAAGATTGCCACAAACTCCTCCACTTGGGCTTCTATGGCCCTCTTTTCTAGCTCTTCCGGTGTCATACTCCTTACCTTGGCTTCTCCACATGCGATGTAGACACCATTGATGGCTTTTATCTCCATTGGCCCTTGATTTTTCACCGTCTTGTTGAAGGCATACTCTATCACCTCGTCACTAATTGTGAATGAGAGCAATCCTTTCTTCACGCTAATGTTGGCATCGACGATTGCTAGGAATGACCTACCTAAAATAATGGGACAAGCAGGGTCCTCCGCTATATCAACAACTAAAAAAGCAGCAGGGACAAAGAATTTACCTACTTGTACTGGCACATCAATTACTATCCATGTGGGAATTACTACCGTATTGTTTGCCATATATAACCTTGCATACACGGGCTCCAGAGGACCTATCTTTACCTTGTGCCATATGGTTAGTGGCATCATGGTTACGCTAGCGCCCAAGTCAACTAAAGCATTAAATTTGAATCGACCTAAGCCTATAGCGATAGAAAACTTACCTGGGTCCACCCGCTTTTGTGGTAGCTCCAATCTGTTGCACTCCTCTGCGATCTCAGAAAGCGATCACTTCTTACTCAATATGTCCTTAAGGAATCTTACATAGGACGGCATCTCATGAAGTGCTTCTGTGAATGGTATTGAGACGTTAAGTCCTTGAAGCATCTTCACGAACCGCTGGAATTTCTTCTCCATCGGGTCCTTAATCATCTTTTTAGTTGGGAATGGCAACACCTTCTTCCTTCCTGCGGCTGTAGTTGGGTCGACATCGAAATCAATAGGGTCGACATCGACTGGAGGAGTCGATTTCTGTGGTGACGCGGCATCAGGTCGACATCGACAGGAAGGTCGACATCGACGTCACCTTGGTCGATATCGACGGGGGGGTCGATATTCATGTCTGTTTAGGCTCCTTTTCCTCCGCTTTTTGCTCGGGAGTTTGTAATTGATGCCCACTCATTAGATTATTTGCCGCAATATGTCCAGTGGTCTTGCCTTTTTAGTTGGGCACAGTTGATCCAGGGAATGATCATGACGCTTTAGGTATTGCTTCCGCCAATTGACCCATTTGGGTCTCCATGTTGTGCTTCCAAACGTCGATCTCCACAAGTCTAGAATTGATGCCCTGCAGCTGAGTATGGATGAAGTTGTTGGGTTGTTTGAACTCAGGATGGTTCCTCCGCATCTCATCAAGAATGATCTGCAGGTCATCCTTCCTTATTTCTCGCTCAGGGTGCCCTGGTGCTCTATATGGTGAGGGATACCTTTGTTGATAGAACCTTTGATCGCCCCAGTATGGTTGATTGCCCCCTCCATAGGTGCCTCTTGTCCACTTCGCTTCCTCATGTTATTCCGTCATGGATACTTGCTCAGTATGTAGACATGCACTAGTGTTATGCCTTGTTGAACCACATTCTTGACAAGGTTGATTGTTGCTCAGGAACCTGACTTGCTTTTGAAGGTGGCATGTCTGATCGTTGTGGAATTGTTGTCGCACATCAGGATCTATCTCCCTTGGAGGCTCATATAGTGGCATTGATGGGGCAGGCCTTGCATCATAGGCCGCAGCAGTCCCATAGGTGTTATCAAAGTTCACGAGCCTCTCAATGGTCTCCCATGCCTCTGTTGGTGTAAGCTCAATGTACCGATAAGAGGTATATGAATTGATCCTCTCCTTATTTAGCGCATCAAGGGAATTGTAGAATATCTCCTGGATGACATATGGAAGTTGTCCATACGTCGGGCATGATCTCAGCAAGTCCTTAAAGTGCTCCCACACCTGTGCTAGTGTTTCACATGGCTTTTGTTTGAAAGTCGTGATCCTTTGTCGCAGCATCGCCGTTTTAGAAGGTGGAAAGAACTTATTCAAGAATGCATCCTTCACCTCCGCCCATGTCCTGAGCGAGCGTGACGCCAAACTCTCAAGCCATTGTAATGCCTTCCCTGCCAAAGACCATCTAAAAGATTTTAGTCTCACATACTCTAAATTTACTCCATCAGCAATTTTTTCACATAAATCCATAAAAGTAGAGATGTGTTGCAGTGGGCATTCATTAGGTCTTCCTTCAAAAGTGTTTCTTTTAATTTCATAAAGGAAGTTAATTTTAATCTCATAATTGGAAGGAGGAATAAGTATAGCGGATGCAGGAACGTGAAGCGGCGGATGCATGTATTGCATCGCCATCTGTGGATACTGATTGAGCCGCTCTTGGGGTTGTCTGTGCGCATCCTCCTCCCTATCAGCACGGGATCGCTCTGCAGCAGCGGCAACCCTTTTAGCAGCGATTGTGGCATTGTGGTCCTCGATCTCCTACCTCAACCGCTCTATAGTCTCAGCCTGTGTCTCGTTGTCATCCATGATTCGAATTGCTTTGTTGCGAAGATGGAAGAAACGTTCAGGCTCGTTGATGGTTTCCAGGATAGGTCCGTGATCAGAACGTCACATAAACCTGCAAAATAAGCTCTAAAAGATCGTGAGAAAACTTAGGTGGCGATTGATTGCCTCCCCGGCAACCGCGCCAATTTGTTCGGCTTTCGAACGGGAGGTAGATTCTTTGCTCAAATAAAATATTCAAATTAAACTCTAACTATGCTAACTCCCTGTTCCAAGCAAATAATACAAGAATCCCTCCCGATGTAGTGGTAGGGTAATTCAGGATCGAATCCACGAGGAGGTATGTCAGCGCTTCCCTTGTTGAAATCACGATCAAGCTTTCGACCTCAGAAGACACTCGGTATCGATGTGTCTGGTCGATATTGACCTCAGTTTTGGTCGAATTCCAACCAAGTTCCTGTAGAAGAAAAAAGCAAAAAAGTCGACGTCGAGTGTAACCTCGATATCGATGTTAGACCTCGATATCGACCTTTACAGTCGATTCTGATGTTTGTCACAGAAACTGTTTTGCGTAACCTATTGTCGAAAAAGTGTCCGTAGAACGTAGAATGGTAAAGAAGGATGATCAGAAATAAAAACTCAACTTTTTATCAAATTCAATTAATTAAAAGCTTCCAAAGTCGGAGATTAATGCCACAACGATAACAATGCAAGTATGATGCTAAAGTTATGAAATTTAATGTCTTTCCGTCAAATAACTTTCGTTACCAACACTTAGGTGATTAGAGGTTCTCGCATAGTTCCTAAGAGTTACTATCCAATTCATGATTAATCAAAGTTCACAATATGAGTGGCTTTCGCTTCAATAATGCAAATAATGAATCTCCCTAACTTTCGCAAGGATCATGCATAGGATAGAAGACGGAATCTCCCTAATTTGATGCACTTACCCTACATCGCTATCGTCGGGCTCACCCCGACCCTAGAAGTGGGTTGACTACTCGCTTCTCATCATGCAACTCATCGTCATCATTGAAAGAAAACTACTTTGTATTTGCAAAAGAAAGAAATTACAACCGAACCAAGCCAATTCCGCTCTCGCTTTCAACCTTACTCGACCTCCTCTCTCTCTCTCTCTATAAATTCTCTGCGATAAATTACTAAAACTCGTTGTGCTTTGATGTAATTCAATGATAAAACTCAGCCCTAACGGCCTCTAGATATAGATATCGAACTTTCCTATCCAAAGACTCGAAACTTTATCTTTATTCTCTAAGATAAAACTTAAATAAAGTAAAAACTTAAAGTTCTATGGTAAAACAGCTCATGTGAATATGTGATAGCTCTGACGTTGAAGATAAGAAATCTCGACTTTAGGTTAGACGTGCAAGCTTCGGATAGAATTCTATCAAAATCTGAGTTGGACTTTTCTGCTGGCAACATCGATATCGACCTTCAAACGTCGATATCGACCTCTCTTTTATCTTCTCTCGATTTCTCCTTCTTCTACTCGGATTAGCACTCGACTTCTATCATTTATCTCGATCTGGGAACTCGATATCGACCATGCATCATCGATATCGACCTCTGCTAGTGTCGACATCCTCTGTTCTTCTCTCTGGTCAATTTCTGCCTCACTACTGTACTCGATGTCGAGGTCCTCTAGTCGATTTCGACCTCTCAGAAGACTTCGAGTTCTTTTTCCGCTCTTTCAAATCCGTCCATTTTTGCCCTCTTTTCTGCGAAATCACATAGAAACTCGTGCAGACCCATATATTTGACATTTAAGCATAAACTACACTAATCCCATGTTCTCCCACTAATATGCATGCAAAAGAATGATAAAATGGACTTATATGTGCATATAAAATATGGCAAATTGCGCGCACATCAGTTGATTCATTTGACTGCTACTCTGATAAGCCACCAATAGAATTGAATTGGTGGTATTATATACCCTCTGTGGGTAGTCGAGCTCAGGAATACAATAAGTCAAAACAAATCTTAAATTCTTTATTATTTAGTTTCAATTTATTTGTATGTAGTGCATGCTTGTTTGGTAGTTGTGCGCAAGAGTTCGAATTGTTACTGAGGGCTTTGACTATGTCTGATTAGAGTCTTAAGCTTACCCACAACGTCGAGCCAAGGACATGAAACAAAGGCGCTTCTCGGGAGGCAACCCGAGGTAAGTTTTCTAATTTAGTTATTTCAATTCCTAGTTAGCTAGTTTTCTTTTCAATAAATTAGGTTTTCCATTAGGAATTAGATAGTTGCTTTTAGTTTTGGATAGACAAAGTTTTCATGAAAGGTCGCACGAAACAGGTAGCGGCCACCGCAATGCTCAGATCTGACTTATATGCCTGCTATTTATTCATGGGTCTACTCTTCCACCACATTGTGAGTATTTCATTCATCTCTCCCTCTATGATTTATTGTTTTTGTTGTCTTTTATGTTTCATTGAGGACAATGAAAGGTTTAAGTGTGGAGGAGATATTGCATTGCATATAGATAGAGTTTGCATACCGTGTTTATTTATGTCTTCATAGTTATTTTTATTCATATATTGCATTTCAAAAAAAAATATCATGCATTGCATATACATAGATTTCAAATACCCACCTTAGTTAGCGAAACTCTACATTCTTATTGCATGAACCTGTAAATCCTACGATGAATTTGATTTGCTTAGCCTGATCACCTTAAAATGTTTTCTTATGAAGCATGATTTTGTGATGTAATTGAGCATGTATGGTTGAGCTTCAGTATGATTGAAATGCTTGCGAAACTCTACCTCTTGGCATTGACTTCAGTATATATTTTTCAAGACTGACTCACATGTTTGTTGCTTGCGGAGTTTATGTTTATAGTTTGAGTCTTTTGTTTGAATTTGTGCATATTTAGGGAAATAAAGTGGCAATGGTTGATACACTTAGTAACCGGGTCTACGCATGACACCCATGGGTATGATTTGCGCAAAACGGTGTTGAAAACTATCCACTATGAAAGAAAGCTTGATCATTGAGTAACCGGAGTCATTCATGACACCCATGTTTGCAACTCGCGTCAAAAGATGTTCAAGTAGACTTTACTTAAGTAGGTTGAGGTGTTGATAGACCCCATGACACCCATGTTTGCGCCTCGCGTAAGGAAGACACCAAGGCAAGAAAACAAATAAAAAAAAGAGAAAAAGAAAAAAAATAGAGTCATATTTTGTTTATTGTTCTTTATTGTGTCCCGCAAGTAATGGCATTTCGGTGGAGATTTGGTGATATTATGGTCAATGTCTATGAGCTTAGTGCATTTTGGATTGAGTTGAGAGTTGAACCTTAAAGCCTAAACATATGAGAGCATGAGTGAAACACATTTCTGGTGAGGTTGGATGATTTCTACTTCTAAGCTTTGATCACTGGAATACATGCTATGATGTTTATTCACTTGGTCTTGTGTTCATTTAAAATTGATGTTGCTTTTGGTTTGGGCAAATGCATGAAGAAGGAAAGTGTAGGTATAGGTTGCTTTTATATTGTACGCTCGAGGACTAGCGAAGCTTAAGTGTGGGGGAGTTTGATAGCATGCATATAGATGGTCATAATAGGTTTTATTTAGCTTAGTTAAGATGCATATCATGCATGGTCTAAGCACAATTTGCATATTTGCTCTCTATGTTGGTGGAGTCGGAATCTACACGTTTTTATTGATTATTTCAGGTAACTGTGGATCCGAGGAGGAGACATGGGTTGATGAAACATTAGATGAGGATGTCTAGTTGATTGAGGAATCTTATATGAAGATCTAAAGAGGTCCTGAGAAGAAGAAGCGAGCCTAAATGAAGAACAAGTCTGCAGAAGTTGTCGCCAGACATGCTGAACTTGTTTTGCACTTTCTGGAGGCATCGGTTGTCCGATCGACTATTATGACCATGCGTTGGAAAGCTCTTTCAAAGAGCTACAACTTTCCTGTTGATGTCGAGAGCTGATTCAAAGAAGAGTTTTCGTAAAAGACCGATGCAGCGGCCGCCGCATTATGCAGCCACAGACTGAGGCTACCTAGGGTCCTTCCTTATGGCCCTACTGATGATGCCTTCTACTTGTTGACTGATGTGGATGATGATGCTGCTGATGAGAAGGAGGAGCAGGCGGATGCACATGATCACCCTATGCCTGACTATCATGGGGGTGGTGCGCAGTTTGCTGCAGGCCTTTCTGCTGGGCCTAGTTCCTCTTATGTTGACTCCACTTGGCGTGAGGACATGTTCGCACAGATGCGCCAGCTTTCTATCCGTCAGGACTCCTTTCAGTTCGAGTTCAACAACTTGGGTCGCAATGTTTTTGATATAGCCTCTTCTATAGAGGACATGTAGAGGCAGCAAGAGTATTACTATAGCCTGGGGTGGCCCCAGTTTCCGCCCTACCAGTCGCCACCTTAATGAGCAGTTAGTTTTCTTTACCCTCACCTCGCATTTATTTTATTTAGTTTTGTTGTCTTTGATATTTCATTGAGGACAATGAAAGGTTTAAGTGTGGGGGAAGGAAATTTAGTGTATATAGTTGAATTTAGTATATATAGTGCATTTAGTTAGACCATGTTTAAATTTCTGCACACATTTTATTTTGAATCATTTCATATTTACATTTTCTGTTTAATTATGCATTGAAAAAAAATTCCAAAAAGATCATCCATTGCATACATATGTGTTATTCAAATACCCATCTGGCTTAGTTTGTCCTCTAATTTAAATTTCAGCATGATCATATAAATCCCATGGAGTTCTGGATGTTTTGGCCTTATCTATATTCTTGATTTTATATGAAGCATGGCCTTGCAAATATAATTGAGGATGTATGATTGAGCTAAAGTATGATTGAAATCCTATGAACATGACCCTTGTGAGAATGTTAGCCTTATTTGGAATCATTTCTAATTATTTTGCTCAACTGTGTGATTTACTCTCCTTGTGTTGCTACCTCTTGGCATTGACTTCAATATCTATTTTTCAAGACCGACTCACATAGTTGTTGCTTGCGGAGTTTATGTTTATATCTTGAGTCTTTTTGTTCTAGTTTGTGCATATATAGGGAAATAAAGTGGCAATGGTTGATACACTTAGTAACCGGGTCTACGCATGACACCCATGTGTATGATTCACGTAAAACGGTGTTGAAAACTATCCACTAAGAAAGGAAGCTTGATCATTGAGTAACCGGGTTCATTCATGACACCCATGTTTGTAACTCACGTCAAAAGATGTTCGAGTGGGCTTCATTTTAGGAAGTTGAGGTGTTGATAGACCAGGGCCATTCATTACACCCATGTTTGCGCCTCGCGTAAGGAAAGCACCAAAACAAATAAATAGAAAAAAAAAGAGAGAAAAAGAAAAAAAAAAGAAAAAAAAAAGAAAAAGAGAGTCACATTTTGCTTATTCTTTTTCTTTATTGAGTCAAGCAAGTAATGGCAATTCGGTGGAGATTTGGTGATATTGTGGTCAATGTCTATGAGCTTAGTGCATTTTAGATTGAGTTGAGAGTTGTACTTTAAAGCCTAAACACATGAGAGCATGAGTGAAACACATATTTCTGGTGAGGTTGGATGATTTCTACTTCTAAGCTTTGATCACTTGGATACATGCTATGACGTTTGTTTGCTTGGTTTGTGGTTGCACTTGCTATAATGTTGCTTTTTGATGAGGTTGAGACTTGAAGGGATTTCCTGTGGGATGCATTGATTTATGTTCATTCTATCATTGCTTGGGGACAAGCAAAGGCTAAGTGTGGGGGAATTTGATCATGCATATCCTAGATAGGCATTATAGACATTTTTAGGCTAGTTAGGTTGCATTTAGTTACTGATTTGGAGTTAAAGTGCATCTGACGATTATTTTAGAAGAGTTCGGATGTTGCGCAAATTTGGAGTATTTTTACAGAGTTAGATTCGAACGCTATTGGGATGCATGATCTCGGAGACTTGAAGAAAGAAGAAACAAGGAATTGGAGTTGATCTCGGCTTCTGGATGCAAGATATGCAGCGGGATGAATGCCGCAGCCGCAACATACATGCCGCGGCTGCCGCAAGGAGCTGGAGCGACGAGCTGAGTTGAGCACGCGTGCAGCGGCCGCAACACCTATGTCGCGGCCGCCGCATCAGACATTTGAGTGCCGCGTTTTATTCTATTGAAACCCTAGTGTTTGTTCTCTCATTTTGGTTCGGCTTAGACTTTTTAAGGCCGAGTGTTATTAGTTTTCAAGTACTTCATTTTCTATTCCACGTTCTATCAGACATTTGAGAGATTGAGCGATGTTTTCCTTGAGGAACTAAACTCATCTGTTCTGCCTATAATTTGAAGCTTCATTTGGATTGATTGTGAGTTTTTGATTCTCGTTCCTTAATTCCGCTATTGAATGCTTCGACTTCCTTGTGCTTTGATTGCTTTATTGTTTTGTTCTATCTTGTCTGGCCAACTTGTTAGATCAATTCAATTGCTAGGGTTTTGTAGATTCCTGATTGCGAACCTTAACCCAAGTGGCAAACTTATCCCTTTAGGGCTGATTGAACTAATTGGACAAGTAGGAAGTTGGATGTTTTGTTAAATCCCTCTTTAGGGACTGCAAATACTTTGGCTAATCTCTGAACTTAAAGCTATCAATTGGGTTAAATCCTTCATTAGGGACTGCTCAATTGATAAGGGTTTCTAGGACTGATTGGACTAGTAACTATATTAGGTCGGGACAAGGGCATTCATTGGAAACTTAATAGGACGAGAAGAAGTTACAAGGATTGGTTCAACCAAATAAAGTGGAAAATTGTAGGTAGAACTGCTTCTCACAATTTTTTGAATCAAAAACAATTTACTTTTGCTTTCATAAATCCGCTTTGCTCTCACAAACCCCCCATTTGGTTACAAAATCGGCATTTAAATCATACTTGAGCAACAAATCTCCCTGTGGATCGACCTCTTACTTATTGATGTACTAGTTATAGGTTTGAGTTTTACTTTGACGGATCAACGACAGGTTTTTCCTCCGTCACCCCACCCACCCGGACTCGCCGCCCATTCCCGCTCGCCCTCCCCAGCTCCCTCACAACCACTCTCGCTCGCACCCACGACCTTCGGTCACGCTTCCGATCTCGCACCCGAGTTCACCAGAGCTCTCGAGTTTATCCATGGCTTCCAGCACTCGACTCTCACTATTCGCCATTCGCCCGCAAGCCCGACCCATGGGACAGAATCAAAACAATAATAGAATAAGGAGGCGGAGTGAAGCTCACCAAGGTATTCGCGGGCGTCGGAGCTTCGATCGGAGATTTGAGCATCGTCGGAGGTTCACGATGGATCGTCGGTCCTGCGTCGAATATGGGTGAGTGTGATGGTGGAGCTCGAGGGTGGTTCTGATAAAAAAAACGAGTGAGAACGGCTTACCGAAAGATCATTCGTGCTCGAACAAGGTCGACGGAGCTTCGGTGGCTAGGGGGTGGCGTTGGGCGGCTTCTGGTGGCTTCGGGGTGGCACTAAACATCGATGGAGGTGTGGGATAGTGCATCTACAACCTCCCTTCAAGAAATAAGGAGGGACGAGGTGATCGACGGTGGTTGCGGTTTGTGCAACGGTGATTGAGATGATGATGGTGGCTGCGGGTGATGGTGAGGAGGAGATGGTGGTGGTGACGTAAAGTGGTGAAGGAGGTGATGGTGAGCTGATGGTGCGGGCGCGAGGAGAGGGAGCGGGGAGGGTGATGGTGAATGACGGTGATGATGGTGATGGTGAGCAGGTGAAGGTGACAGGGCGAAATAGGTGACAGGGTGAAATAGATAAGGGATTGGTTCGGGTTGCAGGGTAAGGTGAGGGAGTTTGTAGGGATTGAGTGTTGAATTGGCTAATCAATACCCGGAAATAAATCCCGAATATGCGAATTTCGAATCCTGTAATTAGTTCCCAAATATTAGTTTCCTCGAATTCCGCTTTCTCGATCAATTAGATTTTTAAAACCGAAAAAGGATATCCTCATCCGATTTTATTTTAAATTCTCGAGGTGAAAGAATGGAATCGTTCGTCAAATTTTAAATTCAGGTCAGAGTCCACTCTATGAGTTTTAAATCCGAGTTAAATTCATTTTTTTTTAAAACACGGGATTTGAAAATCCGAGCCTTTACACTATTCATGCATCATGTTTGAGTTTATTTGTTTATGTCTTTATATTCAATTTATTTATGTTTTAGTTATGTTTAAGTCTTTATATTTCTTTTTGTTTATGCATTGAGGACAAACCCATCTACTTTGAGTTTGACCTCTCTACTATATTCTAGCATGATATTATATATCCCTTGTAATTCTAGCATGACCTCTCTACTATATTCTAGCATGTCTTAAAAATCTTTTTTATGTGAAATATGAGTTGGCATAGGTAATTGAGCATGTATGATCTAAGGTCTTAGGCATGTTTGATATCCAACAAAACTTGTCCTAGTGAGAATTTTGGCCTTATAAGGGATTACATCTATACTCCCTTTTTCTTTTGTTGTGTGATTTACTATTCCTATGCATTTATCTATGAGTATTGACATGGTTATCTATTTTCGAGGCACCTTTTAGCCACATCTTATTCATGTCTACCTTTTGTTATATCTTGCTTTGAAGCCAATTTGTGCCTTTAGCCTATTTTATTTGTAAGCTCTACAAAATTCATTATCCCTAGCCTATGATAAGCCTTACCCTCTTCCAGTAATTAATATTTATAGTTGGTTATGGGAATTCATTTGGAGATATGGGAAAGTAGCTAATGTGTGAAATTATAATGGTTTATGGTTTTTTAGAAGATGTAATATTATGTGCTTATAGTTTCCCTCATATCATATTGTATTGCATTTTATTTGGCTCATATAAAAAAAAGAAAAAGAAGGCATTCGAAGAGAAAAAAAAAAGAGAAGAAAAAAATAAGAAAATGAAAAAAAGAGAATAAAAGAGCCATTTTATCTATTTTTGCATATGAGGAGTTGGATGGATGTTTGGTTGAGAGTTATATGAGATGGGTGTTGTATATGCATATTTGAGCATATTTAAGATTGTTGGAGTTTATTGATATATTTTTGAGAGTTCATGAGCATATTGCTATATGTTGAAAGTTGTGTTACATTGTGAGGTTGATGTACTTTTGAGTTGGTTTGTGTTATGTTGGGAGTTTTTTTAAGGAATCTTCTTTTCCCAGAATTAATAGCACCACATGACCAAATACAATTCCTTTCCCTTATGTTTTTACCAAGCCCCATTAAAACCCCGTCGAATGGAATATTCTATGAAAGTTGCCATTGAGCGAAAGTCCTCTTAATGTTCTTATTTTTGCTTTGATGTATCCGATGGAGATTTTGTGATATATGTATCAATATTTATTTTGATGTTTGTGTATGGAATTGAGGTGAGTGTATGCTTAAAAGCCTTAACACATGAGAGCGAGAGAAACACATATTTTCCCCTTGTGAGGTTGGATTGATATGCATGCAAGCTACTTGATCGCCTATATACATGTTATGATGTTTTTATGCCTTTTTCATATTTGCACTATGATTGAAGTTGCTTTTAATGAGGAAAAATTATGAAGGAACCTCTTGTGGGATGGATTGATTATGTTTATGTTTCATGGTTGTTTGAGGAAAAGCAAGAGCTTTAGTGTGGGGGGATTTGATAATGCATATTTTATATAGGCATCATAGGCAGTTCTTATTGCATTTAGTTAGGGGTATCGCATTTGTTTTGGTTTATTTCTATATCTTTCTTGTGAAGTATTCGAGTCGGAATCTACGCCATTTTAATGTTTATTCCGCAGTTTTATATTCTGAGGTCGGGTGGGATCTTAGAAGAGCTTAAATGACCGATTTTGGAGTATAAGGAAGGAGCATCAAGGGAGCAAAGAAGCACAAAGTCGAAGCTAAGAAAGGATCATGGAGCCTGAGGAGCGGCACCCGCCGCTCTTCACCCGACGCCCGCCAGTCTTCTGTATCAGCGATTGCCGAATTAAGTCTGAAGATTCTATTTTATTATTATATAAATATCTTATTCTCTAGGGTTTTGCACGACTCTATTTAGGTTATTTCTAGAATTATTCAGTCATGTGGTGTTGAGGGATATGCTTATTGAGAGAGCTTGAGACAATAGAGAGAGAGTTGAGCGTTACTTTGGCTATAAGTTGCTAAACTCATAGTTTCGCTTTTGATTCGAAGACATGGTTGAATGAATTATGAAGATTTGATTTCAATTAGTTATTTATGAGTATATCTATCATCTTGTTCTTATTGATATGTATTTGTGTTCCTTTCTATGATTGATCACCATGTTAGGAATTGCATCTATGCTATGAATCTGTTGTTGGTTTCTCGATAACAAACGATGTCATTGATTTAGTGATATTTCTATGCTGTTGTAATGGGGGATAATAGTTGATCTGTGTCGAGTAGATGTGTTAGGGCTGAGTGGGTTGTTCCCTTGTTTTTTAATTGCATTGAATCACTTGTTAATTGGTGTTAAGTACTCGAATTGTTAATGCTATTCTTGAGCGATGCTGCCTTGAATAAGAGATTATATCTTTGCGGAACAGTCAATACTAGGTTAGTCGACATAAACTCTATTAATAATATTGAAATCAATCCTAGGATCTTGAACCTCAACCATTATCGAGAATTACAGGTGAAACGTTTTTCTATCTTATTATCAATACTTTGCAATCATTATTCTATTTACTTTATTTCGCTATTTCATTAAGTTGCTAAAATCTATTTGCTATTGTCATAAGAAGTCATCACTAGAATTATATAAGTGAAACCATTTTTCCTTGTGGGTTCGACTCCGGACTTTATTGTTATACCAATCTTTTGGTTGAGCATTGAGTTAGGATATTATTACAATATTGGTTAGAGGCGAAAGCTAACGATGTTCGCCCACTGTCAGCGTGACTTTCGAGAACAAAGTCCTAAACAAGCCTCTACAGAGAACAAAAATTTAGCAAACGCATGCCTTTTGAGCATGGAGTTACAAACAAGCCTCTACAGAGAATAAAATTTAGCAATCGCATGCCTTTTGAGCACGGATTTGCAAACGAGCCTCTATGGGGAATAAAATTTAACAATCGCATGCCTTTGGATCACAGAGTTGCAAACAAGCCTCTACAGAGAATAAAATTTGGCAATCGTGTGCCTTTCGAGTACGGAGTAGCAAACAAGCCTCTACGAATAATAAAATTTAGCAATCGCATGCCTTTCGAGCATAGAGTTGCAAACAAGCCTCTACAGGGAATAATATCTAGCAATCGCATGCCTTTCGAGCACGAATTTGCAAATGAGACTCTACGAAGAATAAAATTTAGCAATCTCGTGCCTTTCGAGCCTGGAGTTGCAATCAAGCCTCTACAAAAAATAAACTTTATCAATCGCGTTCCTTTTGAGCACAGAGTTGCAAACAAGCCTCTACGGAGAACAAAATTTAGCAGTTGTATGCCTTTCGGGCACGAAGTTGCAAACAAGTCTCTACGGAGAATAAAATTTAGCATTCGCCAGCCATTCAAGCACGGAAGTGCAAATAAGCATCTACGGAGAATAAAATTTAGCAATCGCGTGCCTTTCAAGCAAGGAGTTGGAAACAAGCCTCTATAGAGAATAAAATTTAGTAATCACGTGTCTTTTAGGAATGGAGTTGCAAACAAGCCTCTACGGAGAATAAAATTTAGCAATCGCATGCCTTTCGAGTATGAAGTTTCAAACAAGCCTCTACGGAGAATAAAATTTAGCAATCACGTGCCTTTCGAGCACGGAGTCCAAAACAAGCCTCTACGGAGAACAAAAATTTAGCAAACACGTGCCTTTCTAGCATGGAGTTGTAGACGAGCCTGTACGAAGAATAAAGTTTAGCAATCGCCTGTGTTTCAAGCATGGAGTTGCAAACAAGCATGTACAGAGAATAAAATTTACCAATCGCGTGCCTTATGAGCACGGAGTTTCAAAAAAACCTCTAGGGATAATAAAATTTTACAATCGCGTGCCTTTCGTGCCCGAATTTGCAAACAAGCCTCCACGGAGAATAAAATTTAGCAATCACGTGCCTTTCCAGCACAGAGTTGCAAACAAGCCTCTACATAGAATAAAATTTAGCAATCATTTGCCTTTCCAGTACGGAGTAGCAAACAAGCATTTACGGATTATAAAGTTTATCAATCGCGTGCCTTTTGAGCACGGATTTGAAAATGAGCCTCTACTGAGAATAAAATTTAGCAATCGCGTGCCTTTCGAGCACGGAGTTGCAATCAAGCCTCTATGGAAAATAAACTTTAGCAATCGCATGCCTTTTTAGCATGGAGTTGTAAACAAGCCTCTATGGAGAACAAAATTTAGCAATCGTATGGCTTTCGAGCACGGAGTTGCAATCAAGTCTCTATAGAGAATAAAATTTGGCATTTGCCAGCCATTCGAGCACGGAAGTTCAAATAAGCCTCTACGGAAAATAAAATTTAGCAATCGCGTGCCTTTCAAGCAAGGAGTTGCAAACAAGCCTCTATAGAGAATAAAATTTAGTAATCGCGTGTCTTTTGAGAACGGAGTTGCAAACAACCCTCTACGGAGATTAAAATTTAGCAATCGCATGTCTTTCGAGTATGGAGTTTCAAACAAGCCTCTACGGAGAATAAAATTTAGCAATCACGTGCCTTTCGAGCACGGAGTCTTAAACAAGCCTCTACGGAGAACAAAAATTTAGCAAACGCGTGCCTTTCTAGCATGGAGTTGCAGACAAGCCTGTACGGAGAATAAAATTTAGTAATCGCATGCCTTTTGAGCATGGAGTTGCAAACAAGCATGTACGGAGAATAAAATTTAGTAATCGCGTGCCTTACGAGCATGGAGTTGCAAAAAAACCTATAAGGATAATAAATTTTAGCAATTGCGTGCCTTTTGTGCCCGCATTTCCAAACAAGCCTCTACGGAGAATAAAATTTAGCAATCCCATGCCTTTCGAGCTCAGATTTGCAAACAAGCCTCTACGCAGAATAAAATTTAGCAATCGTGTGCCTTTTGAGTACGGAGTAGCAAACAAGCCTCTACGGATTATAAAGTTCAGCATTCGCGTGCCTTTCGAACACGGTTTTGAAAATAAGCCTCTACGGAGAATAAAATTTAGCAATCGTGTGCCTTTCTAGCACGGATTTCAATCAAGCCTCTATGGAAAATAAACTTTAGCAATCGCATGCCTTTTGAGCATGGAGTTGCAAACACGCCTCTACGGAGAACAAAATTTAGCAATTGTTTGCCTTTCGAGCACGGAGTTGCAAACAAGCCTCTACGAGAAATAAAATTTAGCAATCGCGTGCCTTTCGAGCACGAATTTGCAAGCAAACCTCTAAGGACAATAAAATTTAGCAACTATGTACCTTTCGAGCAGGGAGTTGCAAACAAGCCTCTATGAAGAATAAACTTTAGCAATCGTGTGCCTTTTGAGCACGGAGTTGCAAACATGCCTCTATGGAGAATAAAATTTAGGAATCGCAAGCCTTCGGGCATGGAGTTGCAAATAAGCCTATATGGAGAATAAAATTTTGGCAATTTCCTACCTTTCGAGCACAGAGTTGGAAACAAGTCTCTAAGAATAAGAAAATTTAGCAATCCGTGCCTTTCGAGCACGAAGTTGCAAACAAGCCTCTATGGAGAAAAAAAATTTAGCATTCGCTAGCCTTTCGAGCACAGAACTGTAAACAAGCCTCTACGTTGAATAAAATTTAGCAATCGCATGCTTTTCAAGCAAGGAGTTGCAAACAAGCCTCTACAAAGAATAAATTTAGCAATCACGTAACTTTCGAGCACGGAGTTGCAAACAAGTCTCTACGGAGAATAAAATTTAGCAATCGCATGCCTTTCGAGTACGGGGTTGCAAACAAGCCTCTACAGGGAATAAAATTTAGCAATCGCATGCCTTTGAAGCACGGATTCGCAAATAAAACTCTACGGAGAATAAACTTTAGCAATCGCGTGCCTTTTGAGCACAGAGTTGCAAACAAGCCTCTACGGAGAACAAAATTTAGTAATCGTATGCCTTTCGAGCACGGAGTTGCAAACAAGTCTCTATGGAGAATAAAATTTAGCATCCGCCAGCCATTCGAGCACAGAAGTGCAAACAAGCTTCTACGAAGAATAAAATTTAGCAATTTCATGCCTTTCAATCAAGGAGTTGCAAACAAGCCTCTCTGTAAAGGCTTAGATTTTTAATTCTAAATTTTTGAAAATGGGAAATATTAAATGAATTTAAACTTCGAAATTTAAAGGAAAACCCGTTAAAACGGAGTTTAGAACTCGTGAAACGGATTTCCGACCTAAACAAAATTTTGAAAATAAACTTAACATGGTAAACTTGGTTTCCGGATTTCAAAATCTAATTGTGCGAAAGAGAGAGAACGGGATTTGGGAAGCTAATGTCGGAAACTAATTTCGGGACTAACCTCGGGATTCGAACTTGCAACTTTGGAACATGAACCACTGATGGGAGGGAGAAATTGAATTGAAAATATATAATAAAATATAAAACCAATTGCAACCCTTAGCCTTTCAAATAAATTCAAAACTCCCCGATGTAGTAGTAGGGAATTAGGTTCGATCCTCGTGGAAGCGGGTAAGCGGGATCCTAGAATAGCCTGAATTGACGTCCTGTGTCGACCAAAAGACACTCGATCACAAGTTGTATACTTGACGTCAAAGGTGGTTGTAAATCTCGATGTGTAGAAGACCTGCAGAGACAAAAACTATAGTCGATATCGACCTTAGAAGTCGATGTTGAATGTCAGTAGCTATGTCGACCGACTCAGAAGACTCTCGGTCGATCTTGGGGCACTCGATGTCGAGTAGGTTACTCGATATCGAGTCAAAACAGGAGTGGAGAGGTGGTCAACTCAGAAGACTGTCGATCGATCTTGGGGCACTCGATGTCGAGTAGGTTACTCGAGTGCCTTGTTTCTGCTCGACCTGTCTTAATTCCACTCGATCTCGGATGGCCAGTCGATGTCGAGTGGTCCACTCGATCTAGGATCGTGTCGAGTGGTTCTCCAGTAGGTTGTGTTGTCTTGGCTATCGACACGGGCCGATTGATCTAGTCGATCATCTCGTTGATGACTCGATCTCGACTGCTCTTTAACGGTTTCTTGGCTTCTTGTTTTGACTCCGATTCCGCTCCAATTCCTTTACATTTAAACCAAAACTTGTGCATACTCTATTTCTTTCACGTTAGCCCATTTAAAACAGCTAGAAATGTGTACATCAAAACACCCCATACTTAGCCTTGCTTGTCCTCAAGCAATAATCAACACCTACAACATATCCTTCAAGTCTTATCCCTTGTCAAAAGCAAAATCATAAGTGGTAACAAAGCAAAGCAAGTGAATTTAACGTCATCACACATATATGAGCGATTCATAGGCATAGCAATTTTAAATCCAACCTCACAAGAATAATGTGTTTACACTCAACTCTCAATGTGTTTACGCTATGAAGATCATCTCTCAACTCAATTCCATATACAAACTCATAAACATTGCAATTTATAATAATCCACTTCACAACCAATTATGTAAATGCAAACAAGAACCATCAGGAGGACTTTCGCTCAATGGAAGAATTCAAAGAAGACTCCATTCGGTGGGCCTGTAATAGGTTGGTAAGGAATAAAGGGTATAGAATTATTTGGCTATGTGGTGCTTAATATAATTCGGGAATCAAGACTCCTAAAATTCAACACAACTCAACCAAACCATATCTCCAAAAATAATGCATAACCGAACTTACTTTCTCTATGCAGAACTTCAACCTTTCTTTTAAAACCAATATATCTTTCAAAAATATAAATCTTGCATAAATAAAAGAACCAAGGAATATTTGGCTCATGCACTTATTCATAATGTAAATAGCTATTTTTTTCTTTTTCTTTTTTTCGGATGTTTTTTTGAACGAAAATAAATATAATAACAATGTGCATTTATATGGTGAGCCAAAAATCCTTTTACAAGATGTAAGAAGATGCAAATATACTACCAACCCATAAATTTTTTGCTTAAAACTAAACATTAGCATTTTTCCTTCCACAAGACATTATTCCAACCAACTCTAAGTCTTAATTACAAAATGGGGGTCATGCTCAATTCGGCCAGAGATAATTATATGGAGTTATAACATAAAGGCTCAGGCTAATGTTTTGGCTTCAAGTAGAGATAATGCAGGGTAGGTAAAGAGAGGATAAAATTGGCTTAAAAGATGCCTCCATCATTTAGTTCACATTCACATAAACATATATGTACATTGACTTTGAATAACTATCACAAAACTTAGAGATGCATAGAAAGAGGAAATTCACTAAAGAAAGTAGAGGAATTTTTAATGTTCTCCCTACAGGTCAAAATTCTCACTAGGACCATTTTGTTGGATTGTGCTTTTAGCCTAGGATCATATGTGCTCAATTTCATCACAAGTTCACAATCTACAAAAAAACAATTTTTAAGGACTTAGGTTAAACCATCCAAATATGCCATAGGATTTACATGATCAAGTCAGTCATTGGGTTTCATCAGTGGACATCTAATTAGTGTTTAACAAGAACTAAACAAATAAACTAAATATGCATTTTTTTCTTTTTGACATTTTCTTTTTCTTTTGGATTTTTTTATTTTTATGAAACTAAGGACTAAAATTTAAAATGCATAAACATTAAACATGATGCAATGCAAAAAAATACGCCAAGTTTTAACCAAAAGGCAAGAAAGACACGTTTCATCCACACCCCATACTTAAAATATACAGTGTCCTCACTGTATTAAAGGAAAAGAAAACCAAGGATGAAGATAGAAACTCACAGAGTAACCTACGGAGGAGGTCTATTTCAAGATTTATCGATGCCAGTATTCGATATCGGGTATAGTAGTCGATGTCGACAACATCTGTGTATTTTGAAGAAGGAAGGTGGAAGTCGAGGGTTTCCAGTGGTGGTCGATATCGTGTGGCCTCCTCGATGTCGATTGCTCTCTGTTGTTCCTTGGTGATCGATGTCGATCACAAGTGATGGCTCGACCCTTGGCAGTCGATGTCGACTGGCCAAGTCGATGTCGTTTGCTTCTACAGGGACTTCTTTTCTTCTTCATCATTCCGTTTTCTATGCAACCTGAAATTCTTGTTATGTTAGATCATAAAAAATATAAAACAACGATTTATCAAAGTTTTTCAAACCAAATCCAAAATCCATAATCCTAAAAACCTTCTAAGAAAATATAAAGTGTTATTTACAAGCTCTAGATTTTTGAGACGCTAGGCCGACTTCTTAGATAGCGCATAAAGACCCCTTAAGGTATGGCCCCTTCAAGCATGTCCCTTCTCCTAGATCATCTAGGTCCTTGTTGTAGTACCCAATCTCAGCGAATATCACTTTGTCTCCATAAGGCTCTTCTTTTAGATAATGTCCTTTATATCTTCTTCTAGACCTAACCTTGCTAATATGAGAAAGCCATGGAGCTTTCACCCTCCCATCAGTGAAATCATCATTAATGAATAAAGGAAGGTTAGAGATCATACATAAGCTTACCTTTCTGGGCCCGAAACAGCGATCTTTGGGCTGGGGGTCAGTCGATATCGACACATGGTGGTCGACAGCGAATGAGTTTACTGAGGAGACCTCATACGTAAGCTCCTGGCATCTCGAGTGATCTTCTGTGTTGGTTGATATCGAGCTAGGATGGTCGATATCGAGCTCTTTAGTCGATCTAGACTGGTTACAGTCGATTTCGACCTTCTTTGCAGCTTCTACTTTCACCAACAAGTATTTGAGTAGCGTCTCCTCTACAGGTGTGAGCCAATCTTCTTCATAGATTCCAGGGGGGAGAACTCCTTTTATTGCCTCCTCACAAGGGACATAGTCCTTGCTCAAGCCGATGTTCATCGTCGAGTATTTTCATCGCATTCATCGTCGAGTTGAAGCGAAACTCGATGACTTCATTGTCGATTGTGAACGTAAGGGTAAAACTACTCTATCTAAATTTTATCCCATAACAAATAGGATTCCACATTATTAAGGTAAATAATAAAAATCCTAGGGTAAAAAGGAAAGTTCCCCTAGGAAGTAATGTATCTAAAATCCTAGGGTAAAAATCCTCTATCTAAATTCTTTTCATCTCATTCATCGTCTCGACTTGTCTTGATTCCACTCCATCTTGGATGGCCTGTCGATGTCGAGTGGTCAACTCGATCTAGGATCATGTCGAGTGCTTCTCCAGTAGGTTGTTTTGTCTTGGCTATCGACACTTAGTCTATGGGTCGATTGATCTAGTCGATCTCAAGTGGATGACTCGATCTTGACTGCTCTTTAACGGTTTCTTGGCTTCT
>OY998267.1:65207374-65209874 GCA_963922045.1 Persicaria maculosa
TGCTCGGGTGCCAAGGATCCGGGGAGCCGAGGTGCTCGGGCGCCAAGGGGACCGGGTGCCGAGGTGCTCGGGTGCCAAGGCTCCGGGGAGCCGAGGTGCTCGGGCGCCAAGGGGCCGGGTGCCGAGGTGCTCGGGCGCCAAGGGGACCGGGTGCCGAGGTGATCGGGCGCCAAGGGACCGGGTGCCGAGGTGCTCGGGCGTCAGGCTTCCGGGGTGCTCGGGACATCGGACGTCGAGAACCAAGGCCACTGGGCGCCTAGGTGCTCGCTCACCCGGGCACCATGGTGCCCAGGCGCTCGGGACATTGCGGCAACGGACATCGGACATCGATCATTTTCATGGGGCATCGAGGGGGGTGCACGACCAAAAAGTGCTCTTGGTGTGTCGAAAGATGCCCCAGAAGCTTCCCCAAGGCGCCCAAGCTCATTCTAAAATTTTCGATTTTTTCGAGTGACCCACCCCCCCTATAGTGCACTTCTAGCAGTTTTGCCACCAACACCAACAGATACGGCGCCTGGGAGGCAGATCATACAAAATTCAAACTTTGATTTTTGGAGTTCTAGTGATCCAAATCGCATGGGGTTTTTTTCTATTGCAAGATTAGGATGTTAGGAATCCCCCAAATTTTTTTATTTGAAACTTTTCTCACAAAAGTCCGAAAATTTTGACCAATGCCATAATTGACCCACCGTGGCCGGGCGCACCTAGTGACCGGGTGCCTAGGAGCCGGACACCATGGCTCCGGGGTGTCTTGGACATGCTCCAAGGTGCCAGGCATTGACCCACGAAGTGCCGAGCAAAAACGCCCGAAGGTGCTCGATCAATATGGAAACAGCGCCAAGGCGCTCGGGCGCTGCGCTCGGGCGCTCGGGCGCTCGGGCGCTGCGCTCGGGCGCTCGGGCGCTCGGGCGCTGCGCTCGGGCGCTCGGGCGCTGCGCTCGGGCGCTCGGGCGCTGCGCTCGGGCGCTCGGGCGCTGCGCTCGGGCGCTCGGGCGCTGCGCTCGGGCGCTCGGGCGCTCGCGCTCGGGCGCTCGGGCGCTCGGGCGCTTGCGCTCGGGCGCTCGGGCGATTGCGCTCGGGCGCTCGGACACTTGTGCTCGGGCGCTCGGACGCTGCGCTCGGGCGCTGGGGCACTTGCGCTCGGGCGCTGCGCTCGGGCACTCGTGCACTGCGCTCGGGCGCTCGGACACTCCGCTCGGGCGCTCGGGCACTTGCGCTCGGGCGCTCGGACAGTGCGCTCGGGCGCTCGGGCACTGCGCTCGGGCGCTCGGACACCTGCGCTCGGGCACTTGTGCTCGGGCGCTCGGACAACTGCGCTCGAGCGCTCGGGCGCTCGGACGCTTGCGCTCGGGCGCTCGGACACTCCGCTCGGGCGCTCGGGCGCTCGGGCACTTGCGCTCGGGCGCTCGGGCACCATGTCCGAGCATCTGTGTCCGAGGACACCATGTCCGAGCACCGTACCCGAGCAACATGTCCAAGGACACGATGTCCGAGCAACATGCCCAAGGACACGGTGTCCGAGCACCATGTCCAAGGACCATGTCGAAGGACACCATGTCCGAGCACCATGTCGAAGGACACCTTGTCCGATCACCATGTCCAAGGACACCTTGTCCGAGCACCATGTCCAAGGACACCTCGTCCGAGCACCATGTCCAAGGACACCTTGTCCGAGCACCATGTCCAAGGACACCATGTCCAAGGACACCTTGTCCGAGCACCACGTCCAAGGACACCTTGTCCGAGCACCATGTCCAAGGAGACCTTGTCCGAGCACCATGTCCATGGACCATGTCGAAGGACACCATGTCCGAGCACCATGTCCAAGGACACGTCGTCCGAGCACCATGTCCAAGGACACCATGTACGAGCACCATGACCAAGGACACCTTGTCCGAGCACCATGTCCGAGCACTATGGCGCCTGGGAGGCAGATCATACAAAACGGCGCCTGCTTGGGAGGCGGATCATACAAAATGGCGCCTGCTTGGGAGGCAGATCATACAAAATGGCGCTCGGGCGCTGCGCTCGGGCGCTCGGGCGCTCGGGCGCTGCGCTCGGGCGCTCGGGCGCTGCGCTCGGGCGCTCGGGCGCTGCGCTCGGGCGCTCGGGCGCTCGCGGTCGGGCGCTCGGACACTCCGCTCGGGCGCTCGGGCGCTCGGGCGCTCGGGCACTTGCGCTCGGGCGCTCGGACACTCCGCTCGGGCGCTCGGGCACTGCGCTCGGGCGCTCGGGCACGGGCGCTCGGGCGCTCGGACGCTGCGCTCGGGCGCTCGGGCACTTGCGCTCGGGCGCTCGGCCACTGCGCTCGGGCGCTCGGGCACTTGCGCTCGGGCGCTCGGACACTCCGCTCGGGCGCTCGGACACTGCGCTCGGGCGCTCGGGCACTTGCGCTCGGGCGCTCGGACACTGCGCTCGGGCGCTCGGGCACTTGCGCTCGGTCGCTCGGGCACTGCGCTCGGGCGCTCGGCCACTGCGCTCGGGCGCTCGGACACTTGCG
>OY998267.1:65249874-65252374 GCA_963922045.1 Persicaria maculosa
CGGGTGCCGAGGTGCTCGGGCGCCAAGGGGACCGGGTGCCGAGGTGCTCGGGTGCCAAGGATCCGGGGAGCCGAGGTGCTCGGGCGCCAAGGGGACCGGGTGCCGAGGTGCTCGGGTGCCAAGGCTCCGGGGAGCCGAGGTGCTCGGGCGCCAAGGGGCCGGGTGCCGAGGTGCTCGGGCGCCAAGGGGACCGGGTGCCGAGGTGATCGGGCGCCAAGGGACCGGGTGCCGAGGTGCTCGGGCGTCAGGCTTCCGGGGTGCTCGGGACATCGGACGTCGAGAACCAAGGCCACTGGGCGCCTAGGTGCTCGCTCACCCGGGCACCATGGTGCCCAGGCGCTCGGGACATTGCGGCAACGGACATCGGACATCGATCATTTTCATGGGGCATCGAGGGGGGTGCACGACCAAAAAGTGCTCTTGGTGTGTCGAAAGATGCCCCAGAAGCTTCCCCAAGGCGCCCAAGCTCATTCTAAAATTTTCGATTTTTTCGAGTGACCCACCCCCCCTATAGTGCACTTCTAGCAGTTTTGCCACCAACACCAACAGATACGGCGCCTGGGAGGCAGATCATACAAAATTCAAACTTTGATTTTTGGAGTTCTAGTGATCCAAATCGCATGGGGTTTTTTTCTATTGCAAGATTAGGATGTTAGGAATCCCCCAAATTTTTTTATTTGAAACTTTTCTCACAAAAGTCCGAAAATTTTGACCAATGCCATAATTGACCCACCGTGGCCGGGCGCACCTAGTGACCGGGTGCCTAGGAGCCGGACACCATGGCTCCGGGGTGTCTTGGACATGCTCCAAGGTGCCAGGCATTGACCCACGAAGTGCCGAGCAAAAACGCCCGAAGGTGCTCGATCAATATGGAAACAGCGCCAAGGCGCTCGGGCGCTGCGCTCGGGCGCTCGGGCGCTCGGGCGCTGCGCTCGGGCGCTCGGGCGCTCGGGCGCTGCGCTCGGGCGCTCGGGCGCTCGGGCGCTGCGCTCGGGCGCTCGGGCGCTGCGCTCGGGCGCTCGGGCGCTGCGCTCGGGCGCTCGGGCGCTGCGCTCGGGCGCTCGGGCGCTGCGCTCGGGCGCTCGGGCGCTGCGCTCGGGCGCTCGCGCTCGGGCGCTCGGGCGCTCGGGCGCTTGCGCTCGGGCGCTCGGGCGATTGCGCTCGGGCGCTCGGACACTTGTGCTCGGGCGCTCGGACGCTGCGCTCGGGCGCTGGGGCACTTGCGCTCGGGCGCTGCGCTCGGGCACTCGTGCACTGCGCTCGGGCGCTCGGACACTCCGCTCGGGCGCTCGGGCACTTGCGCTCGGGCGCTCGGACAGTGCGCTCGGGCGCTCGGGCACTGCGCTCGGGCGCTCGGACACCTGCGCTCGGGCACTTGTGCTCGGGCGCTCGGACAACTGCGCTCGAGCGCTCGGGCGCTCGGACGCTTGCGCTCGGGCGCTCGGACACTCCGCTCGGGCGCTCGGGCGCTCGGGCACTTGCGCTCGGGCGCTCGGGCACCATGTCCGAGCATCTGTGTCCGAGGACACCATGTCCGAGCACCGTACCCGAGCAACATGTCCAAGGACACGATGTCCGAGCAACATGCCCAAGGACACGGTGTCCGAGCACCATGTCCAAGGACCATGTCGAAGGACACCATGTCCGAGCACCATGTCGAAGGACACCTTGTCCGATCACCATGTCCAAGGACACCTTGTCCGAGCACCATGTCCAAGGACACCTCGTCCGAGCACCATGTCCAAGGACACCTTGTCCGAGCACCATGTCCAAGGACACCATGTCCAAGGACACCTTGTCCGAGCACCACGTCCAAGGACACCTTGTCCGAGCACCATGTCCAAGGAGACCTTGTCCGAGCACCATGTCCATGGACCATGTCGAAGGACACCATGTCCGAGCACCATGTCCAAGGACACGTCGTCCGAGCACCATGTCCAAGGACACCATGTACGAGCACCATGACCAAGGACACCTTGTCCGAGCACCATGTCCGAGCACTATGGCGCCTGGGAGGCAGATCATACAAAACGGCGCCTGCTTGGGAGGCGGATCATACAAAATGGCGCCTGCTTGGGAGGCAGATCATACAAAATGGCGCTCGGGCGCTGCGCTCGGGCGCTCGGGCGCTGCGCTCGGGCGCTCGGGCGCTGCGCTCGGGCGCTCGGGCGCTGCGCTCGGGCGCTCGGGCGCTGCGCTCGGGCGCTCGGGCGCTCGCGGTCGGGCGCTCGGACACTCCGCTCGGGCGCTCGGGCGCTCGGGCGCTCGGGCACTTGCGCTCGGGCGCTCGGACACTCCGCTCGGGCGCTCGGGCACTGCGCTCGGGCGCTCGGGCACGGGCGCTCGGGCGCTCGGACGCTGCGCTCGGGCGCTCGGGCACTTGCGCTCGGGCGCTCGGCCACTGCGCTCGGGCGCTCGGGCACTTGCGCTCGGGCGCTCGGACACTCCGCTCGGGCGCTCGGACACTGCGCTCGGGCGCTCGGGCACTTGCGCTCGGGCG